>CAUJRU010000227.1:642500-1161438 GCA_963277665.1 Viscum album
AATAAATAAATATAAATAATAAATAATAAATAAAATATAAAAAATAAATATAAATAATAAATAAATATAAATAATAAATAATAAATAATAACTAATAAATAATAACTAATAAATAAATTAAAGTATATTATAAATAATAAATAATAAATAATAAATAATAAAGGAAACACATGAAAAAGTATGAAAAGACGTTATAAGGGATGAAAAATCATGAAAACACGTGAAAAAGGATGGAGAAGCATATGAAGAATGAGACATTAGAAAGAATGAGAACGCATGAAAACTCGCGACAACTCTGTAAAACTCCTTAATAATTCAATATAATCATCATAATAACGCATAAAAACCATTGATAAAGATAACAAGTCATGGAAGCCCAAATAAACAGTAATAAATGGAGCTACTGTTAAAACCCGTCAAAACGGTCATAAAGAGACAAAAACATTGGACCTACATTAACGGAGATAAATTATGATCCGAGAGTCTGTTTTAGATCCGCGACCTGTCAAATCAAAGATCCTAAAACGATCTTTGACCTGAAAGGTGAAAGAGTCTGAATGGACTGGAGGATCGGAAGTTATGACCATTTAAAAAAAAGTTGACGGGGAACAGGTGCTAGAAACGAGGCATTGAAAAACATAACAAACCTGATACCCACTAAAAAGGCCACAACATATGATCTAGGAGTACATGTGGGCGCTGCGACCAGTCAAATTGAAGATCATGGAACGAGCTATGATCTGGCAGGTGGAGGAGGCCGAACTGACACGTGGATCGAAAGTTAGGTCTGTTTGAAGACAAGTTTGATGGGACACCGGTGACGGAAACAAGGTTTTGGAGGCCTTTGGAGGAATTTTTGGGGTTTAAAAACACGAAAAAAATTTTCTTGTGTCGATCTGGTGCGTAGCTCTTTTCGCTGGCATCGATTTGATATGTGGTAGAGCCCAAACGGACACCCGGAGCGAAAGTTATGGTCGTTTGAAGTTGGAGAACTTTTTTCAACTTTCTTATAACTCTAATATCATCCACACCTTAGACCATCTCACGGTTTTGATTATATGTGCCTCTAGATATCTTCACGAGCTTCGATTTGACTGGTTGTGGTGCTTCAACAGACACCCGGATCAAAAGTTATGGTCGTTTTAGTGATTTCGTGGTTTCTCGTGTTTTTTTTATTTTTTTTCATTTCATTTCACGGCGGTTTTACCGAAACCGCCGCTATTTCGCGGCGGTCTTTTACAACACCGCCGCTAATCCTCGAATAAAATTAAAAAAAATTAAAAAAAAATTAAAAAAAATAATTTTTTTTTTCCGTTTAGCGGCGGTTTTAAAAACCGCCACGAAACGGCGGCCCGAAACGCGTTTCGCGAAGGTTTTCTTGTAGTGTATGTAATATAATCTCTTTTTCATTAGATTTCTCATATAGAATGAACAGCCATGTCATCATCCTTTCTTTCTTTATTATTTGTTGATCTAAATGGAATTATTTAACTTTGACTACCATTTTCATTGATTTATGATGATACTACCATACAGATCAACCTACCCCGAGATATATTACTTCCTCAACTTGGAAGTGATAATTTCTATCTTGATCATTTAACCAATTTCATGCCACCAATGACGAACCCAACATAAGCTACCTCTCCATAATTTCTTTATGATGAGTTTTGACTTTCATCAGTGTACATAATCAATAGGAACACATTGATAAGGATATCAATTCAAGAGACCAATACACATGACAATAGATAGAAGTATCCAATGACACCCAAAACATGTGGTGATCCTATTGGCAGGTCATCCCTCATGATCTCAACTACTAGCGATCAACAAGTGAAAATTTTATGAGAAAAATTCTTAATGCTTATGAGCCCCCAACACCTAATAGTCAGACATTAACTCTGTATAGTCACTATGATGCATCTATACCATAAGACTTATATTTATGATTGTTGTTATAGTATCTTGAGGTTCTCATTATAACTCAGGATCTGCTATAATCTTTTGATATGAAAATTAATCTATATACATTAAAATTAAATGGTGGATGTATAAATTTCTATAATATAATGGTATGTAAACATCATACATATCTTACTGTATACATGAAATGGTAGTCAAAAGTATAATTTAGTTGGGTCTAGGACACACACTATTACAACACACCCACATACACTAGAGATAACATGTTAACCATCCCTGTTAGCTCTCACATGATTACGATAATGTTTCTGTTGATTCATGGATTTAGTTTTTGGGTCTACCAAATTATTGCTGTGTGGCAATTCTTCTAAGTGTGACCTCACCTCCTTGAGTAAAACGTCTCAAGAGATGGAATCCCCTAGTATATACCTTTTCTCCACTATCAAAACATGGAATCTTTTCTAGTTATAGTATCATAATTTACATTATGATAATACTTTAATTACTAGGTGTGATTCCCAAAACTGGAACAAATCATTATATATTTGACACTACTTCTTAACTGCCTCAGATGTTGTAATGTACATGGTATTTGAAGACAAGGCTACCCCTTGCTTGAATGAGATTGTATTTCTTATTACCTTATCCAAAATATGATATTAGATCATATTGATCTAAGGAATACTAGTTTATGCCCCCTAGAAATTAGTATAATTTCTTTTCCACATTCTGGGTACAAATCCCATTTGTACTTTCCCAAGTACAATTGGATAGTTCTGAATGGTTCCCTTATAGTTCTCATTGATATAATTGTTATTTTCTTATCATGAAGTATATGTTGTTAATATCATATCTTTTACATCATGGCATATGTGATTACTCCATTGTAGAATAATATATAATTCAACTCACCACTTTAACCTTCTCTTATTCACATACATTTCTATTTAGAGACATTTATAACATGTAACACTAGCAACAATTATAACTCAAATTGTTCCTAATTTTAATTTTCAATACTTTTTCAGTATATATACGATTTACTAGGTCTAATAAATCGTTAGATATAACTTAGTATATCATCTTCCTGAGAACTGAGGTTACTTCTTTAATTCAATCACTGTAGAATTACTTTCTTCCTAGTCTTAACTAACTATAACAACAATAGTTGTTTTCCAAATGTTACCAAACATATTTCAATTGGAAATCCATGGATCTTCTGATAACCTTTGGTAGAAACATGTAAAATATTAATTCCAAATGAATATTCTATGATCCTACTAATTTAATCCAAGATTGATTTTTAGTAACTTACACCCCTTATTTGCATTTTATGAGGTCACCATCCTTTTCTGGATGTGTCGTATAGACACCATCCATGAATTGTGGTCTTGACATCCAATGCACAATAATATGATTATAGAATTTAGCTGTGAAAAGTAAAATTATAATGTATTTAGGTATAATGACTTTGTATTACCGATCGAGCCTTATTTATACCATACTTGTACAATCCATGTATCATCTCACTTGAATACCCACTATAGTATTCAAAATAATAATCCCCCTAAACATTGATACACGGAATCCAATATTGAATTTAATTAATCTTGTCAATCCTAGCTAGTTTCCATATACTTCTTGTAGGAATTATTATTCTCAATGAATAATGGATCACCAATAGCGATGAATAGAAAACAATAATGATGGTTTTATCCTTCCTATGTAGTATGTGTCTCTAGAACATTCATCTTCCGTGCCACTTCTAGAAATCGTTCTTTTTCAAACTACATGTAAACCTATTGTATTGAATAAACCCATGTTGATATTCCTCCCAATATCTCACGTAGAGATGTGCACCCTTTTATAGAAATATAATCTATAAAATTACTATATCTTTTCAATATTAATGATTTCTATAATATCCTTATAAAACTTTAGGATTATTATAATAGATACACAATGTGTCTATACTTGATGAAAGTTTGTTTATATCCTTAAAAAAATTTATATAGACACATGATCTTATGACAATGTATTAAAATCACATTACAATTGATATGATATCCATTTGTCATTATAGTCGGCATGTGGTTATGGGATAACACCATTATTTGCGATGAATGTCGTGAAATATAATAGATGTTTCTTTAATGATTATTAGTTACAACATTGATACTTCTTTTACTAATATCATGTCTTTGATGTGTATAAGGAAATTTATATTTATTATTTCCTCCATGCTACATTTTTTTATCAATTTTAACATGTAATACTTCCCATTGATCCTCCTTGATAACATCATAGCCCTGACATGAATAAGGTAATGTGAATTTAGAAATTACTCCACACTAAATTATATTGATCAATGAAAGGTTGGGAAATATATTATTTAGAAGACCAGTCCAAAGCATCTAATATATTCTGACCATGCATATACCATACTTCTTGTTCATATTACTTAAGAACATAAATTAATCTTATAATGTATACTTACCACTAGATTATCATTGGAATAGTTTATTTTCTTTTGATGGATTAATTTTGTAAGGTTTGTGGATTACCTTTATTTCTAAGGTTTATTTTTCCAAACTAAATAAGTATATGTGCAAATAATACCTAAGGTGTTTAACTCCAAAGATTCTAAATACCATACTCAGAATATCCTAGACAACCTATTTTAGTTTTTTCTTGAAAAATATTTATCTTTCCATAGCTTGGTATAGATAAGTATTACATTTTATATTCATCATGTATTGCCTATGATTTATATATCACTGAACTATTACATGAGTAATTGAAACTACAAACAACATGAATTCTAGTACTGGAATATTGTCTCCTTGTTTCCAAAGTACATTTGAGATAAATTGTTTTGTTATACTCAATAAAATTTCTACTAGAGTCATTCAACATGGAAATTAGAAGTTTTGTGTTTCTCACTGATGACATAAGAACCACCCTTTCTCAACTACATAGAGAATACACCTTAGTTATACTAACGTTTCAAGACTTTCATGGTTACTGTATTTTGATACACATATGTGATAAGAATGTTGAATTTAATACCCAAGAAGTAAAACTGAAACATTAAATGAAATGATGAATATTCAATAAAGAATCAGTGAGTACTTTCCTATTCAATTAAATTCATTGAATTTATCTTCCATAGAATTATTTCATGGCATGTGATGCCAATAACCTCCTTTTAATACCTCTTTCTATGAAATATGTTGCAAAGGTTCCTTTGGTGTGACACATATTTTTTGGAATCTTTTCCTTGTCTTTCAATTGGTTCACCTTAAGAACTAAAGATGACACCTTACTTAATGTTTTTATTCCATAGAAAACCTTTTTTAGAAGGTAACCAATCATTCTATCCATACTTTGTGTTTTATAATGTTAAATGGAAACTAGAGTAGATGGGTGAAAATGATATGAGAAAGGGAGACATTGAAACATATTTATCCATATTTCAATTTAAACATATCTATTGTAATCATCACCCATTCATATCTTTCTTCACTTTCTCCTTGCGAGCTTCTAAGAGATGAGACACCAAGTGAAATCATTCATGTCCTGATGTTGTATCCACAAAAAACATCAGACATTGATGAAACAATTATGAAAAAACAATCATATGTGTAATATATGAGTCTCTTGTAATCATTTTCTTAAATAACCTCGCTTCTTGAGGTGCCTTAACAGGTATTGTGGACACTAGCACCGTGATTTTTTATATCATAGAATTTTGTGCAAGTGCATGTACTATTGGAAACTCATTCCAGTGTGGACATTTAGTTTTTAGACTAGATATCATAGTATTTATTATGATATAAATTTATATTTTCTACAGAAATAAATTCTAGCATATTAGTTTATTTTTCTTGATTACTAATTTAGACATTGTCAATTAATTAATTAAATCATTTAAAGTCTCACACTATTTTATATAATTATTTTAACCCTCTATACTGGAATTGGAATAATCTATCGATTAAGTATTCTAGTGGAAAGGATCCATGAACTTATCCTCATAGTCTACAATTTATGGATATGCCACTACTCGGAGAGTTCAAGGTAGACATTTGACTATCCAACCGCATTAACTCGTGGTTCCTTGATCTGTTGAGTGAAGTCTCAGGTTCTAATATCCTAAAATTTATTTACTCAAATATTTTCCTCCAAAGTGATATAAATTAATCTATGACTAATCCTTAACAACCAAATTTAGTTAATTCAACCCATAATTCTCATAATAACTCTCTAGTAGTAGGGGACACCCTTAATTATAGCTTGTCGAGCACCCCGAACACCTAGTTGTGTTTAAATTCAAACGACAGAAGAAGTTTTCAAATTAATATTTATCTAAGGGATTTATTATTATTATATAATAAAATTAAATCATTTTATATCTCATAATAATGTACTAAGCGATCGTACTCACAACCGATCATGAAATAAATAGAAAATATCCATCACATGTTCATTTTTTCAATGCATGTTTGCTTATTATTTTCTGTGATTGCATGTAAAAAAAACATAATATAATAAACCATCCATAAATAAAATGGAAATATTATCATGATTCAATACAAGTGGATGATCCATTGAGTGAATAACGGATTAACTTAGACCATAGGGGTAACTCCTTCAGTCGCATCGCTTGCGAGTCGAGTTAAAGCACTCACCCATCTAACGCGTCAAACTCTTGTCTGGTGTGTCACCCAATCTCGGTGTACACTGCTCATCTTCTTTATTATACAATAATACTCATATGTAGGCAAGGGGTTCTTGGGAGTACAAAATAAAATAGATAAAATTCACATGAATTCCCTTATATATATAATGACGCATAAAGGACATGAAGATCATCATTAATTAACCTAATTATTAAACACAACCATTGCAATAATTTAACAAGTAAATGTTAGACATGCATTAGTCAGTCCATGGCACATGATCAGTCAATACACATTAAAATAACATATTTAATTTAATTTCATAAATAAAAATTAAATCTGTTAAAATTATTTTTGAGGGAAATTTTATTGGATTAAAAATTCACTGGTATTTTTAATTCAACAATTTTCATCGTTCTGTCCCAATGTTATTTTAATTTTATTTCAAAAAATTAAATTATTTAATTTAATTCAACACATAAATTAAATTTATTGATTCTCGGATGTTAAAATTATATTTTTAAACAAAAAAATAATATTTAATTAATTTAATTTAAATAAAAAATTAAATTAATTAACATAATTATATTATGATTCTATAAAATTACTTGAGCCCCAAATACCCTCATAGGGCCTGTGTGGGTTATAAAGAAACCTTGCGGATCATTGTGGGCCATGAAAACCCCATGCATGTGTGTTCTGGACCGCTGGGCTAGGCAGGACCCATCCCTATTCGAGCAAACCCATCCCTACCTATTTTCGGTTGAATCTAGTTTGTGAATATTGGTACTTAGGAGTACCTGCTCAATTACGAGATGGAAGATGCCCAGTACTGGAGAAGGGTGATCCGGAGGGTGGAAGGCGGTGGCGGGCTCACCACAGCATAAGGGAATGACACTGGACCGGACCGAAACGTGGTGGCCGGGAACTGGAGAACCTGATGGGGCCCAACATAGGGGAGGCCTTCGGTGATCACATGGTGATGAAGGGGGGTGTGGGTGAGGCAGATCTGGAAGGTAGAACACAGTGGTTGATGTCGGGCGGTGCTGCGGCTCATCTGTGGGGAAGGAGTGGTGTCACCTGCATGGTTATATGGTAGCGGATTCCTGCTGGTGCAGTGGGGCTCGAGTGCGCATCGTCATCCATGTAGGAGACTGGGAAGGGTTGTGGTGGAGGGTTATAACTTGAGGGGACCTGGCCAGTATTTATGGTTTAATTATTTTTCGATTTCCAGAATATGGGTTTTCAAGACAATCAATATTTATTATAATACTTATTATTATTATTTTTTTCAAAATACTAGATATATAGTGTTTAGAATTTCAAAAAATAATAATGATATAAGTTATAATATGAGCGGCGGTCAACCAAAAAATAAAATGGGGGGACTTTAGAGGGAGCGGTTGATCTATTTTGTCCATAAGAAAAATAATGTATTGGATTAAGTTTGAATACGTGAAAGTCATCTCTCTAAATGGGAACCCTACTCCCTTTTGATCATTAAACCAATGTCATACCACTAATGATACACCCAACACTATCTACCTCTCCAAGATTTCATTATCATGGTTTTTACTATGCATCTAAGTATGCAATCAAATGACACACATTGATAATGATATTAAGTCAGGAGACCAATACACATGTCTGTATATATGAACATCCAATGACACTCAAGACATGTGGTGTTCTCATTGTCAGGTCTATCCTCGTGATCTCAACTACTATAGATCACCAAGTGAGAACTTCATGAAAATTATTCTAAATGCTTATGATCCCCCAATACATGATAGTTTGATATCAACTATGTCCAGTCATTATAGTATCTCGAGGTTCACATTATAGCCTGGATCCGCTATAACCTTTTGATGCGATAATTAATATATGGACATTACCATTAAATAGCGGATGCATAAATTTCAACACTATAATGGTAAGAAAATATCATGCATATCTAATTGTATACATCAAAAGGTAATCAAAATTACTATTTAGTTGGGTCTAGGGTAGCCACTATTACAACATCACAAATAGTTTCATCACAAAAAATCTAACCTATATATTAGACCATTGCATAATTTTTCATCACAAGACATTCACTCCTCTACTTCATCTTTATGGTTTATCTCTAGAAGAATTTTGACTTCTTTCTAGAGATTAGATGCTTTTAATGTCAACCCCCTGTTTTAATTCCATTAAAGTGTGATTTTTTATATTTTTATATTAATCTTTTAGATTGTTAATTTATTTTTTTATTACAAATTATTAAAAAAAATTAGCAATAATTAGTCATAATTAACAACATGTAATTAATATTAATTATAAATAATTGATAAATATTTAGTAATGATTACAATAATTAGTAAATAATTATGGATAATGAATAAAAAATAGTAAACATTAACATGAATTTGTAAAAAAATAGCAGTAATTATTATAAATTTGTTGTAATTTGAAAAAAAACAGAAATGAGTAAAAATTAGCTTTAATTAGTAAAAATTAGCAGTAATTAGTAAAAAATACCGATAATTGGTAAATAAATTATTGTAATTTGTAAAAATTAGTAAAAAATAGTTATAACTAGTAAAAAATAATTGTAACTGGTAATAACTAGTAGAAAATTGTAAAAATTAGAAAAACAATAAAGGTAATTAGTAAATAATAGTGGTAACTAGTAAAAAATTGTATAAAATAGCATTAAATTAGTAAAAATTATTAAAAACAGTGGTAATTAGTAAAAAATAATGGTAACTAGAAACAAAAAGAAAAGAAAAAACAAAAATTAGTAATAAATTGTAAAAAATAGGGGTAATTACTAGAAATTAGTAAAAATTAGTGGTAATTACCAGTAGTTACTAAAACATAGCTGTAATTACTATATATTGGTGAAAATAAGTAAAAATTTGTGGTAATTGGTTAAAATTAGTGGTAATTATTAAAAAATTGAAGTAATTAGTAAAAAATACTAGCAATTGGTAATAATTAGGAGTAATTAAAGATAATTGCTAAAATATTAGTGATAATGAGTAAAAAATAGTGGTAATTACTTTTTACTAGTAAACATCAACAGTAATTACCGGTAATTAGTAAAAATTGGCAGTAATTACCGGTAATTGGTAAAATATAGCGAAAATTAATGAAATTGGTAAAAATGAGGGGTACTTACCAGTAATTGGTAAAAATTATCGATAAATTGTGACTAGTAGAATTAATTACATGTAAATAGTAAAAATTAGTTTTTATTAGGAAAGAGTAGTTGTAAATAGTAAACAGTAGTGGTAAATAGTAAAAGGTAGTTGTACATTGTAATAACTATCTGTAATTACAAAAACATAGTATGCAATATTTTTATTCACTATTATTTTTATAGTTAGAAATAGTTTATGATATTTAGTTTTATTTTCCAGTAATTATTAAAATTTGGAAATATTTTCAAGTAATTTGTAGTTTTTTGATTTTCTAAATTTTTTTGGATTATTTATATCTTTGATCAGATTAATCATAAGTAAAAGTTTTTTTATTATTTAGAAAAATATGGAACAAGTAAGTAGATAATGGTTTTTATTAAAAGATCAAAAATAGATAAATCAACACAATAATGAAAATAGTTCTAGTATAAATATATCATATATTGAGGTTGTTGAATCTTTTTTATCATTTGAATCATAAAAACTAGATTTTTTTCAAAATGGACATTTAAGTGTCCATGCAATAAATGTGATCTGAGGAGATTTGAAACAATTGACAGTATTAGGGGTTATGTATTTCATTTTGGTTTTAGAAAGATTATATTTTTTGTATCAACATAGTGAACACAGTTCTAGATGAGATACTAATATTTTTTTCTAGGTCCATCATGTTTTAAACATTAGTGCACGAGGTTATTGGTATATCTTTTCAAAAAAACTCAGAATGATTATCCAAATCCTATGTTAGAACTATCTCAATTTTATAAGTTGATGAAGTCAGCTAATGATGACTTATATCCTGGTTGCAAGATAAGAAAATTTGATGTTTTTAATAAATTTATGACTATTAAATCGGATAATGGAATATCAAATAACTATTATGAAAAATATTCCCCTTGGTTAAATCATTGTTACCTAAAGTAAATGTGTTTCATATAAATTTCTATAAGAGAAAGTGGTTTTTCCATGGTTTGGGCCTTGGTTGTCTGAAAATTCATACATGCTCAAGTGATTACATCCTATATTATGGTAAAAACAAGTCATTATTTAGTTTTTATACATGTGGAAAATAGATGTATGAAGAGGAATAATAAGGGATGTTCATATTGGTTCCCGTTAAAAAGTTAAGGTATTTCTCACTTACACCTAGATTGTAATGTTTATTTATGTCTTGGAAAATAGAATCATTAATTTCATGGAAAAAAATACAATATTTTAACTAGTAAAATCTTAAATCATCCTTATGATGGTGATTCATGGAAATATTTTGATTGATTGCATATGTATTTTTTTCAGAATCTCATAACATGTGATTGGTTCTTTATACAGATGGTTTCTTCCCATTTGGTTCTTATGATTGTTAATATTATTATTGGCCCTTCTTTATAACTCTGTACAAATTACCTACTTGGATTTTGATGAATAAACCACATATTTTTCTAACATTGTTAATTCTTGGACATCCAAAAAGAATATTGATGTTTATATGAATCCATTAATTGATGAGATAAATTTATTGTGGAGTAATGGTGTCAGTAAATATGATGTTATTGTGAAACAAAATAAACTAATTACAGATGAAATAATGTGGGTAATTAGTGACTTTCCAGCATATGGAATGTTATCTATCTAAATTATACATAGTCCAAAACCATTTTTAAACTATATGAAATACATCAAAGTGTTTATTCTCATCAATGGAAGAAAACTCAATTTTTTTGACTATCTTCATAAATTTATTGCTAATGACCATCATTTCCTAAGAGATAGAAATAATTTCAGAAAAGGTAGAATTAAAAGAGATGAACCTCCAGTAATGATAGTAGGTACTGATTTAAAATATATTATCACTTTATTACCTCCCATTACATTTGGAAGGAATATAAATAAACAAAAATAAATGGTTTTTGGAAAGATCACAATTAGATAAAATGGAGTATTCTTTGAGATCTTCCATATTGGCCTGATTTTTTAGTCTATCACATGTAAGATGTTATGTGTATTGAGAACAACTAGTTTGATAATATATTTCATACACTTTTGGACATACCTGGTAGGATAAAAGTTAATGTAAAGGTATAATTAGATATTGGCCAATTTTATAGTTGAGTGGAACTTAAATTATTTTAAAATGACAGATCACAAAATTTAATGAATCCAATAGTGTCTTATACACATTCTAAAAAAAAGTTTTTGTTATTATATTAGTGGATTGTATATTTGAGTTTACCAAAGGGTTATGTTTCCAATTTTTTTAGATGTGTCAAAAATTGTTATATTACCAAATTAAACACTTATGATTATCATGTTATTATGGAAATACATCTACTGATTGGATTTATAGTTTTGTTGAATTCATTTATTTGGGATGCATAGAGAGAAATATAATATTTTTTATGATACATTTGTGTGGTGATATTATAATATAATGCACTAAGTAGGTTGCAAGAAGATGATGTTTTAATTTTATGTAAACTAGAAAAATAATTCATGTATTTCTTTGATTCAATAAAATATTTGGTAAAATATTTATCATATGAATAAAAATGTAGAGGAATAGTATAGTTTTTTTGGATGTACCCATATGAGATATGTATACAGAAATTGAAAAAAAAGGTATATAACAAAGAATCCCTTGAAGGGTAAATTGTAGAATAATATTTTTAATAGGAAATTTCTTTTTTCTAATTCATTATTTTCAACCTGAATATACTTAAAAACATAACTGAATGGGGTGTAATGAAGGAAATGTTGATGATGAAATAAAAAATCAATTATCATTTTTTAATCAGACTAAATGTTGATTTTGTGGATTTTATGAATAATGGATTTCAGATGATGAACATCACAAGGCTCATGAATACATTCTACTAAATTGTGAAGAAATGATATGATGTGTACCACAAGTGATACTTTTAGTTAGTATTTTTTAAAAATAAATTAATATTATTTTATTTATAGATTATATGATGATCATATCAAGAAATAGTTTCAACAAATTACACAAATTTATCTTGAAGAATAACGACAACAACAAATTTTCTACTTGTTTCAAAGACTTGTAAATGAAACTATTTATGATTTAACATATAAAATTAATTTATAACTTTTTATATTGCTGATTGTTTTTCAATTTTTCATTTATAGAAACATACTGATAGAATTGATAATTGATTGTTTTTTTTGAGTAGAACACCAACCAAAATTCTTATATGTTATAATTCATTTATAGTGAATGGTTTTTAATTTCATACATGTGCATATGGTGAATTAAAAAAACAATGAATAATGGTTTTTGATTAATAGGATCTCATCCTAGTAAAATTTAAGTTGAATTATATGGATTGTTGGATGAAATAATTTGATATATTATCTTGGATATAATTATGTAATAATGTTTAAATTCTATTGGATTTATTCGGATAGAGGCTTGCATGTTCATTCACACCATGGAATCATTCACATTAAATATATAATCCTTCTTATAGAAAAAAATCATTTATATTGCTCATCAAACACAAAAAAGTATTATGAAAAATAATGTGTTTCTTCAAGAGAGTTAATTGACTGGTGGAGCATTATAAAAATGAAATCTCATGAATTTTAGTTCACACAAAGTGAATGTGGTTCTTTTGAAGTGAAAATAATAGAAATTTTTCAAGAGACAACTCCAAATACATTTTTTCATGAAAATAAACAAATATAAATGATGAAACCCCATAGGTAAAAACTGATAGTGATGATAATATTGATGATGTGTCCTATTAATTTGAAATAGAAAGAGATGATGAAGCTGAGTCTTCTATAGAAAATGGTGATATTGAGGAAGAAGGTTAATATATAGGAACCATAAAATATGAAGATGATGCAATTACATTCTAGTTATAGTCTTAATTTAAATATAATACTCATTTTCAATTATTTATGAACAATTTTATTTTCTTTTTTTGGGTGGTTGGTGAATATTAAGATGTTATATTCTGCAGCCTCAAGGAGGCCATTATTCTTGGTGATTAGCCTAATGGTTCATCATCTAGCCCTGGGATGATTCTAGTTCATCATCTACTAGTAGAGATCATGGTATAACAAGATTGATGATTCTAGACATTATTATTGAGTGACAATCACATCATGGTTTTGATACATTCATGTGGATGTATTTTTTTTGTATTTTAGTTAATTTTAATTCATGATCATTAGTTTTCATTAATTTATTTATGTACTAGTCTTTTTATTCTTTTTCTTTTTTCCCACAATTTTTCACATATAACTTTAGGACAGGGTAGTGAAATTGTACATAATTATTTTTATAGACTATGGGTGACATGTTATTAGAGTCCATTTGATGTTTTTAATCATATGTTTGATCATTTATTGGTGTGTAAAAAAGTATTACTTATTTAAAAATGTATTTAATTATTAACATGATATTATTATTTTTAGGTTTTATGGTATCCCATCAATGATAGAATGAGTGACTGTATCTGGGAGTCCTGTTTAATCTATATTTTGGTGCGATGCCCTTAGTTTTTTCACAATTTGAGGAGTAAATCCATGGAAAAAGCTAGAGTCGTAGTTTTTTATCATTCCTACTGCACCCATCGACCTGAATAAATCTCATCTACTATTTGGGATGTATTATGCTCCTACTATATGGGAGATAGTTTTAAGGGCAGACCATCATCAAGCTAGTAGAACTTAGTGAGGCAGGAGGTAACACATCGAGCTGGTAGTTGTAAATGTAGTACACATCAATGATATATGGTATGTAATTTTATTCAATAATATATATATATATAATTTAAATGAAAATTTTTATTTTATATTCATATTTTAAGTTGAGCATCTTGATTTTACAGAGTTTGATGTTTCTAAGAGGATATAAATTTATCCTATTACTGCAGAGATTACTGGTGGCCAATAACGATAGACTATAATTGGTATAATTTTATTTTATTTTTGTTTCCTTCTCAAAGAGGATGGGAAAAATGGTCCAATGTGCGTAAACCAGTTTTTTTCTTACTGCGAGTCTCACATTTGGTTTACCATTTTGTTTCCATCATAAAATCTGATACCCATATGATTGATTGTGGGGGTTCAAGTATGGCTATACAATCATCTACATCAGGTTTACCACTTCCATATTTCATATAAACTCCCAACAATTCTCACATCCATACAAGGTAAAAACATGCTTTCTAAAGGAAGGTGTTTATTTTGGGTTTCAATCCCAATGGAACTTAGGAACTCACATTGTTTGAGATGATGGGAAGTTAGGCTCATCAAACCCTTTTGAGGGAATTATTTCCTATTTTGGGAATCTATTATGGATTTAATATCGATTCGTGAATCTCTTCTAAATTCCAATGTGGGATTGGTTTCCCGAATAAAATGATTAGGTGATAAATAATTTTGCGTGTAAATGGGGCTCTATTAATTATACCATATTAATGTTTCTGAGGTTCTTTAGTAGTTTTCCATTATTTCTTAGCAATGGGTAACTGCTTATATTTTGAATCAGTATAACCGGGCACTATGAATTTTTGTACCATCCAGGGAGGCGATTTGTGATATGAAGATGCGATTAGATCTTCCTATGATGTCTTATATATCCGGTGTAGATCATGAATCAAATCCCACGTAGTTTGTTTGAGTCTAACCCTTGTAGTTTAACATCACGTGGAATAAACATATATGATGGAGCGTAGGAACCATGTGTGAAGATCGAGCATTAGGAAGGTATCCTACATATCCTATTTATAACGGGAATTAGATTCATTATAGTTCATCAACCCGTTTATGGGTGATGATTAATAATTAATACTCATGAGGGTTATTTCCCTATGGTTTATCAATATGAAAATTCCTTCAATATTTACACTAAGGAGGATACACTTGAATGGAGCCAAGGAAATTTGGAATAAATGGGGCTCGGCTTCGGATGCTTCACTGGACTTTGTCTCTGATCTCCCTGATCTCCAGATGCGCTGGTGTTCCTCTCTTTCATTGAACGATGCAAGATCTTGTTGTACCCTGGTCTGGATCATTTGGGTTCGGCGTAATTACTCGGTTTTCCACCACGTTCATCACCCTCCCGATTTTTGGATTGAATGAGAAACTTCATGGATTGAGGGATGGAAGTACTGCAAAGGACACGTTATGCCAGGTGTTCCCCCCTCCTATCCCCCTCATTGAACCCCCCCATCGGAAGGGAGTCTTATGCTTAACGTGGATTCTTATCTCCCCAAGGATGGGCCCGTTGCTCTCGGCCTCTTGGCACGAAATAATATGGGGCAGATTATTGCGGCAAAATATGAATCCCATAAGGCCTTCTGGGAACCTGCAGTTGCTGAGGCCGCTGGCATCCTTGCAGGCATGATGCTAGCTGTGGAACATGGATGGTCTGATATCATCATTGAGTCTGACTGCCTCTCTGTTATCAATGCCATTAACCACAATGATGCCAGACTTCATCCTTTTGGATTCATCATCAGGATAATCCACTCATTGCGCCAAGGATTCTCTTGTTGCACCTTCTCATTTACCAAAAAGGAAGGAAACAATGCGGCCCATCAGCTGGCGGCCTCAGGCCCCTTCAATGTCAACCAGCTATGGCTGGAAAATTTCCCTTCATGGCTCTGCTTATGTATGGCTTCTGATCTTAATCATTAATATTATCCTTCCTTATTCTCAAAAAAACACTAAATTTTCCTTAGAATAGGGGAATTTTATGATTCTAGTGATTTGATCATTGAAAATTCCTTAGCCCATATGAGTTATTCTTGGTGTGAGAAAAAAGGGATAGAAAGTGATCAGACTCACTACATATGGATATGTGACTTATGTAATAGGTAGCGCCCAATGGGGTGTTTTATATAGATATTAGTCCTTAATAAGTTATCCTATGTATATTGTGTGGATTGGAATGATATTTCTTGTAGTTCAGTTTTCATCTCAATCCGCTGATGGATGTGGAAGACCGATAAAACCACATGAGATTTTAGGTACCCTGGGTTAGGGTGTATGAGATATGGAGGGTCTTACACCAAGGTGGGAACCCATTGGTGCTCAGGCCTTGGGAAGGTGTCCTATAAATCCTTTTTAGATAGGAATCAGAGTTATCATAGTTCAAAATGTTGAATTTCAAGTCTTCCTTTTAGATAGGGTTATCATGTATTGGGGTGTTTAACTGACATGCTTGACATTTTGAAGGGTCTATGGACATCATGGTGGATATATGGATAATTTTAGCTGTAAAAATCATATTTTACTTACTAACATATATGAGGATGTCTATGTATGTCCTAGTTTCCAACTTGAAATCTCTAAGGATGTTTGGACTAATCCTGGATGTCTGGTGGACTTGTTAGGGAATGGTCACGTGACCCTGCTGACTTGTCCAGCGGGTATCATTTGTCATGGATGAAACTCCCAAGGATCTTTACATGATAGATTCATGAATTTTATATGGATTACACATGATCTTAGTGAATTGTAGATATTATTTCATGTGACTCAGTTGACATGTTCATGCACTGTCGTATGATCTAGATAACATGTCAGGTTGTCATTGCATAATCTTCTTGACATGTCTGGGTGTTATCACATGATCGGCCTGACATATCCAAGTTTCATCACATGATAATGATTATATGTCTATAATAATTCATGTTACTCAACTAAGATATCTGGGGATCCTTCATGTGATCGATGTAGACACATCTAAGGGTGTCTTAGAATGAAGGATGATATGTTTGGAGGGATTCATGTGACTTGGGACTTTCCCAAGTGTTGTTGCATGATCTGGGTAGGTCATGGGAAGCATATGAAACCTTCATATGAAATTTTTTTATCTGTATTCACATAAGTCTTCCATCATTTTCATACTTTATTGTATAAATGCCTCAATATCTTCAGGCTTGGCCTATTGGGATCTTACGTGACCCAGTCGACACATGGGAATTCTTTTGCGTGATCTAGCTAGCGCACTGGAAGAATTTTGAATGATCTGTAGGGGGGTCACATGAATCATAAATGCATTCCATGTAATCCCTTAAGTTTTACCCAAATTTACCTGGTATAATATTCCCATTATTGTAAAGATTTCCGCTCAGAGAAGTTTTATCATGCCTTTATGCCTTCATGTGTGTCAATTCATGTCTCTCTATATATGGTCTTGGGTTATCCCTTTTTTAAGGGGGAGTAATTTATCAACCTCACCACTGAAGTTATACACCTCCTTGAATGGAACATATATCATAGATATGGTCTTGAGTTGATGGACCATTATGTGTTACATGTAAACCTACCATGGGTCATCATTGAGTCATATTTGGTGTTGCATGATAAACAGTGACCGTGAGATCACTCTGACCCATGAATTTTCAAAAGGATTTTTCATAATCAAATATACATGTCAAAGGGACTTCACAATATCAGTCTAACATTTCCGGGAGTCTTTGTGAGATCAGGATGCCTATTGAAGAGGATTTTGTGTGATCAAGGGAGACTATTATGGGGCCCTTGGTGAGATCAAGTTATCTCATCTGAGGGAATTCATATGAAAAAATAAAAACTCTCCTTCACATAAGTGTACCATCTTTTTTAGATTTTATTTTCTATTTTCCAATACCTTAAAATTTTTCCCATTGGTTGTCCATCATAGCATCACATGATCGATAATGGATCTCGTGATGGCGTGAAGTCATTATCATGGATGGTCACTCTGCATATCTATTGTGCATCACATGATCAATGATAGATCTCACAATGACATTTTAGAATTATCAAAAACAATATCTCCACTTTTTTGTTAATTTTATGGGTCATTTGATGGTCTAATGGATGTTTGAGGGCCTTTTCATGATAAATATGACATTCCCAAAATCTTTCATGCAGCATGAATAACATGCCTCTAGAAATTTCTCTTAATTGTTGAACTGGTCATGTGAGCTACATAAGCCCTTAGGGTGAAAGTCAATGCAACCTCCATCACATGAATCTTCCAAATTTTTTAAGCTTATATTTCATAAAGAGATTTGGGTGGTTGCCAGGTGTATTTCTGTTAACATGTCGCATGATTAGAGGAACTCGCATGGCATCCTTCACATGATCAAGGGGTCTTATTAGAGGGGATTTTCAAGATCATGAATTTCTCACACAAAGTGAATGAATCATTTTCATGATATTCCTAGGGTCATGGAATCACATGTCTTCTTAGGGGTCATGTGTTCCATATAACCTAGGTTCTTGGTCACCATGTAACCATGTTTCACTTTACTTCATTTTGTGGAGAAAATAATACTTATTCTTTGGGTGTTTCATTGATCATAAATTTTTTAATTCTCATTTTTTTGGAAATAAAAATTCTCCCCTAGAAGTGAGGTCTGTAGGGATAAGGACATAGTTCCGAGGAAAGTAAATGCATGCTTGAGTCCCTAAGGCTTCCACCAATCAGTGTTTCAAGTAACTTTTGGTCTTCTAAATTTCCTTAGGAATTATATGGTGAATCTTATACATAGGGGATAAGGTCCATTCATTCCACCAGAAAATCAAAACATTAGATCTCTTGTGATTTCCTCACTCAGATGACTTATTCACAAGACTACTTTGCATGACCGCTTCACAAGATCGCTTTGTAAGACCATTTTGAATAACCCTATCAGGAGAACCATTCACGAGACTCGACCACATGATCTTTCCATGTGACCTCCTCATCTCAATGACTTTATTAAACAATATTCAAACCAATTAATAGTAATTTGGTTGAATCCTGACAAATATTATCAGTTTCATTACTATCTCATAGGCTTTGCATGAACTGTGGGTTCTGTCTCATGATATCATGATCATTACATGGTTCATGTGACCATATCAAGGTCACACGATTGCATGTATGGAAATGGTTCATATGATTATGAGATGCTTCATGGGTCATGAGATTCATGGGACCTATATCAGTTTATGCAATCATGAACCCTTAGGTGGCTCATTTGATTTATATGATATTATCCAGGATATGCACTTCTTTTAAATATTTTCCTTCCCCATATGGAATGTGATTTTTTTCTATAAATATAGCTTCCAACTCATGTAATAATTCAGGGAAAGAATTCATACCAATAGTGACTAATCAGAATTCTAGTCTTAAGTTTGGATATCGGCCATTATTCCAACATCTAATCATCCCAAATGAATCTATTAGATCTAATGGTGGTAAGTCTTATGGAATATCCTCTATCTGACTTATTATCCCTTTATGGTTTTGTTCTTATAACTGATGCTCATATCCTTCCATTGAATTAATTGATTATGCCTCCCTCTTGGTTCCAAAGGACCCATAATACTTTCATAGAAAATATTTCCCATAAGTTCCACTTTATTGATGAGTAAAAATGATTGGATGAGAATATTTTAAATTTTATTCCAATAGACTTTGGAGGGAACCACCACAAATATGATTCATACATCTATATGTGTGGATAGATAATGCATAAGTCTTCCATGAACCCTAGGTTTGGATGATTGACTAGTTGGGATATTCAATTATAAAGGAGCTTCAAAATGGAATGGGTTTGGATCTTCTGAGTGTAGAATACTAATTTTTAATTTTCCACTGATCTAAAAAAACTAGGATTTATGAATCTATACGAATCTTTGAAACCTTCACTTATTGTAAAAAGGGTTTGATGGAGGACTTGGTTAGTCAATGGACTCTATGAGAAAATGAATTTAATCTAATGTATGGAGAGGTGGGCATTAGTCTTTGGAACATTAAGTAGATTTTTGGTACAAAAATTTTATGACATATGTATGATGATTTTATACATACATCTTTTATTTTGGATGATACCAAGATGACTCCTACAATTTCAATGGAGTTGAACATGTTGCCTGAAAAGTCCATTGGGAAGGTCTTTCTGTCTAGGGTAGACATCCCATTTAATCAATGGGTGTGATATTTTATCAATAAATCTCATTATAAACCCAAATACATGAAGGTGAAGGCTTTCCCCATAAAAGATTCCCACAGTGTTGAGGGTGCCTACTAGCCCATGGTTGAAGATAGGCCATTCACCAAATATGGGTGGGAGGTTATTCTTACATCAAATCAGCCATCTAGTTGGAAAAATTTATTACTGTGTACCTAAGAGGGTACCTACTCCAAACCTAGGAGAATAGTGGAGTTGGAGTTTTCCCCTTTATAATGATGGAATCTATGGAAGGACGAAGGCACATTGGGATGGATACTATGATGTTTCCTAAACTATACCACAAACTATGTTATATTTATAGGTGAAGGGTCCCACATAAAATCTATAGTCCCTTCCTTATGCTATGGTTTTAGATGGGGTCTCTCCTAAGTGGCTACAAATACATGATCATTCAAAACATCCTCGATATCTTTTTGAAGTCTTTTTTGTAGTGCATTAGTGTGGTGAGTCCCATCACATTAAAGGAATAGGAATAGGGTTTTTCCTAATTTGTCATGATTTATTCTCTTTCAAACCCTATGGGATTATCACTAGTAGTATAATGATAATGGTAGAGGTAACACCGCGGCTATGGATTATATGATGTCAATATGTGATGGAATCATTTCTACCCAAATTGATGGTGGCATTCTCTGTGAATGGTATGTGACATGTTAGTTTAGTCATTAGTTCTAATACATTTATAAAAAATTCCCAACTCTTCTCCATGTTCATTCTAAAATTAAAATAATGGTGTCTCATCATTTATAATTAATTTTTATGAGAGATAATACTCAAATTCAGATATAATTTCCTCCAAATGATGTTGAGATCATTTTTTCCCAACACTATGATAATATTTAGATTTTCTCATATCTAAACAAGAAATTATCCACATTAGTACCCAAGTATATAATGTTACAAACAACTATAGAAGCTAATCTAAGGCCCATAAAGAAACTTCTAGAAGTCAAAAACCACAGAGACTCTTCACAAGGAAGCAAGAAATTTAACATCAACTTTTTTCACTAGGAAATGTGTCAAATGACATGACTTTAATGAGAATGGATTCTAAAAATGAAGCTATTTTTTCATTGATATTTTCCATTGAATTATAAAAATGGAGAAATTGGAGAGTAAATAACTCAAATGCTGAATTTTGGTGGATACTACACCAGGAAAAGATACGCTTGGAAGGATTTGAATTCTATTATACTCCCATAGGTGTCTCCCTAAAAAAACATCCCACCGAGGTTGTGGTTTTTCTTCAATACATTAATGTGATAATAAGAAGCATGATGGTTTGGATCCACTACTCACCCTTAGTGCAGCAGATGGTGGTTCCTGACATGATGGAGGTTTCCATGCATGAAAAGACCCACCATATCATTGATGAAGTGGAAAGACTAGCCTTGATAAAATATTAAAATGATTGTTCTACCATTGAATCCATAATAATTTATTTTTCATTTCCATGGGTATGGAAGGATGTTGATGTGGGACAATCAGTCTCTCCATCCCCAATATATTCTTCCTAGGGTACAACCACCTGAGATGATTTGGGAGGTTACCAAGGAACTGATGATGATGAATCCTTAGGTCAAATGGATATAATAAGGGTTGTGACTACCATCCCAGAGTTGTCACAACCTATACTTCCATTAAAGTTATCCTCAACACCTTCAACGTCGGCCCCTTTTGGTGGAACTTCCTTGGAGAGGAAAGTAAAGAGTAAGAACTCCAAATCATCTAAGCCCTCTCACCGATAATCCTCAATTAATCATTACACTTTACTTATTTTTCCATTTCAGAACATTTTTATAGCTCATTCTGGTTTGTCAAAAATATGAAGGTCCCCCCCGAGTCTGGATAGATAAATAGTACTTTTACCAAGGAAATGGGTGGGATCCCCAAACTAATCATTGATATTTATCTTCTTGAGAGGCATTTTCGTACTCTTATCATACCCTTTAATGGTTAAATTTATCGAAGATAAGTCCCCCTCGCTATATCCCAAACATCTAAGGATCCCTATCAGGATGAGATTGATCCTAAAAATATTTTCAACTAAAGCCCTTAAAATATTGAATTTATTGAATTTTTCTATAAAAAGGTTTGATATGTACCTGTATAACTTCTTCCTAATCATGTTCTATGAATGAGATGGTTATATGACATTCTGATGGAATAGTCTCAAATTGGTAAACCTCAGCTGTAGTAACTTCTATATAGAAATCATATGGGATATATAGGGCCTTGATGATTATATATACAAGTTCCTTTTAAATATAAAGAGTATCCAGGATTGAGATTTTGGTTGGAACAACTGCCAACTGTTTCAAAATTTTATATTTTTGTGCAGGTGGTCTATGCTTCCCAAGGTGGGGTTACTCCCTATTATGTGTCTTTGGAGTTGAAGTGTTTGAGGTAGATGATCCTAGTTCTTGAGTAAATGTTGAAGGGAAATCTATTTCAAGTGTCATAGGTTATGTTGTCCTTCCACATTGCCTGGTCTTATCAACAATCATACACTTTCCAATCAATCGTATAAAATTACTAGGCCTTAACGACTGTTAGATAGATCTGATGAGTTTTCATTCTCATATTGGGCTTACAGATGTGATCTTCAATTAGTCGCGACTATGTATATGGCATCTATGAGGATGCGATCGAAATAATGGATTCTACCATGCCTATTTCATCCCCTATATCATCAGATTCTACATATTCAACCTCCAACTCCCAAATTAGGTATGGGGAACATTCCCTCAGAGGCATATTCATAATTAGAGAAGTAATATCTTAAGTGAACTAAGTTAACATAACCATAAATAATATCTTCATCCAATGAGGCATCAATTTCATAGGGAAGTTTCTATTCTCTGAATATTTAAAGAAAGAAGTCTGTAAGAGTCATATCTTGTGGAAGGGTAATATATGAATCTTTCTCTTGTGTTTTTCTTGTGTTTTACATTTACGTCTAACTCTAGGAGTTGAATTCAATGACGCATCCCTAGGTACTAGGATTGTTGTTGTTTTTCACATATATTCTGTTAGGGTGACATGATCTCAGTCAATTTTCATTTGAGCCATCTAGTTATTGAACCTCTTTCCACACCTGGAAAGTACTTCTTTCCAGTCACCCTCTCTTTATGGTATAATTATCACTACATAGGTCACCTATGTTAGTGCCTTCTCTATTATCACCTATATAGAATCAAACTTGATCTAGAGGACATATTTGAGGATTAAGATGTCTTGGATGGTGTGATAAAACTTTCTATGGAAAGGGAAGTTTTCAGGATGATCCGTGAGGTTGAACTCATTGGGTTTATATTAGGATTTGATAGCTTGAGTAGGTTATTATCCATGGATTCAAGGAAATAAATGGGGGCATACTCAAGGAATATGTTGTATTTATAAATTCATCAAATTACAGGTGATTGTGATCTATTTTTTCATTATGGTTGATGGTGATTTTGTTGCTAATAGCTCTCAACAGGAGGCACTAGATGATTCAGGGCCTACATGAATTCTTGAACAACCACTTCTACTAGTTTTAGGGTAACAAAAGTAGTTGCTTCTTTATGAGGCATTTGTTTCCAATGCTAAGGTAATGGGATATGATTTTTCTCGGGTCTACTAAATGGAATATTTTATGAATTATTCCATCTCAATGAAATAATATAATCTACCTGGATACATCATTAGGATGAAATATATCTGAAAATCATCCCAAAAAATTCAATACATAGTTCCATTTGTTTCTCATGCAAGAGAAGGAAGCTGAGTGAATAGTTTAAACCTTTCCATCTAGATTTGAAGTTATAAACCCTCATATTTTCATGTTGTTTTCTGCTTATGAGGTGAATTTGTTTTCATTAACATGGATCTAAACTTATAGAGTAATTGATAGAAAATGTGATATCAAACTACAATGGATCCTACTAGAAGGTTGTTGTACCAAATGAAGGTTGGACCTACTAGAGTTTGTACAAAACATCTCAATTTGGTCACCTCCAACTTATCCTAAGGTCCCATCATTTGGATTCATCAGGACACAAATTCTTTGAGATGGTAATTTGGATCTCCCAAGCCATCAATGATTTATAAGATAGGATTTCAAAATTTGGTTTGGGTAAAAATTTCATTTAGCCATTTTGTATTTGAGTTCTTCTTAGGCAACATGAGGGCACACTTCCCATTAGAGAAGACTGGGATTCAATGTCATTGAGGAGTTTTATAGGAACCACTATCTAGTGGACATCCCACCTATAGGGAGTGGGAAAGGCTTGATGAGGTGCCCCCATTTTCATATCCATCTAATTATTGATTTTTACTAGGACTGAATGATCACCCCAATGGAGGAGATTCTATCACTGCAATGGATTAAAGTTATTATCATTCTAAACTTTTTCTTTTGTATGGACGGACCGCATAGAACAAGAGTCAACCTGATGCTCAAATTCTGGTATTACAGATGGATTACCTCTCTATTAATTTATTAGAGGATGGGTATTCACTTCTGTTTGAAAATGATACCCAGTCGGAATGATTCCCCGGAGTAGTTCCTCATTAAGATATCTGAGATTTTGTATCTCATTCTCATATTACTCCAGTTATTCTAGTATAGAGAGAATTTTGGATCTTCTGGGTGGTGAGTGAGATACAACCACACCACTCCCTTTATTCTTGGTAGTGTTCTACCAAGGAGGTCAAAAATCATTATTCATAGGTTCCATGTTCTGGATCATTCTCTAATTCTATTTATATAAAACCTAAGTTTGTGCATCCATATGACCTACCACTTGAGTAATTATTTCTTCCTTATTTCCCTTTGTGTTTACATCTTCCTCTACATCATCTGTTATGTTTATGGGGACAACATTCACCGAGGAGTATTGGAAAATTGTAGTTATCCCATAAATCTCTAAACAATAGGGTGATTCTTAACCAATTACTCCTCATTTGAGGGTTGTATTATGGTCATTTCTTTGAATGCTAACTACATTGGACCATTTTGGATTTCAACCCTTATAGGGTTTATTTCCTTTTTCATATGTCCCTCCTATTCTAGTATATTAATAGTGACCTTAAGGTTGTTTCTATTCGTTCTTGTTCAATGGGACAAAAATATAAAAGATATGTCTTGAAGAAAGAGGAACAAATGGGATATTAGATGTCAATATTTACCTACCAACCTATAAAAAATCAAATCCTTCTGGGGTAATGATAATGATAAAAATTCCCCCAACCCAATGGGCTAGTTTTGATTTGGGGATGCAATTGGAACTTTCTAATCCTATTATATATGATTTTACGATTCCAATCGAGGATCTAATGGCTCATGAGAAATAATTTGAGATATAAATACACCCATACCTATGGTTTGGGGTTGATCTAGAATTGTTGCTGACTTCTCTAGGACGCTCTTGGGGTGTGATGAATCTGGTGGTGGAGATTGAGATAAAAATTCCCCCAGTCCTATGGGATGGGGTTTTTTATAGCTTCTATTGATATTTCATGGATCCATCATGGTTTTATGACCCAATTGGAGGATGTGGTGGTAAAAATTCCCCCAAACCTGTAGGTTGTGTTTTCTCTTGGATGACTACAATAACAGATCCAATTGCGATCTGTTTGATTTTGTGAAATTATGCTCATGTATGATCCTTGTGTAATGGATTCCTATGATGAATGTCAATTTATCCAAAATGTTTTTGGGTATTCCACAAATTTCGATTCTATATCATAAATATGTTCCCATTTTTTCAGGGGACCATCATAAGAATCTATTGTCTTCCCTCTCCCTCTCTTCGTGATGTGTTTTCATTTTCAAAGTGAGAGAGTCTCAATGTATTGAACAACTGGCCAATGCATCACCTAGTCCATTGATTTCTCCTATGGATATGACATTACGTGATTCCACATATGGGAAGTTATACTATTCTGGGGATGTAGTTATGTACAATTATCCATAAATTTTCCATCTTTTGATACAAATATCTAACAAGGCTTTAGAAATCAATTATCAAAGAGTTGAGGTGTATTGATAGAATGCATGATATAGATTTTCATTGCACTATTATGATCTTGGGTCGTAGGCCATTGAGACAGAATCCATGTCCATTTGAAAAAAGAGTATGTTTATGGTCTGAATGTGACCCTCATATCCTAGAGAGGGGATGTGTTTAGACTTTAACCATTGATGAGTCGCCTCCATGTTATTAAATAGGCAAGGCATTCACTCCTTATCTAGATAATTTGGAATCCCATAATCAGATTTGGCGATGGTCCAAAACATGTTTGGGATGTTTTTTTAGCTAATTCTATACATATATCCATGCCAGCCTCTTCTTCATCAAAATTATATGCCTCCACCTAGTTATACCGCATAGGTTCCTTCAATATGTTGCTTGCTAACATTGGTGAAGTTCTACTGATACTTGATGGGGAACTACATACGGTTAACCCCAGTGTTTTTATCACCCTCTATATATAAAGGTGTCTAGAAAAGGGGAGGATTTTTTTGAGAGATATATCACTATGGGGAGGTTAACCATAGTGGATTTCAGAAGTAGAGTCCTTGTGATCCATCTCTACACTAACATGAGGATGGATATTTTAGTAGTTATCAACTTATTATTTATTTCAGGAGTTGGAGGAGCCTTGAGGTGTTGTAGATATGTGTTGTACAGCCACAAGGACATTGGAATTAAGCAGATCAGAGATATGAGCCTCATTCTGCATCGTGGAAAGAATATTTTGACTTGCCTTCTGGGGTGGAGTAGGGATATGAGCGTACTTCATGAAGGATCTAAAACATTTTGATTATCATTTGGTACTGTAGGAATATGATCCTACTGTAGATAATCTACTGGATTATGTCGATGATCTTTTGTATTATTAGTATGAATATTAACCTACCTGTGGTTGGTTTCCAAAATATGATGATCAATCTTGGATAAAGTGGTGGTCATGATCCTAGTTCAAATATGAAATCCCTGTCATAATATGTCGATAGGCCTTTGAAATGGGATAAGGGAAATGATCCTCCTCTTGTATAGACTTTGAAAGATACTGGTGCAGTCATTCATCGATTAAAGAATGGATATGATCATCAGTTCTGTGAGATATTGTAATATACTAAGATGCTTCATCGATAGTGATACAAGCATGTTCTTGGAAGATTTCCATAATATAATGATGAAACTTGTTTAGAGTATAGATATTAGCCTTGTCATGTTTCTTTGGAGTATGAAACTAGACTTTTTAGATATGAATGTGCGCATGTCCTAAGGCATGTTCCAAACTAAGCTGGTGATCCTCGGTTGGAATGAGGATATGATCCTGGTCTTGTGACTTAGAGTATACCAATGGTATTTTTTGATTGGAATGTATGACTACCCCAATTCATGTTCCAAACTAATTTGGTGATCCCCAATTGGAATGGGGATATGAGCCCGGTCTTATGCCTCACCCTTTATTGGAATATGTTGAAAATCTTCCTGGATGGGAGAAAGAATGTGTGCTTGACCCATAGTAGACACTTGTTCATATTGATCATGGTTATATGATTATCTAGATATTAGGATAGGAATACGTATATGTCTCTATATTTGTACCAGTGATAGAATATATTGGTAGAGATCCTTTTCTATTTCTATTTCATGGTCCTTATCTGACCCGATTTGTTTACTTTTGAAGAAATGTACTAAACATGAAGCCTATCAGCAAGTCAAAAATTTGTTTCTTGTAGTAGTGGCGGAAATACTACATTAAATTTGGTATGTAAGAAACAATCTTATCCATAATAATCACTCTTTCAGTCTCAATGCAGGAAAATCTAGAATTCTCATTACGATACATGAAGCTGCCTCAATTCAAAAAGATTGTTGCAGCAATTATATTGGAGACTTCAAGATCCTCAGATGTATCTGTGTCCCGGGTATTTTCCCGAAGACCAAGAACCCCTTTGAAGTATTCTGGGAACCTCCGATGTCGGGCTAGATTAAAGTGAATGTCGACGGTGCCTCAAAAGGCAATCCTAGACCTGCCAGCTATGGGGCTATTTTAAGAGATTCTGCTGACCATTTCCAACGTTGCTTTTATAGTGGGTGTGGGATTGCCACATCCATTGAAGCGGAGATTCTATGAGTCATCCATGCTGTTGATTTTTCTCTCCAAAGAGGATGGAGAAAACTGTGGATTGAAAGTGATTCTACCACCATTGTTCAATCCATTTGGAATGGAGTTATTCATCTCGCCTGGCCACTCACTATGCGTTGGATGAATTTCCTGAATTCGCTTCAGGATATTGACTACATTTCCACACATGTCTTCCGTGAAGCGAATGCTGTTGCTGATGCCCTTGCCAACAAAGGTGTCCCCCAGAGCATGATTTGGCTGGATGTGCTGCCAGCTAATTTACTTCACCTCTTTGAAAGATATTGTAATAAAATCACATCCTTTTGACTCATGTAAACTGTTGTTTCTTTAATTAAAAAATGGTGCTTTGGTCTTTGACCGAGGCATTACCCCCCCCCCCAAATAGGCATGCACATTCTTGGTCTCAAAGATATAATAAAATATTTTTTCAATTGAAGTGGGGATATAAGCCCTCTCTTATCCTCCTTGTTCCTTAAGAATATGTCGATGGGCTTCGTGCATAGGGGAAGGGATATTTGACAGCCCCATTCTTGCGGTAAGAATATTCCTGAATACTTGATCTAAGTGAGTAAGGATATGATCCTACCAACTAGGTATTACTAGAATATGATTAAATTCAGTAGAAGTAGTGATATGATCCCACTCATAGTTTTACATAGTTTTTCATGCTTAAAGATACCTCCTTGGTACACATTAATGAGTGTCTAGGGTGAAAATTTGTCGGGTGGTGCCCTCAGCAGGTAACTGAGGGGCACTGGAAGGTTGACTTCGGTGAGGAAAATTGTCAGGATCCCTTCTAGTCATCCCCTAAACTAGGATAGATCCATAGTCGAATCCTTGATAAACGTTCCTAATATATGGAAGGTACTGATTTTCACACTCTAGGGATATGATTCCAAAGAAATTGGTGATGGTGATAGGTTCTACTAGATTCATTACAACTATACCTAAATGTGAAAAATGTTTCAACTTCAGCATCTGAAGACCTCCATATGATGTGTCATGGTTCAGGATCATACCAAGTCAGTGGTATTCCTAAACCTTCGTGTTCTCCACACTATACTGTAGGAAATAGGTGGGTGAGGTAGTTTCGTGACTCGCAGAGGTTACTGTAGTAGCTGAGGTTCCAGAACATTTTCTTGATGAAGTCGTGATCTCAGGTGAAGATATTTGTTAGAGAAGTTTATATAATCATAATGAAAACTAGGAACATTTATATCGATCATTTCAACATCAAAGTATGAAACATGATCAATTTGATTTCCATAGGTATCACAATTTCCCATTATTTTTCTCGGTCCTTCCATTTTTCTCACATAGATTTTTCATGATGTGCATGGCCTATTTCATCAGAACTGATGTTATGTTTTATTATTAAAGGAATTAATATTAGGAACTCCATTTTCATTTTCATAAAGGACACAAAATAAAATGTTCTGATGCATGTTCAACCAATCATTTTTATTATTAGAGTAATTCATGCCAGGTTCACTATTTTTTACTTCCATTGGAAAGATATTGGGAACAAAATGGTCCGATGTGCATAAACCTATTTTCTTTTTTTATAGAGAGTCTCACACTAGGTTTACAATTTTTTTCATTCATAAAATCCAGAACCCTTGCTATTGATTTTGAGAGGTTAAAGTATAGATTCACAATTATCCACATCAGTTTATAATGTTTGTCTTTCATAAAAACTCCCAATGACTCCAACATACATACAAGGTAAAAACCTACTTTCCAAAGTTAAAAGGCCATTTGGGGTTTTAGACCCAATGGAAATTATGATCTCACATTGGTTGAGAGGATGTGAGTTTGGGATCATCACACTCTTTTGGGGGGGGATTATTTCCTATTCTGGGTCTCTCTTAAAAATTTAATATATGTCCATGAATCTCTTCCAAATCCCAATACGTGACTCTATAATAAATTAATTGTTTGATGAATCGTTCTATATGTATAGGGGTTCTATTAATGAGACCATATGTACAGATCTGAGGTTCTTTATAAGTTTCCCATTATTTCTTACTAATGGGTATCTACTTATATTTTGAATCTGTATAACCAAGATCTATGGAGTTTACTACCATAAGGTGAGGTGATTGGTGCTTTGAAGATGGGATTGAACCTTCATGATGTGTCCTACATATCTTGTGTACATTAGGAATCAAACCCCATGATGTTAATTTGAGTAAAACTTGTTCAGTTTAACATCATTTGGAAATGACATATATTAGAGAACTTAGGCATTGATTATGGAGATTGATCCTTAGGATGGTGTCCAATGTATCCTTTTTACATCAGGAATAAGAGTTGTTTTAGTTCATTATTTTTTCAACCTTGTTATAGGTGGTTATAGATAATTAATTCTTGTGAGGGTTATTTCCCCAGGGTTTATCAATATGTGAATTACTTGGGGACTTAAAAAGTGATAGATTCCTTTCTATGGAGGATATCATATCATGTCACAAAATGGGTCTTACACACTATGATTGGCCATGTTGTAGATAATTTTATGATTCCAATGATACGATCATTGAAAATCCCCAAGCCCATGTGAGTCATTCTCGGTGTTAGAAGCAGGGGACAACAAGTTATTAAACTCACCATATATGGATATGGGACTTATGCATCAGCAGCCCTAATGGGGTGTTTGATATAGATATCGGGCTTTAGGAAGTTTTCCTACGTATCTTTTTTGGATAGTAATAAGAGTTATCATAGTTCAATTAGATTCTCAATATTTTGATGGATATGGAAGAATGATAAACCTACAAGATAGTTTGGGCCATGTGGGTTAGCGTGTCCGATATATAGAGGGAATTACACCAAGGTGGATTTACATTCGTGCTTGAGCCTTATTAGGGAATCATACATATCTTGTTTGGATATGAATTAGAGTTCTAATAGTTCAAAATTGTGTATTTCTGATTTTTTATACCATAAAGTGTTATCATGTCCTGATGTGTCTGCATAACATGATTAATATGTCACGGGGTCTATACCCATCATGGGGTACATGTCGGGGATACCTACCAGACATGTCCGGGTTTTCTTCTTGACATGTTTGAGGATCTTTGTACATGTCTTTATTTTCTAGCTTACATGTTTGAGGATGTTTGAACATGTCCTGGTTTTCTGGAGTACATGTGAGAAAACTATCGTGTGACCAAACTAAATTGTTTGAGGGGGTACCGTATGACATGGATGACATGACCATGGTTCTTTTCATGGTCAAAGTAGACATGTTATAGGAATATCATATGATTTTTATAACATTTCATGATGACATCGCGTGACTCAAATGACATCGCATGATCTGGATGACATGTCCAGGTGGCGTCACATGATCTAGCTGACTTGTTCGAGTGTTGTCGCATGACCTGGATGACATGTTCGAGTTCCATGCATGATCTGGATTATATTTCCGAATGAATTTTCATGAATCAGATGAAATTTTCATGGATCTTTTGAGTGGTTTATGTAGACACTTCCAAGGTTGCCATGTGATCAAAGATGAAATGTCTGGAGGACTTGGTGTGACTTGGATGACATTCTTGAGTACTATTGCATGATCTGGATAGGCCATGAGAAGCACATGAAACCTTTGCATGAAAATAAAGGCACCCTTATTAATTTAAGTCATCCTTATTTTTATCCTTTATTAAATAAATGCGTCAATGTTTATAGGCATTGCCTATTGGGATCTCACATGACCAAGTCGACACATAAAAACTCCTTTGTGTGATCCATCTAGTGCCCCAAATGTATCTTGTGTGACCTACAGGGTGACCACCTAAAGAACATATATATTACACATAATACATTTACTTTTCCCCCTAATTTACCTAGTGGAAGACTCCAATGATTGAGTGGAATTTTTATATGATAATTCCTCCCTCGCCTCTGTGCTCCCGTGTGTGCCTCTATGTGTGTCTCTATATGGGGTCTTGTTTTCTCCATTTTTTTCTAGGATAGAGTAATTTATTGGCCTCAAAAACCAAATTCAATGCCTACTTGTATGGTTTATATATCATAGATTTGGGAATGTGTTTTTGGACCATTATGAATTTTATGTGAACCTGTTACAGGTCATCCATGGTGTCATCTTTGTGTTTTCTAAAAAATAGTGATCATGAGATCACTCTGTCTTCACCATATTTATTCAACACATGTTTTTCAAAGGTATTTAGCAAAATGAAATTGACATATCAATGTTCCTTCACAATTCCAACCTTACACATCAAGGAGTCTTCATGAGATTAGGACATTTGTCGAAGGGGATTTGACATGATCAATAGAGACTTATATGGGGCCCTTCATGAGATATATTTAGCTCCTCATAGGGCCTTCTCATGAAACATTGTGTAAATATACTTCATATAAGGGATAAATTTTTTATATTTTATTTTCTATTTTCCAAGACCTTCTACCTTTTCCCATTTATTTTTTGTCAAGGTGTCTCATGATCAATAATATATCTCATGGTGACATGTGCGTATTGTCATAGATGGTCACTCCACTTTTCTATTGTGCATCTCGTGATCAATGTTAGATCTTTATGTGGAATTCAAGAATTATCATGGAAATTCACTTCGATTGTTTATAGATTTGAAGAGGCATTGCATGATCAAATGGACATATCCAAGGGCCTTTTCATAATGAATGTGACATACCCAAAGTAATTCGATCGGCATGACTGAAATTCCACTTGGTATTTCATGCGATCATTGAATTGATTACATGATCTGCATAATCCCTTCATGTGAAAATTAATTTGACTTCCATCACATTAAGAATCCAACTATTCAGTTTTTATTTCATAAGGTGATTGTTACTAATATTTTTTTTGACATATTTCAAGATTGGAGGAACTCATCTACTAGCCTTTTCATGATATTTATGGCCTATTTGAGGAGCTTCATGTGATAATGAATAGACCACACATAGTGAAAGACTTATTCATGTGATGATCCTAAGGTCATGTGATCGTGTTTCTTCTTGGGGATCATGTGATTTGCTTAACCTAGCCACTTGATCTCCATATATTCATGATGCTTCTTTATCTCTTTTGTGGAGAAAATAATACCTACACATATGTTATTTCTTTGACCCTAAAATTTGGATTCTCATTTGGTGGGAATTTTTTTAAATAAATTGAAATAAATATTTTAACTATTTTAATTGAAAATTGCATTTAAAGGATACATATTATTCCATGAATTATTGCACAAAGATGATAATCATATCTAGACTGAGGGGTTGGAGACCAGTGTGTGAGGATTTGATGAGGAATAATAGAAGAATGAGACTCAACATTATATCGAGAAAGGATGATTCATTGGTATAAGTTATGATTAACATATACTAGTAATTATGGTAATGCTGTATGGTCATCATCTAGCTCAATGGGGTCTTATTAAGAGTAGTAATCATCATCTATAGAGTATGAGGAGAATTAGGGAGCTTTGAATGTGGTTATAGAGACTCAGTGTAGGGAGAAGGTGGAGCTTCGTCGACATCAGTAGTAGCAGGAGGAGAAGCATCATCGATGGCATGAGTAACATTCAGAGAAGATAATGGAGTATGTTCAACGACTAGCATAAGGTCTAGGCATAGAGTTCCCTCTACCTAGTTTTCCAGATGACTTACTACCTAAATAGTGATTGATATATTTTGTTGAAAACCTATTATGATGAGTTTGGAATGAAAATATCATGTGTAATATTGCTATCAATTCGGATGTATATAGTTTTATTTATTAGGTTTTTTAAAGTTTGGTTTATTTTTTATTATTTTTTTAATTTTTTATTTATTTTCATTTTTTTAATATATATATATATATATATATATTATTTTATAATTTTATCATCTTATTTGTGATTTAATTCAACATTAGTCAAAATAGATTATTTTTTATGGATATTAATTTCCATAGTAATAGATTATTTAGTATGGAATTAATTATCTATACCAAATAATCAATTATATATATACAATAAAAACTATTTTTGACAGAAGAATATACCATCACAAAATGTTTTTTGTAATCACTATTGATTATTTTCAATGGGATGTCATTACTATTTAACTGTAAAAAACAACTAAAGTTTCAGTTGTGCGAGAATATTAGAATTGTTTTTCATGTCCATCAACACCACCATCTATATAGAGAATTTTCCAAGTGTAAGTTATGGATGTGTGGGTACATTTTATTTGAAATGTGGTATATTTTTAGTGTGTGTTCATGGACTCATCAATGGTTGAGGTAGTTATTTTTTGGGTAGTACCCAAGAACATGGAAAAGTTTCTTATTTTTATGGTCTAGATCGTCGTTATGGGGGATTTGTACCAAATTTATCTGAATTTACATCCCTATTAACTACTTTGACTAGGAATTACTAGGCCTTTGTGTGAACTAATTAGTTCCAGGAAATGTTCTGTTACCTGAAAGAGAAGTTGTTCAGTGCTCTGGTGCTTTGGTTTCCTGAGGAGGGTGTGTTGTTTAAGGTTTTATAAGACACATCCTATATGGGTTTAGGATGAGTGTTGACGCAGCAGAGAGTAGTGACTTTTTATGGGTCTAGGTAGCTATTTCCTCACAATCATAACTATTACACCAATTTTTTGGAGACAGCAGCAGTTTTGTTTGTGCTAACGTTGGGGTAGCATTACCTCATATGTGAATGCCTTGTGGTTTTCATGGATCAAAAGTACCTGAAATATTTATTTTTGAATTATATTTGAATCTACACCAAGATATGTTGATAGAGTGTCTTCAGGATTATAATTTTAATACCTCTTACACCTCAGGGAAGGAGAATTTTATTATTTATACATTGATTCAAAAGTCCTAAGGGGACATGGTTTGGGAATATGAGGATATCTTAAAAGGGGTGGAGGAGCGTGCATTTATGAATTTTGACAAGGGGGAGACTAGTGGTCATGTTTATCTTTATCATATGACTATGGAGTTTTATTTGATGTATTGGGTGGAGGAGTCTCCTTGGGGAGACTCAGAGTCAATGTTGATGTGTGACCATTTTGGCCATAGTGATGCTCTATATGGATGGTCGGAGGATGGTCAAAACCATTTTTTAGGGAAGGTTGTTTGTTAAATTGGAGGTTCATGATTAGGTTCTTTAAAATTTTCATATATCACATTTAGTGGTACATCCTATTATGTACAAGGTGGATCATATCTTTATGAGACATATTTTTGGATAGGGATGAAATTTTTGGTGATATAGTTTGTGCAAAGTGTTTGGTTTTCTAGCATGTGAAAGTATACAACTGAGTTCAGATAGATTTGTTATAGCCCTTTTATGTTGTCTAGTAAAAATGGGAGGGAATATCAATGTATTTCATCACAAGGTTACCCTAGGTTTAGGGAGGTTGTGTTGCAGTTTTTGGGATAGTGGACCGACTGATGAAGTTGTTTTATTTGATGGTGATCCGTGAGTTGAGTGTTGTGGATGTCTTGGGGAGGAAAATTGTGGATGATGTGGTTAGGATTCATGGGGTAACAAGAACCATCATCTATGATCAGGATCCACATTTTATATCATGTATCTTTAGGGTATTGAAGAATTGTTTTGGATCCCAGATTTTCTTTAGCACTACTATCCATGTGTATCCAGATAGTCAAATGGAGACGAAAATCAAGATGATGGAGGATATACTACGATCATACATCCTTGACTTTAGTGTAACATGAGTAATGCACCTATATCTAATTGAGTTTTCATACAACATAAACTGTCACTCATCCATTGGCATGAATCCATTTTAAGAGTTCTATTGGTGGTTGTGTCATTCACCATTGTGCTCGACAGAGGTTTGGAAGTCAGTATTTATTGGTCCTGATGAAGTATAGAACATGATCAAGAAGATCTGGTTTTTTAGAGAGCAGATGAGGGAGGTGAAGAACCATAAGAATGCCTATGGTTATCTTTGATTAATTCCCTTAGAGTTTGAGGTTTTAGAACATGCATTTTATAGGGTTTATCCCCAACATGGGTAGTGGAGTTTTGGTTGGGTGAGTAAGACTTCTCCCAAGTTTATTGAGACTTTTGATGTGTTGGGCCATGTTGACATGGTGAAATATAATTTTTCACTTCCACTATGGCTAGACATAATCCATGACATCTTTTACTTGTCTAGGTTCTTTTAGTATAATCCTAATGACACCCATGTCAGTCATTGGGGAGAGTTGGATATCGAGGACAATGCTACATTCATGGAGTCAACAATGGTGATCTAGTAATATCAAGACAAGGTGTTTCATGTATTAACAATCCATTTGGTTCATGTGTTGTGGAGTCATGGTGGTCTTAAGGAGAGTGATTAGGAGTTAGAGATTCATATTCATTCCCAATACCAAATGTTTTTTGGAGTTTTACTCGGTAAATGTTTTTCTTGATGATGTAAAGTTTAGATCTTTTTGTTTTATGAGATGTGTTGTTTCATTAATTATGTGGTGTGTGATAAGACATTCAACGTGAAAGGAATAAAAAACCATATTCCTAATCAAGAAACATTATACCATGACATGATTAAAATAGTGTGGGTGAGTTAGTGTCACCCAAAGGGGACAATATCTTGGCATGTAAGATGAAATCCCTTGAATCATGTGCTTGGGGTAGTGATGTGTTTGTTGGTTGTGGTAGTTGTTGGTTTAGGATGTGTGGAGGTTGAGATGGTTGTGCAGATGGTTTCATGTAAGTGAGGTGGCTTATGGTTGGAGTGGAGTAGTATGGTGTTGTGGATGGTGATGTGGTTTTGTGGTGTGTGTTTTTGTGTTTTTGGTTGGTGGAAGTGCTTAGGGGTAACAAGAACCCTAATAGGTATCATGTGGGGAGGTTGTTTGGACCCATTTTCTATTTTTTTGGGTTTATTATGATTCTCAAGAATGAGAATCATTTTAGAGGGATGTAATGTAACTTTTCATGACTTTTATTCTTTTTACATTGTTGGTTTTGTGGTAGGATGGTGTTTAGAGGAGGTATTGTGGGTTATGAGGAGGCTAGAGTTGTAGTGGTGTTGGCATAGTTTTTTTCACATTGTAAAAGTGGAATTTATGACGTAAGCCTATGGTTTACAACTTGTGTGGTTTGGGGTTTGCAACTTTATTATGACTGAGATTAATTTCATGTAACAAATTCATATTAAAAAATGGAAATGTATGACATAATTTAATTTTGGATGATGCACCATATTTTTTAACAAAAACCAGGACCTATGAAATTCATGATATAAAATGGAATTTACATCATGAAAGGGGAAGTTTATAGGTTATTTAAGAAACATTACTGACTAATATTATTCTCTTTTAACCATATATATATATATATATCTATCTCTTTAAATGAACCCTAATAAATTTTGGGAGACCTTCCATTCTGTATACCATTATCTTGATCCTTGGGTTCCAATGGTTTCTCATTACTGGTTTCTGGTGATTTCCTTCCTCTTTATCCATGTATTTATTTTCACCCTTCTTCACTATTTTGTTATGGTGTTTTGGGTTTTGTTTTGGGGTTTGTTGGGATATGTTTATTATGATTCTTTAGTTTGATACAGGATGATCCATGGTTTCATAGTGCATTTTTGGTTTCTAGGTACTTTCTTCATCTCCATGTAGTGTTTAGTGGATTAGAAAATATTATTCAAGGTATGGGAGTATTGTTATCGCGTGTTTATGTTCTATGTGTGGGGATTTCATGTTTATTTCTTTTTGTGGATTGTAAGGGTCATCTTATTTAATAAAATAAATTTTGATCATATGAAATTGATGGGGATTGGGAGTAGTCACATGCCTTTACTACTTTGATGATGTTGTTGATGAGTTTATTCCATGTTGTTTCCTTACTGAAAATAACAATTATTGGGAGCCTTATTTTTGTTGAAGATGATATGTTGTGATACCCTTTCCATTTTGATTTGTTGATATATCCTTTAATAAAAGGATAAATAACATATATATGGATAATAATTGGTTTCTAATGGAAATATGCTCTGTATGACAATACCCATTCTAAATAAAGAAGCAATGTGATGAAATCCTTTAAATAAATTGTGGAATCAAGTGTGTGTTTTTGTTGCATCTGGTTTCTTTGTTGTGTTTCCTTGTGTGTTGTGGGGTGTTTTTTTGTGATGGTAGTGACTAGATGAGCTGTGAGTGTGATGTAATGTGTGATGTGGTTGTTGTTTGGAATGGATGTAATATGGGAAGTTGCATGGTGGTTATGGTGTGCAGTGGTGGAGATGTATGATGGTGATAATTTTTGGTGGTTTTGTACCATGTTGTGGCATTTTACACTGATGTTGTGGTGTGTGAGGTGGTTTGGTGGTGGTGGTGATGTTCAGAGGATGATACATGTTGTTTTTGTGGTGAGATGTCTTGGTGTGTTGCATAGTGGTGTGGCTGTGATGATTTACATGAGATGGGTGCTATTGTGTTGTGTGATGTTGTGTTGGTTTCCTAGTTATACATTGAATAATATGTAATACTAAAATGAATTGAATTTTAAATAAAGGGTTTTGTACACGTGAAATAAGTGGATTAATAAATTAGTGTTTGTAGAAACTCATTAAGTTGATAAAATGTTGAAATGAAAAACTGAAAGTGGGATTGTCTTTCCTCACATGTTGGTTGTGTGGTGTTTTTTAAATAGTGGTGGTAACGGTTCAGAGGGTTGACATGTGGTGAATTGGTGACATGGTGGTGTGCGTTAGTTTAGTTGTTATAGACCCATAAGTTGGGTATTTTTTGTTATCTATGTATAATGTATTTTATGTTATTTCTATATGAACCCCACCCAAGTTGGATAACCTTACCATTCCTTATTGGTGTTGGGATCCAAGTTTTTTTCTCCAATATCCAAGATGGTGGTGATATGGATGGCTATCTTCCCCCTATTCCCCTATTTTCCTTCGAAAACAATGATGACTAAGGTGCCTTTTAGTGAGATGTGATGTGATGACCCAAGTGTTTTCAGGAGAGATATGTAGTGATTAGGTTGTGATGTGATGAGATATTTGATGGGGGTCATGCGTGGTAAGAGGAGGGTATGATGTTGATGTCTTCCACATTCATGATACCCTATTGTCTTGGTTATGTGGTGTGATGCGATGTGATGTCCCAAGTGTCTTTAGGCTAGATTTGATTTGATTTGATATTTATGGAAGGGATAAGAGAACAAAACATTTGATGCTGCGCATGGGAGAGGAAAATCAATGGGGTAGCAACAACGGGGTGCATTCATTTTATTCCTGATTACCATGTTACTATATTGGATGTGTGATTTTGTGAGTAATCTATTGTGGGGATGGGATGATTTGTTGACCATTTTAGGTGTATTTTGGTCTGGATATTTGTTCACTAGTGTATTAGTAGTTTGTTTTCACATGTTCATTTTATACCTTGGGTATGTTCCTGCTAAGTATGCATGTTATACTCACACTACATATATAAACTATTTTATAGTTTTATAGGATAACTTTGGGGACCGAGCTGGACATTACTAGTTTATGTTTTGGAGATATTATTGAGTCACAACTATAAGACTTGTCTTTTTGGTATTTAATTTAGATAATTTTATGTATCTATTGAATTGTTCATGTGTGGTGGGATTGTTTTGGTTTTAATTTAATATTATACTAGACTTTATTCATGGTCTTTATCCTATATTTTTATCATGTTTAATTATAAATGGTAATTCCTCCCATATATGGGATTTTAATACCCTTAGTGTTTGTCGTGAAACCAAGGCCTACTGGAGGAGGGACTCAGGGGGTTATTATCTCTCTTCATTTATTTCAGTATCTTAAGGGGGAGTGGGTCATGGTAATTATGATACTAAATTAATAGATTTGAGTTAATCTATATAAAATCCTTAGGTGAAAATATATAAAACATAACACTCACCCATAGATATATCTTTTTTATAGGTCATAGATTACACCATGATAATCATTTTGACATACCTTATAGGTATGAACTATAAAAAAGTTCTAGATTGGTATCAAAGGTTGATAAGTTTTCCCAAAGTGATGAATTCTGGGTATCTAAATGTGAATGTTATAGAGTTCAATTTTACCAGTTCTGAATCATAGGTATTGGATACAGGGTGTGCATCACACATTTGTTCTGATAAGTAAAAACACAAATATATGAGGTAATTGAAAAAGGGTGTGTAGATATTTGTGTCAACAATGAAGAAAAAGATAATTCATTAGAATTTATCACTTATGATCTAACTTTATCAAGTGGATTAGTTCTAGAATTATAGAACTATTGTTATATTCCTTTCATAAACAAAAATTTTATTTTTGTATCTTGTCTGAACAAGATTGTATTTTAATTCATTATTAATAACAAGAGTTCTTCTATATAAAATAATGAAATTATTTAAGGAATTAAGAATATTTTAAATATTTTATTCATTCTATATATGGATAATCATGTTTATAACATTTAGAATAATAATGTGTGGATGATATTAATCCCACCTACCTTTGGAATTATCTTTATGGAAATATAAATTAGAAATACATCCAAAGACTATATACATATAGATTATTTAAACCATTCAATTATAAATCATTTGATAGAAAAAAATATTATTAATTAAAAAAAATGATAACAAAACCTTTAATTGAAAATTTGAAAGGGTCGGTGGGCTCCGGGATCTCATATATAGTGATGTATGTAGACTAATGACTACTCAATAAATTGGTGGTTTTGGTACTTCGTTAATTTTACTAATGAATTTAGTCGGTACATCTATGTGTTTATGATGTGACACAAGTATGAAACTTTTTAAAAGATAAAATATTTTCAAAATAAAGTACAAAATCAACTAGAAACATGTATTAATATTCCCTATCAGATTAGGGTAGTGAATACTTATGCTAGGAATTCACTGATCACATGATAGATTGATAAATTTTTCCACAACTCACTCCTCCTGAAAGACCATAATGGGAAAGTGTGTCTGATAGGAGGAATCATGCAATGTTAGACATGGTTTGATCAACGATGAGTCAGCGTGACCATCCTATTTCAATCTAGGGTTATGATCTGGAGACTGTTTCATTCCTACTAAATAACATTCCATCTAAATCAGTCATAAATAAACCTTATGATAAGTCATATGGGAAGAATCCCAATATGTACTTTATGAAAATTTTATGTTTTGAAGCATACGAACATCATTTTTCCTCTAATAAACTCATCCAAAAATCTTTGAAATTCTTATTTGTTGGTTATCCCAAAGAGACAATATGATATTAATTTAAAAATTCTATTGAACACAAAATGTTTTTGGATTGATGATGTGTTTTACTTGAGAAGTAAAACATAAGTCTAGGAGTTTTTGGGTGGAAATTAGAACATGGATAAGTTCATTACCAACAAACAAATTAGTTTTCTTAAGATGGAGATTAAGCTGGTTCTATAAAGAGTTAGGGATGAATAACCATCTCAGGATACACAAGAAACTTTAAGGTATGGTAGGATTCCTAAAGTGGCTAGGATATATGGATTTATTGTGGAAAAAGATGATGAATTAATGTTCATAGGATATAAACCTACAACCTATCAGGAGTAAATTGAGAGTTCTAACTCTATGAAATTGTAAAAATACGTGGAATCTAAAATGGGATCTATATATGCTAACCATGTTTGGAACTTGGTCGATACACATAATGTGGTGATACCCATAGCTTTAAAGTGAGTTTTCCATATTAAAACTAACATGTATGGTAGAGTGTCTACCTATAAAGCATTCCTAGTAGAAAAGGGTTACAAGAAAATTCAAAGATTTGACTATGAAGAACCCTTTTCACCTATTGTGGTGATAAAGTCCATTCGGATATTTCTTTCTATAAAAACTCATTTAAAATTATGATATATATAAAATGGATGTAAAAATAATGTTCCTTCAAGGGAATTTATTCAAGGACACGTATGAGATATAGCCCAAAGGTTTTGAAGTGTCAAATGAGTCTGTTAAGGTGTTCAAGTTGTAACAATCCATTTATAGATTAAATCAAGATACTAAAATATGGAATATCTTTTCTAATGATTTATGAATATCATGTTTTCATAAATTTTATTCTATTATTTAGTTTTTTAATTCCACTAATGTTTTTAAGGGTAATTGTCACATTTTTATGTTTTTGGAATATTTTGAGCTTTATTATGTAAATGGTTTTATTTTTATCTTTTATACTAGCTTCATATTTTGACATAGAATTTTATACAATGATACAAATTAAAAATTTAATGTTTACCAGATTAAAAGATTTATGGGATATATTTCATTCAAATTGATGAACTAATGAATATAATAATATGAATATCAAATATGTATCATGCAAGTTGGGCCTCTAAATCCTTTCACAATTTTTAATAATTCTGATATTGGGTAAATATCCCACAAAGTGCTGGTCTAAAGTAGCTCAAATTTTGATTTTAAGTAGATAAGAGAATGACGAAAATTTTATTTTAATGTGGATAATCAATATTATGATCTTTTCAAGGATATAAATGCATGATAAACTAGATATTTGGAATTTGATGAGTCTGTCAAGCAAAACAAGTTTGGTTTATCAATACATCTCTAACATTTACTACATATGTCCAATGGAGCTCAAATTTTTTTAGTGGACACAGAAGATGGATAAGAAAAAATTCAATGAAGTAAAATTATTTATATCTATACATTTATTTAGTAAAACAATAATTGAAAATCAGAAGAAAGGGTTGGGGGAACCAACCACCCCTCTTGTTTATAAATGTAGACCTCCACATTCATTTCAAAGAGTTTTCCATTTTGAGGAGAAAATAAATGTTTGGAAAATCCAGGGTGGTATATCTAGTAGATTAGGAATTTATTTTATAATAATTTTAGTATTTATAATAAAAATATTCTCTTTATCTTTCTCTTCCCTTTCTTTTCACTTTTTTCTCCCTTCATTCATCTCATTTCTGTGAAAATGGGGAACTGACTTTAGATGTTTTTTTGAATATATTGAGATATATTTATTCATAAAAAATTGTCTTTATTATATTATAATAATTTAAATATTTGATAAATTTATTGTAGTGAGTGGTCTTCATGATTTTTGTATTTTTTGTTCTTCTACTTATTCATCTTCATTCCTATCTTTCAATATCATAATTCTTCATATGGTAGAGTAGTGTTGCAGTGATTATGTGAGGGAGATTATATTTTATAAGGAGTTTCAGTGTAGTATAATAAAATTTTTAAGGGGATGGTATATTGTGATAAGTCTTCATCATTACATTGAATATAATATTGAGAATTATATTTTTAAAGAACAATGATAACATCGTTGTGAAATCCCTTTGATGAGAAATTTTCTCTCACTAACTTAATTTCATTTCCTTTTATTTTTGTTTTGATTTTTAACATATTTATATTATATAAACCCTATAATATATTATTATATCATTTATTAATAGATTTTATTAAGTAGTAGAAATATAAATTTATTGAATGCGAACAACCACCTTGTGAGGTCAACCCTATGGTGTGCACTATGTTGCATTCTTAGAGAAATAAGAAATATATTAAGTTGGGATTCAAAAATTAACATATTATCAATTATTCAATAAATGAGATTAATTTTACCTATAAAACTGATGACTATTGTGAATATAATCATATTGGTGGGAGTCTTGTAGAATTTTTTATATTGTATGTCAACGACATACTTCTCACCATATATGATATCTCAAAATTAAAATTTATAAAGATACTGTTGGGTAAATTCTTCTTAGTAAAATAAATGAGTTAATTATACTACATAATAGTTGTAAATATATATAAATATAGATCTAAGAGGTTATTTTGACTAATTCAGGACACATTCATTGTTAAAGTGATAAAGCGATTCAACACAGTGAGCATCAGAAAGGGGGGATTTACTAGTATTGCATTGCATGAATCTTAAGAAGGTTTGGGATCCTTATAAGGGGTTATAAAGAATGCATAGAATTTTTTATGTGTCCTATATAGAAACTGTTGTGTATGTCATGTTTTTACTTAGCCTGATCTCACCTATGCTCTTAGAATTACAAGTATATATAAATTAAAACCTGGGGAATCACTTGATTTCTACTAAAAAATCCTTTGGTAATTGATAAGGACTAAATATATTTTCTTGATTTTTAGAGGAGTGGATGAGGTATATTTAAATAGTCACATAGATTACAGTTTCCAATTTCATATAGTGGAAATGAGATCTCAATATACTTTCATGTTTTTCCAAAATGGTGGATCTATTAGTTAAAAGAGTTCCAAACAATCCACTATGGTGGATTCAAAAACAGTGGTAGAGTGCATCACAATATTAGATGTTGTAAGGGAGGTAGTTTGGATTAGATTATCATTTTTTAACTTTATTTTTTTTCCAAGCATTGAGGGAGAAATCAAGCATTACCGTGAAAACAATGGAGACATTTCTTAGTTCAAGGAAACCCAATATATCTAATAGACCAAATAAATATTTCAAAAAATATATATCATCAGTGGGTTCATTAAGAGGGATGATATTAGGATAATTTGGGTTCATACAAATGAAAATTTAGTGGATCAATTGATGAATCAATTACCAAAAATCCATGATGGTAATTTTGAGTCTCTTGGTATAAGATACATAAGAGATTGAAGTAATGGTTGAATAATATATCATGATTTTATAATAAAATTCAATCTTCTCTTATCATTCATTCATTTGTATAGTAATTTATATTTCATGAATAGTGGAAGGATATTATCCCCTCATGTATGGATTTGATTTTACCTAATAAATGATCATCATGGAGTATTATTAGTTGAGGTGATATGTTAAGATTAGCATAATTAGTGGAATTATGAGATAATAAGTGGATACATATTATTTAGACCAACCCTCCAAATTCTATCCCAAGGAATATCTTAAATCCATTTATATATTTAGGTGGGTATTCTAATTATAAAATCATTTTTACCTAATTTTGGTGAGATATTTAGCATGAGAACTATTCATAATTTAATAAATTTCTTAGGAAAGCATCAAGTAATAGCTAATCAATGGGTGGTTTGGTATTTTGTTGATAACATCTTCAGTTAGATCACAACTAATTTGGGATGTGTCCACAAAAATGATGAGAAGGACATATGTCCCTTGATTGAAAAAGATTGAGGTAATGTATAGTTATTCCTAGTTGAGTTGAATGTAATGTGTTAAACTACATGAATGAGGTATACGTAATATTCTCATCCACAATATGAATGAAATTTTATGTATTAATTGACTATATTGGTCATTTTTTAAGAATTAAAAATTTATGAGATAGACTATACAAATTTGAAATTGTTAGGTGTTTATGCTCACTCAATGTCATGAAAAAAGGGATTATATAAGTATATATATTATATATATGATAAATCTTGTAGTGGAAATTTTCATATAGAGATATGATTATGTTTTATAAATATCACACAAGACCCCTTGGTAGCTTGTGTATAACTGATGTTTTACCAAAGGCCTCTCTTTACTTGCATCTATGAAATTGGGATTTCATATTTGTTTTCAATTCTACTAAGGTCTACAAGGTGACATATTTAAGAATTTATAAAAGGATTAATTTTTTAAAAATTATTTTGTTCTAGAATAGAGAGTGTTTTAAAAACAATGTCAAAAATAGATTTGGATGGATTCATAAAAAGTTGTAAATTTTTTCATTAAATCCTTGTAGGATTTTAATGAAAGTGAGACATTGTTGGATGTGCACCAAAAGGGTTATTATATCTTATAATATCCATATAGTCATAATATATGATATAAATGAGATGTATATCACACCTTATGATACATATATGTTGTAAAGAACATGGAGATTGATAATGTACCGATTAGAGGCCCCTATAGCATAACAGCTAGCACCCACATGGATTTTAAGTATTTTTATAATTTTATTTTATTTTTATTTTTCATTTTTGATTAAGGTAATTCCAAAGGCGGATTATTATTTTAATTTTTCGGGTTTATTTCTATAAATAGGGAGTTTGGTGATAGTTGTATTTAGATTTTTCCATATTATTAAAATTTCTATGAGTGTTATCTCTATTTTGGATGATTTCCATGTGTTCCTTATGAGTTCAAAAATAATTTATCCTAGTGGTACTACATAAGTTGGTATTAAATAAATTCCATTCCTCATTAGCTGCCATCATATTTTATAGGAACATAGTGATTCTAGCCTTCCTATAATTCAAAGTCCATGTTATCTTCTCCTAGGGAAAATATAAGATGCATCTCACTTTCCCTACTAATGCCTACAATTTCAATATTACCACATCTTCCCAGAACCATCTTCGAGTCACACATCATCTAAAAACACCTTCATTTCTCATATCTTCCTATACTTTTCATTTCATATATGTCTTTCCACCCCACGCACTCTAATGTGCCTAAATACCCTAACTATGACCCTTTAGTGAATTACTCATCTACCTATTCACTCATTGAAAGAACTCCAGTCCTTCAAATTGTGTGCATAACATCCATGAATAATTCTTCCCTATGTGAGATGCCCCCTGATCATTTGGACTTCCTTGGGTGTGACTCTCCCTGTGTGCACCCAGCCCTCTACGATCACATAGTGTGTGTCCATCCCTCATGTGCTCATCCATCTAATGCATACTGAGGATACATGTTGTGCATGAAAGCCTTTGGATATGAGAAAAAAGCAATAGAAATTAAAATTAAAAAAAAGTGAGAGAAAAAATAATAAAAGGAAAAAAAACATAGGAAAAAATAAAATAAAAAGGGAAAATGAGAGGGAAAATGATAAAAGGTGGGAAAAATCATAGACCCCTATAATAGTGTTTTGGATATAGATGAAAACCTTTTATTGAGAAAGAGGTGGAATATTATCAAAAATCATAGTCTATTTAATACTCATTGTTATATTAATAAGATGTTTTTAAGGCGATTTTCAATAAGGAAAGATGGGAGAACTTGATATACAAGGAAAGAGTTTATAAACTCAACCTAGAAACTAATCCTCATCCCTTACCCTATAAAGTTAATTATATTACATCAAATGAAGAAATAAAGGGCACTAAGTAGTGCAATGTTTCCTTCAACATTGGCCATTTTGAAGAGCATGTTAAATGTGATGTTGTAGACTATAACACCCTAGTTTAATGGCCACTTGACAGTACCACTCATACTACAAAGGATTCTAACTAGTGTAAAGGACCTAATAATTACAATGGGGATACTATTCCCTTAAATCGGAGTTGGAAAACAATGAAAAATAATTAAAACATATCCACCATAAACATTAGAGTATGCATAATCAATAAAAAAAGTAATATTAAATGTATCATGCATTATTAATATAGTCATACATCTCAACCAGTTTTCCATTTGGATAGACTCATATAAAAACATAATGAAATAAACAAAATACACACAAGTATTTACTATCATCCTTGATCTGTATCTCATCCTAGACTCCAATATCCGCCAATATTCCCCAACCTGATCTAATGTACAATATGTTCTTAGACCTGTACAGTGATCATAATTTCTACACATGCACTAAAGTTCCTATTCATATTGTGAGAAATGCATATCAGTCAGATCTTTCTAAATGATCATTTTATATGACATCATATATGTGTATGCACAATAAAAATAAACATCTCAAACAAGAACATCATATATAATGTGTTAACCAGGCCACTATAACTCAATGCATTTCAGGTCACCATGTGGAAACCAAACGAGATTAATGATCGTCATATATACATGATTTAGAACCATACTAGAATTAATTCTCTACCTCATTCCATCATACCAAAAACCCATCCCAAACTTGAAGAATTTAGAAGGGAATCATAATGAACACCAACCCATACTCGAAGATGCAAGGTATCATGTAAACTGAATCTCAACCACTACCCAAAGGTGTAGGGTAGGGTCCTACTTCTAAGTCCTTGACTCACCTTCTCACTCAAGGTGTCCATATTTCCATGTCATGGACCATCCCTTATCACTCAAATAATGTCATTCATCATGCCATGGAAACTACCTTATCACTAAAGGTAGGGCCTCACATTCAATACATACTAACCCACATCCTATCACTCAAGGTGTGGTTAACCATACCTTCTCACTTAAGTTAAAGTATCTTTGGTAACCATTACTTCATCTCTTAAGGTACGGACCAACAATGCATCCCCACCAATACCTTCTCACTCATAGTAGGGTCTTAATTTTATCCACTACCTTATCACTCAAGGTAGGGCTAGGTCACATCACAACCTATTCCTTATCACTCAATTTAGGGTCATTCAAAAACTTTGTCACTCAAGGTGAGATCAAGAGTCAGGGTCTATCATCTACCATTTCAAGGTCTATCACTTACCTGACACATGAATTATAAGTAGGGAATGAAACTCATACCACAATATCTCTAGATTTTCACCTTGGAAACTAGTCACTCAAGACATATCCCAACTCTTCAATATACACCTTTTCATCAATTTAATAATACATGACATGGTGTTCCCCTCGGCATACCCATCTCACCCGTCAAGGCATCTTCTGGGGTCCCTTCGACCCATTTTAGCCTATTCTCACTATCACCATGCCGCATCACATCCCAGTCCGGATAACCAAGGACCCTACTAATCTAAATTGATCCAAACCTATTGGAAAACCCAAAGTCAGGTCCTCTAGAAAATCCTATAAACTCTTACATGGGAACTACCTCACATCGCTCTCAACCAAAACCTTAGAGGAAAAAACTTTATGCCACACCTCATCTAGATTTGAAGGACACACCCACCCATGGAACACACCAACTCTCTGTCCACCCTCTGGAGGGTTCTCTTCACTCGACATGAGACTTAATTACATCTCAATAATTCTTCTAGGCCTAAGACTTTCATACCTTCTCAAATATCCCTATACAACTCACCTAGGCTACCTATACCACCTATCATATCCCAAGACCTATCATGATATCGTTTAAACTCACCTAAAATTTATTCCCTTTGGTGACATAGTCTTCAAGAGATCCCAATTTACCTAAAGTGAAAATAAGAAATTATACCAAGCCGAAGAAGCCCAACACCATCCTCTCCTTCTATAGGACACTCCTGGTCCTTATCCCCTTAACTGTTGCCATAAAACATGCATGAAAGAAAGAAATAATGCATAACAAGCTTGTGGATGTTTATTAAATGTATCACACACCTCTATATAGGAGTTACTAACCAATCCATATTCTTCACAACTTTATCCAAGCTTTTCCATGCCTCAACTAAGCTCGTACCACCACCCGAGCTACAACCTCATGCTAAAACAACCAAATCATATATCATAATAATTTATAATTAATTAATCAATTTAATCCAATGAGACATAATTGATGAAAAAATCACCAGGCATCGTTGAATGAACAAAACCAATAATAATTTCAACCAACCACCGAAAAAGGTCCATTTCACTTCTTGGGTATCATCCCAAGTAAAATCCATATCTCTCACCACATGATTAATTTCCAATTTCATTAAATTTAATCCAAAAACAAAAATAAATTCATCAAGTGATATACCACCAATTAAATGTGTGCGTTCATTATCATAGAACATCCTATCACCAAGACATACCAAATCCCCACTATTTAAGATGATTTCCACCATGATCCATTGGAAATAATTACCAAAACCCTAGTTGTAATCTGCAAAAATTATTGACTATAAAAAATGACCAATAATTTTTGAAGAAGAGAAGATAATACCTAGAAAATAATGTAGAAACTACCCAAGAACACCCCCCATGGAATAGGGGAACCATGGGATGAAGGGGGAGGGGAGATCTATTCTAAATTTACCATTCCTAATGCCCCTTCCCCCAGATACACAAGGGGTATGACCCAAAAATATGGGTTTTCCCCAACTAAAAAAATTGGTCAGGGACCCCCTAACGTCATGGAAATAAGGGCCACGGTGTAAGGCCCTCACCCGGGGTAGCCTTTTGGTACAACCACATGGGTTCAAGTGTATGAACCCACCCCTAGTCTCTGCCTACGGCGTAAATTAGGTCATTATGGTGCATCCCATCTCAGGTGGGGGGGGGACCCTACCTCCCAATGACCCTGCACAGTGTGGACCCTATGAGCATCGTAATGGTCTAATTCATCCATAGACACACTATATAGAGGCCCCTAGGCAGTGACCCAACCACTCATAAAAGGATAGAGGGACAAACCCCAGTCACCTCCCCTCTGCGGTGTGTCCCCTAAGGATCATGCTGTAGGGAATTCACCCCCATAGAATCCCCATAAAGCAACCTCCAAACTCTATATTGTGTCCTATATAGAGATCCAAGATAAACATATATTTATTGTACATATTTTAAATAATTTAATCATTACATCTAAAAAATAATCACACAATTACAAGAGAACAAGGTTTAGTTTCTTTTATGATTAGATCCCATGACTTTCTCATCGAAAAGGATGTTTTTTCCATTATACGTATATTTCCATTTTATGTACTCAACGTCTCAAAAAACTTATCTGTACATAAAAATTAATTATCTATATATTCCTATATAATATTTCTTGGGAAAAAGGAAACAAAACAAATGGGTGAGTACAAATTCTTAGTAAGGTAAAAATATCATTAACGTGTCATCAAGGGTTAGATAACAAGAATATGTGAAAACACGAGTAGGGGAGAAAAATATTATTAAAAGAACATAGAAAAATAATAGTTTTCGATAAGTGATGACATAAGGAAATGTAATCCCAAATGAAAAAACATATACCATGGAAACTTTGTGCAGAATCATGATACATTAAATAAGATCTAAGGAGCATAATCGTAGGCAAAAAACATAGAAATATGTTTTAAGCATAAACATAGGGAACCATAACATTGTGAACTTAGATTACATTATTGGGTCCACAATCAATCTTGTATGCTTGGATAATATGCCTCAGTTTCACACTCATTATTGGGAACCTAGAAAATTTATATTGGGTTCATTCTTAATCTTGTGAATCTAGATAATTCGCATTGGGTTTACATTTATTTTTTTGAACCTACCTAACACCCATTTGGTTTACACTCAATATTACACACCCAGATTACCTGAATAGAGTTCACAATAAATATTATGAACCTTGAAAAACTTCATTTAGTTCACATTAAATCTGTTGAACCTATCTAATCCACATCGGATTCACAATCAATCTTGTGGACCTAGCTAACTTGTAACAGATTTATGCTCAATCTTGTGAACCTAGCTAAACTGCATTGGGTTCACACTAAATATTATTATCTCATGAGATATAAATCTTTAACTAATGAATTGGAGGGAAATATAGGACCCCACCCATCAATAATCCATTCATATGTGTTCCACCAGAAATCAATCATTCATCACATCATAATAGACCCATGGAGAGAAAATGGGTTTCATGAAATATCTAAATGGTGTTATATGAAATGACTTCAAGACATAGATTGGTTGATACAAAAAACTAAATCTCCCAAATAGTATTATTTTATATTAAAATTTAGAGTTTGATTAATGAAAAATATTTTCCATGGAAATAAATACTTTAGAGATCAAGATAATAGAATAAGTATATTTGTAAAATAAATTATAAAATTATTTTTCTATGGTGTAAAAGATGAAGTTATTTTCAAATTGAAATATAATTTTCAAAAAAGTGAAGTGAATTTTTTTTGAAACATTTAAATTTAAAAATAATCTTCAATAATATTGCATTTAAAAGAAATAAATGTTATTAAAATGGAATTTGGAGTGTAATTTAAAAAAATTTATTTTGAAAGGATATAAAAACTTTTGAATATTTTGAAATGCATTTATTGAAAAATCACATCATAAAAAGTGGTATTGAAATTTAAATTTAAAAATATGTAAATAAAAATAGTAATTTCACATGAAAAATATATATTATTATATCAAATTAATAAAATAAAACATTTTTTTGAATATGAATGTTGAAATGAAGTAAACATTTCCTTTATAGGAGATGATTTTATTTTCTTAAAAAATTGTACTTTAATTAAAAATAAATTTCCCAAGAAATTATATTTGAGTTGATAAAGTAATTTTAATCACAGATAACAGATTAAATGTCTTATGAAATTGGAAATAAACTAATTTAACAAACTTATATGAATTATGCTCAAGAAATCACATTTTAACTTGAAGAAATAAAATTTGAGGTAACCAAATTCCTTATGGATATCATAATTCTTAAAGAAATAGAAATTTATAAAGAGGATAATGTGGTAGAAATTTAAATACAAAAAAAATATATAATACCACGTAATAAAATAAAATTGAATAATTTTCCTAACTTATATAGAATATGTTCAAGAAGAACAATCTCCACTCAGTGAAAGAGAATTGAGTTTTCAAAAACACTTACGATAATTGTAATGTAATAATAATAGTGTTACCATGAAATTTACATTACAATATAATTATAAGATATATTAATTATACTTTAAGGAAAATTGATAGTTCATTCATCATATAAAATACATGATGGTGTGTAATGTCAAACATGTCTCATTGAATTGAAAATGATAGAAAGAAACCCTTACATTGTATTCCCTATTAATATAACATTATAATAGACATAACTATATTAATCAACAAATTATGAATCATATTTATATATATAATATTTTATACTCTTCAATTATAATCATTTATTATACATTAACTACTTAGTTATGGTTTCTTTTCATCAATGGATGTAAGTAATTCTAATTGTTTCTCATATCATTTATACTGAAAATATTGATACTCATTATTTTATACTATGTAAATATTTCCTAGATCACATATGGTAATATAATATATAAATTATATTTATTTATAAATATATTACCACCTTCCATTAGTGTTTTATTTGTGTTATATGAAAATAAAATCGATGTCGGCTTATTTTGGTAATTTCAATGATTGAATATGATAATTTAAAAATAACTTAAATACTTAATATAATTGTTAAAAGAACATAAACCAATAATTATATTTTTATTAACTTGTATCATTATTATTTAATTTTCTATAGTAATATGTGATGTAATTTTATAGAAACGATCATTAAGGTGGTTAAACTGATCCAAACATGAACACACCATAACTCAATGGGTGCGTATGGTTAAAGAAGTGTATAATATCATTATAATTGAATAATAATGAAATAATTTTGATATTTTTAATTTTTTGAATAATATCTTTCTATATTTTGGTAAATATAAATCAAGGTGAAAAATTAAATTGTTACTTCGTGGAGGAAGTTCTTCGTATGTACACACGGTTAACGTCATCATTTCTCAATGAATGAAAGGGGATGAGAGTATATAATAAATTGTATTTTTAAAATCATAAATAAATTATATGTATTAAATTTTTTCATCAAGACCATAATTAAAACCATTAATGAGAGATGGTTATGATAAATGGAAGTTGTTGTTTTGTGGAGGCGGTAGTTTGCACAAACATACGATTCACATTATTTTATTTTTCTAAGTGGATGGGAAGGAATAAATAATGTTTTTACCATTAATAAAATAATAATTAAGTATAATAATAATACTTATAAAATTATATTATTATTATTATTCTAGGTTTTAAAGTGAACTATAATGAAAAAAATTAAATGATTAAGTAATACCCACGTTGGGACCTTCAAATTTCTATTGAAAGATTTCTTGGAAATGAAGGGATTAGGATAAATAATTGACACCAGAGTATTATGAACTTGATATAGGATTATAGTAGGATAAACATGTCATAGTTCCAAGATAATATTATATATTTTAGGTGTGGCATGAAATGGTTAAAGTGTTCACCTGTTATAAGTGAAGAAAATGAAACTTTTGTGAATAACCATTATTTTCCTATCATAGAATACACTATTGAAGGGTAAACATCTCCAGAAGTGAAAAATAATAGAGTGTGGGGTGACATTATATTTATAAATTCTCTACGTATAATTTTAAAACATGTTTAAAATGTGTTTCAATCCATTTACCACTTGATTTCTATACTTTAAATTTTTTTGGTTTTTACTTTGTTAAATAGTTTTTACACAGGTAATTTATATTTTAAAAAATATATAAGGTAACCCCTATTATAAAATTTGGTTATTATGAAACTCAGTTTAATACTCATATAATATAATTAAATTTATAAATAATATAAAGTTAATGTTTTAATTAAAATATTTATATATAGAAAATCGGTTTTGTAGAGAAAATGTTGTTTTTTACAATCACATGTTCTTATTTTTATTTAGTACTAAATACCCTTTTAATTAGTGATAATATATTTATATATATGTTTAAAAAATATATTAAATTCATTTTTTATAAGTGATTAATTTATTTTATAAGATAAAATTTTCACAATATTAATAAAATAATTATTTGAAAATTACATTTTTACTATTATCATGGTCATTTACTTTAATCTTAGTAATAATATTTTTTACAAAAATTAGATTGAAATTATTATATAATATGATCATGTTGACATGGAATATTAAATTTATTTTTATATATTTAATTTCTACAAGTGATGGAAAATAGTTTTTATTATAAGAAAATAAAAAGATTTTTTATAGTAAAATATTTCTTATGTTTCTACAATGTTACACATCGATTTTATAAATTCAATATATATATTTTTAAATGATTTATTTTACTTATAAATATAAATTTTAAAATAAAAATGTTTTAATGACTTTTACATCTTTCATATATTATGATAATGCCATAAAATTGATGGTATTAGAAAAATTGGTATTTTTTAGTATTCACTTAAAAATCAGTTATTTTTGAAAAATATGGACAAAAAATCTAGGATACTTTTAATATGGGGAATTAAAAAATTAATTTAATTTTGAAAAATTAAATTTCTAAAATTTATGAATTCATCTTTTAAATTTAAATTATATATATATATATATATATTTAAATTTCTTTTGTTGAAAAATGCCTTTTTAAAATTTTAAGCATTCATAATAATCTTTTTTATGTTTTCTCTAACTCATTAAAAAAAATTATTTCCTCTAGGTTTTTTATTCTTAAATATTATTAATAATATGAATCCACTAAATCTTTACTTTACCAAAATATCAAGATGTTATACTATACTTAAACTTATATCTTGGGTTTTCAATAGCAACCCATGCTTCTCATAAATGAATATTACATATTTTTAGATAAATATTTATTACATCATACAAACACATGCCTGAGGACAATAATACTTCAGTGCCTTTGGAAACCTGAAACATAATCTTCTTAATTCATGAATGAACTTCAATATCTCTCATAAATATCTTCCCCTTTAATACTCTTACTTAAAACCATTCTTCATATCCTTGAGAAATAAAACATAATAAAGGGTGAGCTTGAATGCTTATAAATGGTATATGTAATAGATATAAATCTATGATCATATGAAAACATAAGATAAGAATAAGGGTATGCAATCATGAACATAACTTGTGATGTTCATTGATCGCGTAGCGATTCACTATTCATTTCCACCCCTACACCACTATATTAAACTGGTTTGCATTGAAAATTAAAAATACAATAATAAAGTTCACATAATGTTTTATTCATTAATATAATTTTTATCACTATTAAGAATGATTAATTTTATTTTTTTTGATGGTTTCATTAGAGGTGGAGGTGATTTGGAGTGCTCGCGATGGAATTCAAGAAAAACTGGCCAAACTTCAGAAGATCCCAAGCACACATGTGGCCTTAAATATTTTATATATAGAATATGTGCATCCAATTGGGATAAAAATTAGTTGAATATTTAAATACTGTTCGGGATAAAATTATCTAGAAGAACATTGATACCGATTCATCCATTTGGAGGCCCAAAAGTGGCCCACAATGTGAAGCAATTCTGGGCGTGGTAGATTGAACCATCCGTCTGTATTTGGTCCATAACTTAGGACCCTATCCTTCAATTGGGATTATTCGACCTCCATTAGACGAATAACTCAAATTTTCTCCTCTCTAACAAATTTTAATAAATTTTCATGCATTATGGTCATTCAACCATCCACATAAATATGGAAGAAAAATTCAGCCATGAATATTGACCTAGTCCCTTAGGCAATTTAATTATTTTATAGAAATTGTGATGTATTCTCCCATAAAAAAACTATTACCCTTATTATATAATGTTTATATACTAGAGGGTAATATTTGAGGCTTTTTATGTGCTTCTTCAACATCTATCGCTTCCTACCTTTCTATTGAGTTCTAAACTCATTGTGATCACCTATAGAGGAACGTTGTGTAAAACATGAGCTTCTTGTTTATAATATTTGGATGATATTTTTAATTAAGAATTTTTATGTGGTTTTTCATCATACTATATTATTTTTAAATTGATTTATCTACTATTATTTCATTCTCAAACTCATATAATCATTTTTAGGGGGGACCCAAGAATGTGATGTTTCACACACCGTTCACAACTTATTCTTCCCCCTTTCAACTGTGGTGTTTGTTTGGTTCATATAGGTATATTTAATTAAAATAAATAGTGTTAAGGATATATAAATTATTTTTATGGTAATACAATGAAATAACTTACAAACCTAGAGAACATGTTGAGTTCTTCGTGTGTTTCCTCAGTGAGTTTTGGTTGAGAATTCGGACACAAATCACCCTATCATTGGTGGTAGTCGGTGAATCATTTTGTATTTTTGACTAAAACCTATGAATAGTCCTATTATAAAATCAGTAAAATTATATTTATAGGTGTTATAAACTTGGGATTAAATGATCTGACCCTTATATCTTGAAGCGATGTAGGATGATAATCATTAGATTTCCTGGGGTGGATTACGCCTAATCAGATATGTTATCTTTTGATTTATTATATCGCTTGATTTTATATGGTTTCATCATAAATAAAAAACATAAATTTATTTCAATACCATTCCCATTTTTAATTATCAAATACTTGTTTAAAATTAATTATCCAATGCTTCATAAAATGACGTCCTAGGGTTCCTGCTATACTCTAGAAATTCTCTTAAAAAATAAACATTTAATTTGACACGATCCACAACAAAATAAAATTTTCTAACTATTTATTGGGAGACAATATTATTTATTTTTCATTTTATTTATTTATTTTCCTTTTTATTTATTACCCATTTCAATATTTACCCCTTCACTTTTGATTTTTTTTCTGTTTGTTTTTTTGTGTGTTTCTTCTTCTTATCTATTTCTTCTCTCTCTAATTATATAATATATCATTCTAATTTATTTTCTACTTTAATTATTATTAAGTGTATTATTTTATACATTTTTTATTTAAAATATTTAGAAAAATAAAAAAACATCACAACTTTATTTCATGAAAGGATCTGGAAAAGAAATACTGCTTCAAATTGAATCAGAAATTGAAAAGACACTTCACTAAAAATTTAGGTCATCTAGAGTAGTGATGTCATGTAACATTGAGGAAAACCTTTTGGATCATCAATTATACCTAATAAAATCTAACATTGATCTAAATCAAATTCCTATAAACATGGATGCAAATTACCAGACATTAAAAGAACTACTCTCCCCAGATGTGGAGTACCAACTTGTATATATCCAATACCCTGAGAAAGTATCCAACTTTGAGTTTAGATCGGGACTAATCCCCATCATTCTAAAATTACACGGTCTTATCTATTAGGACCCTCAAAAACATATTAAGTAGTTTCACATAGTTTTCTCCCCCATAAAACCCAAAAATGTTTCTGAGGATATCATTATGTTTAGGGATTTCCCTTTTACCTTGATGGTGTAGCCAACGACTAGATATATGATATACCTACCATAATTGGGGAAATAATGAACCTAAACAGTTCTTTATAGATAATTTTATCCCCGCCTCATGAACTATATCAATTGGAAAATAAATCTGTTGAATTAAGAAAACATAAGAAGAGACCGATCGTGAATATTAAGAGATATTCAAAATAATTTGTTCATCTTTCCCCCACCAACAAATTAGTGAACAATTTTTAATTCAGTACTTATATTAGTGAACTTACCCCAAATATAATTTAATGATATATGTTGTAGTTGGTAGTTACCTAATTGATTAAACTCCTCCCATTGCTCGTGACTTAATAGCCAACAAGGCTGAAAATGCACAACAATTTTGTACATGAGAAATTGCACCCGATTGTGGAGTTCATGAGGTAAGTCATTCCTCCCTAAAAAAGTTATATAATAAAAATCATTAGATTCATACCTTTATAATACAATTAGATAAAGAACGAGGTAACACACACATTCCTATCATTCCCTTACATTCATTTATTTGTTCTGATAACACTCAATTTTCTAACGAGTGCCCACAACTTCAGAAATAATATGAGTATTGTGTAGAAATATTTAATGGGATTCCATAACAATAAGAACCGCCCTTCAAAAAAGAACCATTAATTACAAATCCAAACCCTAAGTGGAAACCACAACCATAGTACTGATAAGGAGGCAAATTGATCTACCCTAAATAGAACTCGTATTAACAAGGACAAGGTATGAAACCTCATTATCCTTCCCCATCTTGAAAAAATTCTCCACCTCCCATATTTTAACCAAGACTCAAGTACATGGTGAAGTAAATGGAAAATCAAAACCTTCAATTCCAACATACCATGTAGTCTACTATTCAAGACCTAAAAACTCAACTGGGACAATTATAAAACACCACTGGGGAGATAAATATTCAGGGCTATAGAAAACTACTACCCCAACCCAATATTAATTCTAAGGAAACGTTAATGTATGTGAAATCACACTTCATAGTGAAAAAATGTTTCTTCTTCCAATTATTATACCCAATAGGTATATACCCCTCTAGAAAACTCTCTTTCCCTACCCTCAAAATATTAATGTAAATAAAAGAAATACAAAGTGGGTAAACAAATTATTCTTTAGGATTCCCCCAAACAACCTATTCCTCTTACTTTCCCCCAAAGACTCTCTAAATCTAAGAAACTTTTTGATAGTGATATTGATAAAGAAATAAAGGATACATTTAAAATGATACAAGTTAATATTTATTTATTGGATACCACTTAAAAAATTCTATGCTACACTAAATTTCTAAAAGAACATCACACCCATAGAGGATGAATGAAGGGGAATTAGAGAGTCAACCTTGTAAGGAATGTCTATTATTTGATACATCTAGTGATTCTAGCTAAATGTAGGGATTTGAGAACATTCACAATATGTTGCACCATAGGGGATACTTTTTTCCGATGAAATGCTTTATTTAGGCGATTTAATCAATTTAATGCCTCAATTTGTGTATACTCCTCTATATGTTGGATAGCTTTAACCAATGGGAATTGTTGTGAAAATTACCAATCAGAGCACAATGCACCCATCAAAAGTGATTGAGGAAGTCCTTGCAAGAGTAATGAAAATCATCATCCCTGCATACTTCTACATTCTTGAGATGGAAGATACTTGAACCTAAGGAAATGATCTTATCATACATTGAATGACATTCCTTAAAACCCCAAAGATGATCATCAATGATCACTACAGTATAATATCCATGGAGATCAGTAGATAAAAGGTAAGTTTTAATATCCTTGATGCTATGAAACACCCCATTGAAGATAACTCCACTCTTTCTACTTATTCAATGGATGTTCTCCCTAACAAAACACACACACCATTATAACCTCAACTCATACCCTAATTCAATTTACTCTTCTTCACTCTTGGATGATTTGAGTTCTGATTCATTTTTTGGGTGTTTTGTGGGTTCAGAAAAGTGTAAAGTTTTTGCTTTAATTGATGAGTTTGTTCATTCTAAGATACCCATGACTATAAATGGTTATGAAAGTATCATTTACATTGATTATATTTCCTTAGAGAATAACTATGAGAAGATAAAACATTTTATATAACTAACTTCCCCAAAATCTCCTCCCTTAATTAAAAACCACCAGTGTTGGAATTAAAAAAACTTTCATCTATTTTAAAATATTCCTATATTGATGGTATTGACCCATTAGCTTTAATTATTCCCAAAAACATATCTCCATTGCATAAATAAAAATATTTAAACCTTTTGAGAGAGTGTTAAAAGGTGATATGATGGACATTGGCTGATATTCTAAAGATTAGACAATCTATTTGTATAAACCATATACTTTTAGATGATGAGTGGAAACCAGTATGTTAAGATAAATTATAGTTGAATCCCACCCTATTTCAAGTTGTAAAATTTGATGTTAGTAAAATGATTATTGTTGGGATAAACTATCTCATATCTAATAGTAAATGGGTTAGCCCCATGAAATGTTTTCCTAAAAGATTAGAATATCATTAGTGTCCATGAAAGGAATGAATTGGTTCCAATACGTGTGAAAAACAGTTGGTGAGTCTGTATTGACTATAATAAAATGAATCATTCTATATGAAGGGACCACATTCCTTTACCTTTCATTGAAAAAATGATAGAAAGACAGGCTAGGAAGTTCCATTATTGTTTCCTTGATGGCTATTTGGGTTATTTTCAAATCTATATATCCCCAAAGGATTAGGAAAAGGGAAAATTGAACTCTCTATTTGCAACATTTTCATACATAAGGTTTCCTTTTGGTCTTTGTAATTCTATCATAACTTTTTAGTGATGTATGTCAAGTATATTTTATGATTACCTTGAGAATTGTATGGATGTTTTATGGATGATTTCATAGTTTATGGATATTCCTTTGATTACTGTTTAGAACACATAGTTTTTCTCATCCGCTATTTCATTGAAAAATCTCTGTAATTAAATTAAAATAAATTAAATTTCATAGTTGAGAAGGAGATATTTCATAATAAAGTTACTTCAAATGAGGTAATTTAAGCGGATACATCAAAAATTAAAATAATTTCATCCCTTCCATATCTAAAATATTTTCCTGAGGTGCAATATTTATTAGTTCATGATGGTTTGTACCACCAATTAATTAAATACTTTAGTAAGATCACGCTTCCCATATCATGGTTATCAGAAGAAGACTCTAATTGTTAGTTTGATAAAAACTGTGATTATGATTTTAATTCACTAAAAATGAGTCTCACATCCCCAACCATCATCCATCCACCAATCTGGTATCTCACCTTCAAACTTATGTTTGATTCCTCTAACTTTGTAGTTGGGGAAGTTTTATCACAACGTGTTGATAAGGTCCCTATGTAATTGTGTATTTCTCATGTACCCTCAGCCTACCTAGGAAAGCTACACAACCACTAGAACAATATCTTTCTATATTTTTCCTTTGAGAAATCTCATTCATATCATTTTGGGTCAAAATTCATTGTGTATTATGATCATTATGCCCTTTTATTTATCTTTAAGAGAGAATAATCTAAGACCCACCTCATATGGTGGATGCTCCTCCTCCAAGGGTTTAACCTTGAGATTCAAGATAGGATACGATTGGAAAATTCAGTTGCTAACGACATTAGTGTAATTTCACACCATTGGACCATAATGTTAACTCATACATTACTATTAAATAATAATTTCCACATGGGAACCTTTTTATGTTGTGGAGCTTTCGTATTAGTATGCAGATATTATAAATTTTATAACAATACCAAAATTCCCTACTAATTTCAGCACTTCATAATCCCAACCAATTAAGAATGATTCATGATGATTCATTTAGGATGACCCATATTTATAGAGAATTTGTAGTTACCAAGTTGTTTTTCGATGTGTACATGACCACGAGTTCACCTCTGTTTTGAGCTTCAACCACACTTTGACTTGTGGGGGCCGCTTTGGCTATCAACATACATCTTGAAAGGTCCTTGTCTCAAAATTTTATTGACCAAAATTGTATATAGATTCTGATTAATTTTTTAATTCATGCACATGATGTCAATTCGTTGGTAATATCTCCAAGAGGAATGAAATACCCCAACAACCCATTCTATTTTGTTAAATCTTCGATGCATGGGACATTGGTTTCATAGTGTCTGTTCTAAATTTATTTGGATTTGTGAACATATTACTAGCTATTAATTGCATATTTAAATTTGTTGAAGAAAAGGTTACCAAGTTCGACAACTCTCAAGTGGTTATTGATTTTGTGAGATCTTAGCTTTTTAGTATATTTTGTTTTCCAAGATTCATCATTAGTTATCAGGGTTCACATTTTTACAATTGAAACATGAAAACATTATACTATAAGTATGGGGTTGTTCATAAATTAACCATTACATATCACCCCCAAACTAACATACTATCTTAGATTTCAAATCAGGAAGTAATGAGAATCTATGAAAAAATATTACAACCAAATATCAAATATTGGAGTTTTCAATCTGATGATGCACTTTGGGCATATCATATAGATTTAAAAACCCCAATCAGAATGTCACCATATAGGATTGTGTTTGGAAATTCTTGTCACCTCCTGGATGAGGTTGAGAACAATACATATTGGGATTTTAAACAATGTACTATGAATCTTTCATACCCAAGTTAGCATAGGATATTGAGAATTTAGGAGTTGGAATAAATTCAGCATGATTCATATAAGAACACCCATATCTATAAAGATAATACAAAGTCTATCCAAGATGAGGTGATTCATTGGTAGAAGTTTAATATTAGTGAAAAGGTCCTCATGTAAAATTCCAAGCTAAATATCCACCCAGGTAAGATCCATTCTGGATATAATATTGGTAAGCAGAGTGGATAAAGTATTAATATTAATGGGAAAAGAATTAGACACTTTCACGCGAATTTTCCAAAGAATTCAGTGGAAAAAATCCACCATCAAGAAGCAACATACCAGTGAAACTCACTGGGTTTTATCCTTCATTCCCACATTCTCTTTTATTATAGTGAGTACATTTCACACTCTAGGTGTGTGCGTGAGAGAGGTGTGTGGGGGGGGTACATTCTTGGGTTCATTAGGGTTTTCATCATCTTTATTCTTTCTTATCATTTTTTCAGGTTGTATAGTATTTTTACCACCCCCTCTTACACTAAGTAGATCACGGAAATTATTGAAAATGGATGTTGAAATTCCCTATTCCATGTTGTTTTAACATTTAATGACATTTTTTCTCAGTTATAGAATGCGAATTTTTTCATGAATTTAACATTGGGGTTTTATTTTTATTAAATTATTATATTTTATGATATAAAGGGTTCAATCTCTATGAATCTTTTAAGATGAATGATATAATTTGTGTGAGTAGTTTATGTGAAAATTGTATCACTTAATATCTTCACACATATTTATACCAAACCATGAATTGTGAATATTTCATACTTAATAAAAGGTAAATATAAGTTAGTTTAATTCTTATCATTTTTCAAAAATGATTTTCCCATATGTTTATTCTTTATCTGATCTTTTTCATTATTTTACTATAATAAACTATGCATTTATACTAGTTATCTTACAGTTGTACGCCCTCAAAAAACAAAAAACAAATAAAATAATAATAAATAAATTAATAATAATGAGGTGAATGATGAGATATAAAATATATGGTGTTATCTAGGTTATAATCTTAAGGTTTTTCTTTTAGGAATGTTTTAGTGAGTGGGTCTTGAAATTTGATTTCAAAGGATGTAGTGATGGTTTGATGGAAAGAATCAGGTAAGTAAAAAATTTCAAAATAATTTATATTTACTAGATATAAAGAGGAAAGAATACCATGGAATGGTTTTCACACACACACACACATGTAGAGTTAGTGAAATGGTTTAAATTCTAATTACTTGTTCTTATTGGTATCATACATCCCAGTGAATTTTTTTCTGATACAATTTATAAGATACCTTTTTTCCAAGATCACTAGGAATAACTCCTTGATGTTGTTTTTTCTTTCATCACATTGCTATAATGAAATAAACTTTTATTAAATTTTAAATCTTAATGAAGTTGTGAATATCTAAATTCAACAATTTATTTGAAATGTGACTTTTTTTAAGAGTGAAAATTTTTAGGTGTGGGGGTGTGATCGCTTAGTGATTCACTATTCATTTTTACCCTTACACCAATTTAGGAAACTAGTTTGTATTGAAAATTAAAAATATAATAATAAATTTAACTTCATTTTTTATTCAATAATTTAATGGTTATAACTGTTAAAAATGATCATTTCACTTTTTTATGGTTTCATTATAGGTGGAAGTGATTTGGAGATATCATGGTGGAATTCAAGCCAAACATGCCAATATGTGTAAGAGCCCAAGAAAACAAGTAGAATTATATATTTGTTATAGATAATATGGAAATACAACTGAGATAGAAATTTGTGTAAGAAGAAAACTTGTTTTGTTGAAATTTCTCTAGAATACTATGTATCCAAATTCCTCAATTTGAATGCCTAAAGAGGCCCACAATGTAAAGCAATTTTTGGTAAGGCATATTAGACAAACCATATATATTTGAGCCATAACTCAGGCCTCAAACCTCCAATTGTGATGATTCTATCTCCATTGGACGAATAATCCAATTAACACCTCAATACCTAATTTTAAGTCACATTAATGTGTTTTTTTAGTTAACCATCTAGATAAAGAAGGGAGAAAAATACTACCATGAATAGTGACCTAGTCTCTTAGGTACTTGACTTATTTTGAGTAAATTGTGTTGTATTTTCCAATAAATACACACCTCACCATAATTATCTGTTTTTTATCGACCAAAGGGTAATATTGGAGGCCTAAGAAGTGCTTATTAAACATCAATGGATTCCTACCTTTCTATGGAATTCTAATCTCCTTGTGATCACCAAAGGAGGAATGTGATGTAAATCCTGAGAGTCTTGTTTGTAATATCTGAATGAGCTTTTTAATTACATGTTTTTATGTTATTTTCATCACACTATATTATTTTTAATTGATTTATACACTCTTATTTCATACTCAATCTCATATGATCATGTTTGGGGGTATCCATTCATGTGATGTTTTACTCATCATTCGCCACTTCTTCTTCTCCCTTTCAATTGGGATGTTTGTGTGGTTCATATTGGTAGATTGAATTCATATAAACACTATAAAGGAAATTTAATTTCATTTCATGGTAACACATTGAAATAACATACAACTCTAGAAAACATGTTGAGTTCTTTGTGTATTGCCTTGGTTAGTTTTGGTTACGAAGTCGGACACAAATCAACATATCATTGGAGGTAGCTGGTGAATCATTGTTAATTTCTGACCAAAACCTAAGAGGTTTCATAGTATAAAATTACTACGATTCTAGTTCTAGGTGTTATAAACTGGGGAATAAAATATCTAAACTCTTCTCTTGAAGCAATGAAGGATGAGCATCATGAGATTTCCCAAGGTTGATCACGCTTAATCTAATATATTAATTTATATTTTCATGTATTGATTTTTTATATGATTTTATATTAAATAAAAAAACCCAAATTATATTCCCTTCTATTATAAGTTTTCACAATAAAAACCTTTCCTTAATTAATTATCTAAGGATCCCTCTAGAGATGACCTATGGTCCCTACTATACTGCATAAATTTTAGTAAAATCTAAACATATACTTTGATGCACTCGAAAACATGATCATTCATACCCAACCTATCATAGATTATAAGCCTAATTAATGGAAAAAAATATTCAAAGATAATAAGATAGTAATCATAAGGAAAACAAAGAACCTGGTCCATGAGAGAATAATAGTGGTATAAGACATAGATTTTTGTCATACACATAAGCATATAAAATATTATATCAAGGCTATCCACCAATAAATTCATAACCTATTAGGATTGGGATATCCATCTGTGTAACTACTTTAGGCTTGGTCGAACCACATGTGTACCATTTTTCCATTCCTACACCTTCTGGGCGGGACACACTGCCATCTTAGTGGCATCCATTTCCTAATATTAGAATTGGTTCACTCCCCAAACCATTATAGTAGATAAATTCCATTACTGAATTGAGTTCACTCCACATTATGTTCCTATCTATATCATGAGATATAACTCTTTACTCACTACAATGGAGGGAGATAGGGGTCCCACACGTCTTTGTTTATAATGTAATAACCATCCTTCATTATAACATAACCACCTCCACATAAAAAATCATACATATGTGTGACACAAGATCATGAAAAATTCATCATATCAAAACCCATGAAATGAAATGGGTTTCATAAACATTTCCTCATATCATAACCTGTGTAGAAGAGATACCTTTCATAATCATTCCATCATTTCATCATTTCATCATAACATAACCCATGTAAAAGATATGGGTTCTAAAAACATTTTATCATGGTATAACCCATGGAATAAAAATGGTTTTCATAAACATTTTTCAACATAAACATAAACCATTAAATGAAAAAAATAATGATATATTTTTATCATATACCCAATAAAGCATACGTAACCTCAAAGGATGTAATCTTAGATGTAGAATAACTTTGAAATATCCCTTTTAAAATTTCTAAATGAAAATAAACTTTCATTGAAAATAAATTTTAAAAACATAAAACATTTTAAAAAATACTTTTCTTTTAAAATAACCATAAATACATATAAAATGTCCTTTAAAAATAATTTAAAACATTTCTTTAGGAAAATATATTTTCCACATTGATTTTTGTTTTAAAAACATGAAACATTTTAAAAATCATTTCCTTTTGAAATCATTTATTTATAATCAAAAAAATTACCAAATATTAATGAAAACAATTATTTAAAAAATTAAAACTTGTATGGGAATATTTAAATAATTTAGTGGTCATCTTAGAGGGAAATATTATTCATTTCATATATGTTAAAACTATTTTTTTAAAATTTTTAGTAAAATCAAAACGAGTATTTTTTAGGAAAATGAAATGAATATAAAATTAAAAATAATTTTTTAAAAAGTAAAAAATGGTTAAAATATTATTTTAAAAATCATAGGTGAATAAGAAAACATTTTTATTTTTTATAAAAAACATGGTTTTGGAAGAAAACGCATTTCCGACTAAGGAGAGAAATAAAGTGGTATTTCCTTAAAAATATTTTCTCAATTTTATTAAGTTCCAAAGAGTGAAAAAATAGTATTATTACATGAAAATATCATTAATAACTTGAGATTAATAAAATTTATGAGTTTCTTGAGTGATGGATCAAAATATTTTATTATTTAAAACATAATCATAAACAATCCTGACAAACAATGAGATTGTAACATAAAATATTTCCTTTTTGTAAACTTGAATCGCAAGCCCCGTGAAGGAATAAAATAAAATTGAACCTAAAATATCTTGAGGATGAATAAATTCAGGATATTAAATTTAAAGGTGTTTTTATATCCACCTCATGAAATAATATAGGTGCATAACATAATGTATGTCTCAAAGAAGGAAAATTGACACAAAAAAATCTCTTACTACATGAGTAACTTAAGAATCATTATACCAGTGAAATAATAAAATAAATGAAAATATAAATTATCATAATATTAGGTAGATTAATTATATATCATGTTATAGGCCATTATATATAGAACACAAAAGAAAGAAGTGGTGAATATGGAATAAGTCGCTCAGGAATAAAAGTAAGACTAAAAATCCCCTTGCCTTAAGTCTTGACATCTACCGTACTAGTTCAAACCTCATGTATAACAAATATAAGTTTATTATAAATATATTATATAATCATAATTATATATATCAAACCATATATGATTTTATTATGACATTTTATTACATTTTTTTAACAATTCCATGTTAATGTTATGTTTCGGGTAATAACCGCTTTGATTTTCATATATGTTTTGATTTATTACATTTGGTCCTTTGAAATTGATCATGGTTTCATCATCTCTAGAATTTAAAATATGAAATAAATATCATATATATTAATTATCTATTTATTTATAGTAATCTATAAAATTTAGTGATAGGAAATTAAATAAACATTTCATTGAGATGGTATGTCATACGTATGCCTGAACATTGTTTCCATTTTCTTATCGTATACAAATTAATAAATGTAAATGATATATATATATATATATATATATCATCATTTTATTATAATTTTAATGTTATGTATATAAAATATTTTTATTAAATTCATCCTTAATTCATTCCATGTAAATCATAAATGAATCACATCGCTTCATGAGGCGGTAGTCCGCTGTAAACACGAATGACATTATTGTATTACCAAAAAGTGGAAAGCCTGAAGGTTTGTGTTATATAATAATTCAAGAAGAATAATTAAATAATAAAAATAATTAATATCTTATATAAAATATAAATCCACCATTACAACGGATGTTGTTAATATTTTCATGTCTTATTATATACTCCCTTTACTGATTTTATATGAAATGGGCATAATTTGTGTGAAATATTAATGTTTTAATATTAAGTATAATTTTTGAGCATTTTTATAAGTAGTCCAATTGAGTTAGTTTACTATTTTACTAATAAATATCACTATACTAATCCAAATTGTGTGGTTCGTGTTTTGTAGGATTCCCCTTTAAATATACAACATTTCTTTATGAGGTACCATGAGCCAATTCTTCCATTTGAAGGGTCATATGATCCTCACAATCAAGTCTAATGAATCTATAAAGAAACTAGACTATTCATGAAGATTGATTTACTGGGATAAATACAGAAGTCCAAATTTTATTTTTCTCCACCATAGTTTGGGGGAAAATTTAAGGAGTCTTGGATAAAAATTTCAAGGCCCAAATCCAAACACAATGGGCCCAACATATGCCTTGCAGTCCAGCCTACCATTCTGGATGAGAAATAAAATCAGTACAGTATTCATGACATATCCCATGATGTAAGCATCCAATCAAGCTGAGGTTTTGTAGTGTGAAATATGATATATAGTTGGACGACTTTTTTGATGAAATAATTCTGTTTTGATGGCATCATCCTATTCAAAAACTCTTTCACATTTTGGACTTCAAAAAGAATGGATTGAAATGGACAGATTAAAATTGTTTAATAAACTGGCCATAACATTGGCTACATAGGTCCAAATTCCTACAAATTTTGAGATTAGTCGGAAAACGTTATTATATACAACTTTGAAGCAGGACATATCTTGAGATTCAGCTATCTGAATAGACAACTTGGCGATGCAAGTGGAGGGACAGATTGGGAATGCAAACAGCCCACTCCTTGGGCTATAAATACTCTCCCATTCTCTCCTTGAGAGGGGTTGGAATTTCAGAAGAGAGGAGATCATATTGGCATGACCAAATCCTTTACAAAGTCTTGGGAGGACCTACCATACCCAATTTTTCACTTGATAGACCTTTCCTCCTCTCTTTCTTTTCATTTACTTTAATGTTCTTCATTGTTATAATTTTGTAAGTCCTTTCCTTTGTAATTCTTTTTAAATGAAAGTTACTTATTCAATATCTCTTATTCTCACACACCTTCTATAGTTTCATATTAATGTTCTTAAAATATTTTAAATTCATTTGAATCCCCTTCCCTTCTTTTTCTTCCTCATTCAATCAAAAATCCATTTTTAATTATCATCATTGTTCGTGTGTGTGTGTTCGATGTACCACTCTTTTCTAATCCCTTTATTTTTCTTCTATTCTTAATTTATCATCATAATTATTATAACCAGACTATTAAACACCCAAATGTCTGAGTAAATATCTCATTGGGGTTAGTCAAAATTTAGGGATGTTAAGTGATTGAGAGTATTTCCTCGATGAGTATTAATTAATTTAACATTGGGTATGTTGGACTTAATATGTCATGGATTAATGACATATTTTGTTTAACACGTGGTTTCCATGGATTATTGGAACCATAAATACACTACCTTAAACAAGTACAAATTTAGATTAGAATCCTAGTTAAAGTTAAGGCTTAGATTAAAGCTTCAACACTTAAGAATTCTAATTGACATCAACTTATGAAGTGAGTGTTAATTTAAATGCAATATAAAGCAAAGATCAAGGATATCACGAGATTAACTCCCTAATAATGAACTCACCCCAATATTTATCAATTTTTTATATCAATTATAGTCAGTCAATCATTTTCAGTTAAGCTCTGCATACAAACCCCCCTAATCAAAATACAATCAATGAAAAACAAACGACTATTACAAAGTATCATCGCTGAGGATTCGACCAGAGTGCTGCTATACACATCAACAGAGCACTGTAACTTTGACCGGTTGATAGGAGACAATTGGCCATGCGTTTCAACAACAATCCATGAGAAGTGGTAATGAAAAAAATAAACGACATCAGTTCGGGAGGTGGTAGTCCATTATACACATTAACGATGATTTTGTAACCCATTTGATGAAAATAAAAATGGTTTTAATTCATGAAATTGACATAAAAACATATCAGTACAGGTAATATACTAATTTATTATATAATAATTTTATAATACGAATTTAAGGGTGTGAAGAAATCAATAAAACAAAAACATTTGTTGATGAACGTTGCCTATTCTTCGGGTATCCTCCTTATATTTTCACTAAAAGCCTTGTTTGGTTGGATTTATATAAACAAAATAAGGCTTATAAGATGATATGAGGGAATTTGGGAAGTGATTTGGTCTGGTATTTCCTGAACCAAATAAGTTTGAATGTGTGAAGAAGAGAGGATAAGGGATGGATTTTTATAAGTGGGAGAGAGGACACACTTGGTATTTTTGAAAGGAATTGAGTACTCCCACATTTTCAAAAGCCAAAAGGGTAAAAGATAGACCGTTATAGAACCTTAGAGGTTTAATTCCATAAATATGGTTATCCAATAGTTTTTATACATCTATATAGGTGATTTTTATTCTTATCGTTTTAGTTTAACCCCTGGTAAACTCATTTTTACCATAACTACGATAATTAATTTTTACTATATTCATTATTCATTTTGGTTAAAAATTAAGTTGACAATATCAGATAATATAAAATATTCTATTTCAAATATTAAATCCATTTTACCAAATGTAATTCACATGGTTGGTAAATTTTAATTTAAAATTAATCCCATGGACACGACGAGAAAGTGAGTTTTTAAAGAGAAAAAGTTCAAAAGTTTACAGAGTTTTTATAGGAAAATTCAATATGAAATTTATTATAATGAAATAAATTAGATTAATTGATAAAAAATTAACTAAATTTAAATTAAAACTAATTAAAAATTTAATTTATCATTATAAATTATTTGAACGAAAAGGATGTTTTCAATTAAAATTCAATATTTTTCACTATCTGTCAAAAAATGAAACATTCCAGAAAAATCCCAAAAAATAACTCTATGATAATTTTGACATGAGGTATTAATTTAATTTATTTTATCAAATAAATTCTCTAAAAGTTTCAAAATTTAATTTTAAAATAAGTGCACAAAATGAAATAAAATTACTTTACAGAAAAATTCAGGTTTAAGCATAAAAATGGATTTATTATTTTTTTTCTACTTTGAAACCACATAAGATAAATGTTAAAAATTAGATTTAATATAATATATATAAAATTTAATTAATATAATTCACCATGAGTGGTTTTTTTAATTTATTGAAAAAAACTCTTTTCTTATAGAATTAATTTTTTATAGAAATATTTCCTTTTATTTTCAAAAGGGTTTTATTTTCAGTTCTAATTAATTAATCCCAAAAGGAATAATTTTATATACATGTGTAAACCATATATTCATAATTTATTTAATATTATTCACAACCTATATTATAAGAACTATATGATAATTATCATATTAAATAATAATTTTTTTATTAATATGTCATGTTTCATTTAAACTCAATGTTGCATGTAACTCAAGCTAATCTTAGTGTTCCATATAAAGTAAAATATTGAAAAGATTAAATTTAATTGAAAAAATATATTTCCAAAAAATATTAAGGCCTAAGATTCTACCCCCCCCCCCCCACCCCCTTAAAATAAATTTCTCCCTCTAAATTCTTCTCAGTCATCAAAGATTTAAAATTTTCAAATACCTTTATTGAAAACCACACCGTAAAAAGTGTTAGTAAAACTTCTTTTTAAGAATATAGGAATGAAAGTGAAAAAGGTCACATTAAATTATACATAACTATATTTATAAGCAGAATAATATTTGTGTAAAGTGAATATATGGACACAGAAGAGAATATTAACCCCTAAATATTGAAGAATAGTGATAGAGAACATTGATCACAAGAAAGTGGGTGATCCATATAAGGCCTTAGCCTTATATATTACATAATATTTAGTTTCAAGAAATAATCTAATTTATTTCACATTAAGGGTCCTTTCAAGTTTGGAGTATTAGATAATTAGTCCATAACTATTACATAACATCTCAAACATTACAATGTAGAGACTTCTACTCACAATCCATTTTTTCACAAAATAAAACATGATTTATTTTTCTTGATAAAAATATTAATAACATTCATCTTGATTTTTCCTTCCTCTTACCCATCCTTAAAACCATTGGAAAAAATTTCAAAAACATGGGATGAACATAAATTACATTAGTAAGGGATATAATATAAGGAATTAAACCATTAGTCCATGAATATTTTAAACCCATGAAAACATTAAAAAAACATAATTTTCACCAATAAAACATAAAAACTTTAGCATGCCTCATGAAATCATACAATTTCTAAAAAAACAACTTAGTAATCATAAATCATAAATGTAACTTATGGAATCCATATCATACTTACATTATAGCTTCCACAGCTACATAGGGAGTAATCTTCATTGTCACATTTAGAATACACATCATAGTATATTCCCTAAATCTCTTAGGAGACACCCTACTGTTTAATTCTATCTTATTACCCAATACATTGGAGAGCTATCACAGGATCACCCACCTTTGGTTTATCACATAATCACCCATATAAATAAGTAATTCCCAAGAACCACAACATAATCATAACACATAAGACAAGCATAAAGGAAAATAACATTTCCACATTGCAATCACAGGATATCATTTCATGATATTGACATAATAAATCCCTTATCAAAACCATTTTCAATACCAAAATATATGAAAATTAATTATGGAATTTATTTTCATTTGAAACACAGTATGGATTGTATAAGAATCCAAATATCAAATAATGGCCATGGTGGTGGAAAGGTCTTTATCACTACATACATTAAAAAAATATTACTTTTATCATATATTAAAATGATTCATAGAAAAAGATTCCTTTTGAAAAAAATTAATTAAATTAATATTAAAATGGTTTTATTATACTCTATATAAAAGAAGGTGGTATATAATATCAAAATATGCCTCAATGAAAAGAGATTGAGACAAAGTCCCTTACATTGAGTTTGACTCATCACATGCAATCTTTATATTCTTGAATAATAAACATAGGATAATTTATAATTTTTTGAGAACCTTTTTCAAGTTATTATTCCTTTTTTATCACTTATTACCATGTAGTAAAACATAAATAATTATTTAAGTTCATATCATGTGTTTTATCGATATTTGGTACTTGTGTTAAAAATGAACTTATTATTATGTAAATTGTCCATATGGTCATAATTACATCATATCCATAAAATTATTCATAAAATAATAATAAATTTTAAACATTAATCATACTTTTTAAATCAAACCATTAATTATGGTTATGAAAAATGAACAATATTATAATCATGGAGACGGTAGGTCGTATGTACGCATGAATAACGTTTTCCATTTTTCATTGATCATAAAGAAAATAAGGTAATTGTTATTTTATCTTTAAATAATGATAATAATATTATTAACATAATAATAATAATTTAAATATACTTATATATATCATAAAAGTGATGTGGTGAATAAAAATGATTCACATCGCTTTGTGGAGGTGATAGTTCATATGTACGCACAAACGACATTATCATTTTTATGTGCATGGAACGTAAGAAAATAATTGAAATATTATTATTTTAAGATTATAAATATGTCATGATTATCATATATAAACATTTATTATATATTTATAACAAGTCTTGAAATACAGTTATGAAAAATGAACTATATAGGTTCTTGAGGAGGTTGTTTGTCGTACACACTAACAAAATGTTAATTTATAATTTGATAAAATTGGAGATGTATTTAGATGATGATATTAACATAATAAAATATCATTATATTTACTATATTGTAGTTATTATTTCATAATATAAGAAAAATATTTAAAGGAAGTGGAAGAAGAAATAAAACAGAAACACCAATACCTCTTCTTTGGTTGATCACCTTTGAAGATCACCTTAACACCTCTAAGAAACGTATTCTGACTAAAAAAAGGTCTCATGAAAGTGGGGAGGGATTATATAATGGTTTTTGGGAATATATTACCTGAACTAAATGGTTCTTGAAGTGTGAGTTTCAGAGAAGAGCGGGTACATTTTAATAGGAGAGGGGAGGGGCACCCTTGGAAACTTCTAAAATATTAAATTAATATAAATTAATTTTTTTAATCCAAATGACTCTAAATTGAGATATGTATAAGATAATATGATAATATTTATAAATCCTCTAATCCAATAATTTTTATACAGGTATTTATTTTATTTTAAACCTTATCTTTTCTGTTTACCCTTAATTATTCTCTTTAAATTTTAATTGTGGTAACAATATTTTAAATATTAAGAGGATATAAATTTCACCTATATGGGGTAAGTTTCTTATAATTGGAAACATAAAGAAATATTCTACCTTATCATAGTATATTTGTGAATTTAAAATATTTTTACTATTTTTAATTAATTTAATAAATTATTATTTTTATAAAATATCAATTACGTCCATTTTTACACTATTCATTTTATTGAATATAAATAAAGTAAAAAAAGATAGATTACTTCCAACAAAAATTAATAGACTTATAAGATGTCATAGTCACCTAGAAAGTTAGCTGATGGCATAAATTATGCCAAATAATATTTATTTTAATATTTATAATATCATTTATTTGATTCTTCAATTAATAAATCTATTATTGCATAATCATTGTGTCATAATTATATTCAATTATTTACTTCATATAAATTGTAAATAAACAACCATGATGTAGGTAATATTTTTATATTTTTAATTAATATTTATAACTGAATATATCACTTATATAACCCCATATTAAAAAAATAGTAATAAAGGACATGATTATGAGATTTTTGCCTTTACTTTAAATTAAATGTTATAAATGTCATAATCACACCCAAGTGGCTTCCAAAGGCCACCATTTAGACCCAAAGACTATATTGGTCTTCCATAAATTATCAAATAAGATTATTTCAACTGTTAGGGTAGTTTTATATTATTATAATATTATTTTACCTTTAATTACCCGGTTTACCTTTAACCATGAAAAATAAAACACTAAAGTTATTATTCAACAAAAATTATTTTGATCCTGTTAGATCAAAATTTTCATAATTATTAAAACCATTTATTTCTATTTTTGAAATTTAACTCACAAAAGTGACTAAAATTAATATAATGTTAGTCCTATTGAAGTATTGAGGAAACGAGTTTTTTAAAAGTAAAAACCTTTAAAAGATTGACATATGTTTATATCCAATTTAAATGTGAAATTACTTCCAATAAAAAAATTGGAAAAAATGATAAAATCATCATCTAATTACATCATAAAAACATATAAAATGATAATCTACTAATATAATTAAATTATACAAAAAGGAAGTTTTGAATTAAAAAGTTTTCTTTTTTCACTATTCATTAAAAAATAAATTTTATCAAAAAAATACCAAAAATTCAACCAAAGTGAATTTTGATGTCCCATGTATAAAGAAGAAGTTTATTTTTTCAAATATAACTTATAAAAGTGAAAAAAACAATATTTGAAAAGGGTTTTGTAAAGACCCAAAAATCCTGTGGAATTTTTTTAATACATGGAAATTTTACGAGTCTGCGAAAATTTATGGTGCTAGATTTTGAGGCCCGGAGTGCCCGAAATCAATTTCTAAAGTTTTTTTCGGGTACGTTCAGTAAATGTAAGAGTGTAATTTTATAACTTTTGAACCGATGCTCGGAATTTAAATCTTAGGCCACCGTTGAACTCGCAGCGCCAGTATTCACTTAAGAGGACTTTCACCTCGACGGTAGTTGGTCGAGAATGAAATTTAGTTTTTGAGTTTTTTTAAGAAAAAAAGGTTAAATAAAAATAAGTGTGAAGCTTATTTTTATTCTTTGTGGTTAAAGCCCTCAAGGGGTGGTTAGAGGTGGAGGTCACCACACCATAACCTCCCATGAGAGGTTATAGTGGTGGGGCACACCCGCACATAACCTCCCTTGAGAGGATATCTTTGGTGGGGACCACCCAGACTTGTAACCCTTGGAACCCTCCAATTATGTGGGGGGAACCCTTGAACATCCCTCCTTATGTGACAACTCCCCCAATTAATTAACTTAACCCTTTCAATTAATTAATTCAACCCTTTTGAATCTTTTTGAATTTTTGGGGCCACCAATTAAATAATGGATTAACTTAATCCATTATTTTTTAGTTGGAATATCCATTTGGTAGAGCTTGGGGAAAGTGGGATCTTGGGAGAGAAAGAACTCACCAATGAAGAACGAACTTCAATCATGACAAAAGAGGAGCCGACCGCGAAGAACGCCATCTTCGACTTTGTCACCTCCGAACGGTCATCCACTAACGACGAATATCCTCTTCTTTTTTCGACATTGACAAATCAACGCCCGCCTTTTGGAGAATTCGTCAATGATCAACGAGCCCGAGGTAGGGGTTGTTTTATGATTGAGTCTTACCCTCCATTCTTTGTCATTTGTTGTGATCTTTAAAGCAGATTGTTTCCACCCTAACACGGAGGGAACGGGCTGAACAAACACAGCCCGGCCCCCCTAAATTTTTCTTCACTTTGTTGAAGATGTCGGTGCCGCAACAACGCCTCCGGAAGGGTCGACTATGGTGAAGCAACGACGGCCAGCGACGGGCTAGCCGCGAGGAAACTGGCGGCGCAAGGCCACCGGGTCACCGAAAGGGAATGACACCACTGTGTCGTGCAGAAGGAGAGCCGCGGCCAGGGCGGGCTATGGCAGAAAGGCGTGACACCTCCGCGCTGCGTAGAGGAGGAGAGCCATAGCCTGGGCTGGTTACGGCGGAAGGGTGCGGCGCTGTTGCGCCACGCAAAGAGGATAACCACGACCAGGGCGGGCCGCGGTGAAAGGTCATGACGCCGTCATGCTGCGCGGAGGTGAAAAACTGGGGCCAGGTCAGGCCGCGGTGGAGGATCTGAGGCAGTTGACGTCGGGCTGGCTACCGGCGGTGCGAAGCGGCTTGCAACTCGGCCATCTGGGAGGAGCGGGACCCTGCTATGTCCCACGTGAGCTGGACCGGTGCCACCTGGTGCCGGTTTGGCTCACACCCGAATGAAAAAGTCATTTGGGACCTCCAGGGGGCACGTGGTTACCCCATGGACACTACTTAGACGGACCCTGCGAGTCGCCGGGCCGGGCCACCGGGTCGGACCTAGCGCAGGTCGGACCCAGCGTGGGTCGGATCCGGCGTGGGCCGGACCCAGCGCGGTTTTCCGGGTCACCCCTCGGGTTGGGCCGCCCTCATACCCGACCACCCAATCGGATCGGGTCGGACTCGCGGATTGGGTCGGACCCGCGAACCGTGTCGGACCCCAGTCCGAACCCATTTGACCTGAATACACAATTTCGCCCATAACTTGGGCAATGAGTGTCTGATCGACGAACCGTCTACGGTAACGAAAATATTAGAGCGAGAGGGTTCTTTTGGCATACCCTACTTGAGGTTTGGACACATTTGGGGTATGGTTGGGTTGGTTTGAACCAAAAATCCAACTGGGCCCCCGGGATGGAAATGTCAATAACTCACAGACCGGACGTCCGATTGACGCACCGTCTGTTGTGTTGAGACTCCTATAACGAGCCATACCTTTGAGATACTTATACATGGGACTTAGGGAAAGTTGGAGTATTGACCAGTAGCTCGTGGATCAGATCCTTCCAGAGGCTAGCAGACAGAGTATGAAGACCTTGTAGCTAGCTGAGACCTGACGACTGCTTGACCGATCCGTCTCGGAGTTACTCGACTGGCCCAGTGGGAAGCTCCTATATGTGAGCGCAGAAGACCCATGGTGGGGAGTGCCTCTGTGTGTGCGTGGAAAAAAACAGTACTCGACAGGAGAAGTACCTCAGCAGGCTATGAGGGGGAGCGCCACTGTGTGAGTGCAGCATACCCGTGTTGGGGAGTACCTCTGTGTGACCCAGCAGACCCACAATACTCGATAGGAGGAGTAACTCAGTAGTCCAAGGATAGTGGGAAGTTCCTCTGTGTGACGCGTCAGGCCCATTGTACTCGATAGAGGAGGATCACACCATCAGTCGAGGTTCCGACAGCGTGACTGGGGTTTTTACTTGATACTACCCCCTAGAATAAAATCCTGGTTTGAGCTGAGTTAGAAACTCTTGAGTTTACCTCATGATTGAGACGGTTTACTTGATAACTTAGGTATATGTATGGGAATATACCTATGTGTGGTTATTTGTTGATTTCTTACTCTGTGGTTTATCCTTGTTGGATTTTGTGAGACCATGAGGGTCTTGGGGTCCATACTGAGTATCATTATACTCACCCTTACACGGGCTATGCTTGCACCTCGTTGTGTTGGTTGCAAACGACGGACAGTGCTGACTAAGGCCGAGAGTAGTAGGACTAGTTGGTACTCTGAGGTGGACCTTACGACGAGTCGGTACACGTAGGATCCGGATGGACGTGGAGCGCTGAGGAGGCTACCTGTACCTACCCTTCAGGTAGGGTTTCCCGATGGATGATCCATCAACGTTTTTACTTTTATTTCAGTTGGACTTTTACATTCCCGTTACTTGTACTTTTCAGTTGGGCTTGTATTTCCATCCCCTTTTACTTTTCAGAACTCTTTTGTACACAATTTTACTTAGTGTTTTGCTTCCAACTTTTACTATGTGAGTTCTTACACTTTACAGAGGCAATGTATTCCCAGTTTTGGGGATTTACACCTTTGGTTCTAGTCGGCATCCCCTAGCCTATGGAAGGTAGGCTTGGGGTAGTCACGAAACGGGTCCCAAGGACGGGTCGTGACAGATTTTCCATAAAAAAAATCGGTAAAACTGCCTTCCAAAAATATTAGTGTTTATGCTTGAAATTGGATTTATTCTTATTTTTAGCCTCTAAAATTTATAAGAAGAAAGGAAAAATGTATAATAAACTTGTTGAAACATAATATAGGTATTTCTATTCATTCTCCCCAATACAATGAACATACAATAACTACCATTTAAAATAATAATATTAATACTGTATTATTTTTCAGTACATCTCTATCTTGTGTTAAAAATAAGATTTCGGAGAAACTAATTGTTGTGTGTCGGGTAAAATATCGAACAAAGTGTCTCATTTAATGTAAAATTAATATCTAATTCATAAATATTAATATATATGAAAATTTATTGTTCAATAATTACTTGGGATGTTACATCCTTCCTCTCTTTTTGAAATTGCATCCTCACAATTTTATTCACCTGTAAAATAAGTGGGGGTATTTCTCCCTTATATAATTTTTAGATTACCTTGTTACCTCTTTAATCAAATGATTTTTTCACAAAAGAATAACCTGATGAATCACTTTAATATGAAACACTTTCTCTTTGTGGTCTAGAATATGGACTGGTTGTTCCTCATAAGAAAGACTCTGTTTCAACTGAACAACTTCTAGACTCGAAACATGAAATGGATTTTCCATATACTTTCTTAACATTGAAACAAGAAAAACATTATGTACCTAGGATAAACTTAAAGGTGAAGCCACTCCATAAAAAATTAATCCTACTTTATCCATGGTTTTACAAAGTCCATTGAACTGTGGATATACCTTCCCCTTCTTACCAAAACACATCACACTTTTCAATGGTGAAACTTTGAGAAAGATATGACCACAAACCTTAAAATAAATATCCTTCCTCTAGTTATCCACATAACCTTTCTTCCTACTTTGAGCTATCCTCGAGTGTTTATGAATCATTTGAACTTTTTTTGTCATCTCATCTACCAATTCTAGTTCTATCAACTTCCTTTCAACTACTTTATCCCAAAAAGTAGGAGTTTGACACTACTTTCTAAATAATGTCTCAAATTGTGCCATATGTATACTAGAATGAAAATATTATTATAATAAAAATCAACCAAATAATTATTTTGGTCCCAAATTCCCTAGTAATCCATTGAACAAGCATGTATCATATCCTATAATGTCTGAATTGTTCATTCTGTCTACCCATCTGATTGAGGAGAAAAAGTTGTACTAAAATTTAATTCAGTACCAAATGACTTCTAAAGGCCTTTAAAAAAGTTATAAGTAAAGCTGGGATCCGGATCAGATGCAATTGAGAGAGGAACTCCATGTAACCTAACTATATCTTTAAGATACAACAGAGAGATTAGATCATGATAAAGTGTATCTCGAATATGAAGGGAATGAGAAGATTTAGTCAATCTATCAAAAATAACTCAAATCCCATTGTTACCCCGACAATTCTTTAGTAATCCCATTACGAAATCCATATATATGTTTTCCCATTTCCACTCTGGTACTGGAAACGGATGAAGTATCCATTTTGGCAACTCTCATTATGATTTCACCTACTAACAAGTTAAACACTTCACAGTAAAGTTAGAAATATCACTTTTCATTCCATCCCACCAGTAATACTCTTTAAATACTTTGTACATCTTATTACTTCTAGGATAAAATAAAAATGCAGAACTATGCACTTCACAAAACAACTCTTTCTTCAATTTTGAATCACAGGGAATGCATAATATCTTCCCAAATCTCAAAACAAAGTATTTATCAATATTAAATTGAAGAAACTTTCCCTTTGGAATCAATTCTAATTTTTTCTAAAATTCACTATATTCCTTCTATACATTCTTAATTCTGTCATAGAGAGATGACTTCACTGAAACCTAAAACAAAATAGAGGAATTTACAACACTAAATACTTCAATTCCCAAGTTTATCAAATCATTTACCAAAGGATCACATTCTAAACGTAACATGGATAATGTAGCATTAATTTTACAACTTAAAGAACAAGACACCTAATTTTATTTTCCTGGATGGTAATGAATCATTCAATTATAATTATTGATTATTTCTAATAATCATCTTTGTCCCATGTTCAATTATTTCTGAACGAATATATACTTTAAACATTTGTGGTCAGTATATATTTCATATTTTACTTCATATAGATGATGCCTCCAAATTTTAAAAGAATAAACAACAATATCTAATTCCAAATCATGTGTAAGGTAATTTAACTCGTGATTTTTCAATTGATGTGAAGCATAAGAAATTACATGATCATTATGCATTAGGAAAAACCAATTCCTTTCAATAAATCATCACTATATATAACAAATTCACCATTTCTAAAAGGTAATTCCAATACTAGATAATTAACCAATATTATTTTAAATTCTTGAAAACAATCATCACAATATTTTTTCTAGAAAAACTTAACAAATTTTTGAGTTAACTTAGTCAGTGGTATAGATAGCCATTATATTTTTTTAACAAACCTATAGTAATAGCCTGGTAAACAAAGAAAACTATAAATCTCAGTTATATTTTTGGTTTTCCTCCATTTTCCACAACTTTTGTTTCAACAATATCAATAAGTACACCATTTTTATAAATAATGTGACCAATGTATGAAATTTATGGTAACCAAAACTCACACTTTATAAATTTCCCATATAGTTTCTTTTTTTTAAGGTTTTTAAAATATCCCTTAGATGACTTTCATGCTTCAATTTACTTTTAGAATGTATAGAACCTTTATCAATAAAAACAACCAAAAACATCTCCAAGAACTCAAAGAATAATCTATTCATAAGATCCATGAATATAACAGGTGAATTGGTTAACCCAAAATATATAACTAAAAATCCATAATGGCTATATCTAGTATGAAATGCGGTCTTCAAAATTTCTTCTTCCTTTACATTCAATTGATGGTACCCAGATATCAAGTCAAACTTGGAAAAATATTATACTCCCTAGAGCTAATAAAAAAATCATAGATATGAGGAAAATGATAATTTTTCTTAAGAGTTATGTTATTGAAGGCTATATAATTAATGAAAAGTTTCATTGAACAATCTTTCATTTTCACAAACAAGAAAGGATCACCCAATGGTGATGTGCTACATCGAATGAAACCTTTATCTAATAACTCATACAATTACTTCTTAAACTCTAAAAGTTCAATTTGATCCATTCGATAAGGGGGTTTTGAAATTATGTTAGCATTAAGAACTATGTCAAAAATAAATTCAACTTCCCAATCATTAATAATACTAGGAAACTAATCAGAAAAAACATCAACATACCCATTTACCATTAGAACATAATTAATATGAATATTTTATTTGTTTTAAACAATATGTATAAGATAACATTCATTTAAATCTTTCAATATTTTCTCAACATCATAATATGTTATCAAAGGTAAGGGTTCATTCGTGTACTCAAATTGAAACTCTTTATGAAAAGAAACTTTTTTAGCTCTACAATTAATCTTAGCATGGTAAACATAAATCCAATCTATACCCAAAATAACAACAAACTCTACTAGAGGCAAAAAAGATTGCAGGTAGATTATTTCCCTCGATAATGACTGGAAGATTCCTTCCAAAGACAATGATAGGAAGATTATTATAATTTCTTTTTGGCTCAACATTTCCCCAGGTGTTTTTACCATATGTCCTAGATTCATTTCTTGAGGTGGAATTCAAAATTTACCAGAAATTTTTAAAAAAATTAAAGAATGTGTAGACCATGAATATAACAACACATTGGAATAATTTGAATAAACAAACAATATACCTGATACCACTTCATTTGATGGCCCAACATATACTAAAGTAGTTTCAAATGATTTAATGACACCATTCTTCTTATAGTCTGGCTGCTTCCCATCATTTGAGTTTTTTTTCAGACACTCATTCTCATAATGACTCATCTCATTACACATAAAATATTTTACTAACTATAAAACAGATTTTTTCTTACCACTACCTTGATCTTTTTAGTTAAATTATGAGCCTTATGTGCCATCTTAACACATTGGAAGCACTTAGTATAATTTAATAGGAATTCCCTAGTATTCTTTTTACCACAATTTTCATAAACTGTAAACATCATTTTCTTATCATCAGACATTTTTAAAAAATTATTCCCTTTTTCCTTCCACCGATACCTATTATTATAGTATTTTTTAAAGAACACTTAATCATCGACAAACTCTATTTCCCCCTTATCCACACATAAAAAAAGGATTTTGTAACTTTTGAACTCATGAGAAGCCAATACCCTTCGATATTTTTTCTTCAATCCTGAGTAACAATTATTGATTTTACTATCAAGATATTGGATAAAATTTGGAACATATCTTCCCAGTTGAGTGAATTTTTCTTTGTAAGCAGCCACCAAGTCATCTTCCTACCTCAATTACAAGATTTATATTTCCATACTAAATCGAACTACCTAAGAAAAAAAATTCTCCATAAATATACTTTTAAATTCATATTAATCAAGAACATCAATATCCTCGTTGACCCTAATATTCTTAACCATAGACCACCACTAATCGACTTCACCTTCAAAAAGGTGAATAGAAAGACCAGCATTTTGATTGTAAAAACACCACATTACATCAAACATATTTTCGAGTGCTTTAATCAACCCTTCAACTAGCACGGGGTTATATGATCCTCTATGTGATGGGGGATGTTGCCTCATGAAATGATCTATTACCGACATGTTCCTCAGTTATTAATATGGCTACTCTCATGGATGGATACCACCATCATTTATAGCCTGATTCAACTATACCATCACTGTAAAAAACTAATCAGATCTGATTCTGGCCATCTTCGGTTGCTTATTTGGAAAGTTAGTTTCTTCTTAATATCATTCCAACATAGATTCTTGGTTTCCTCTATCGAAGAACATTTTGTATAAGGATATCTTATACGAAGTAACATGGTAATATTAAGATGCTATATAATTTCAATTTGACCATAAATGGAAAATCATTTTTATATATTATATTAAGAATATACATACCCCTAAAGTTATCTAAACTAACATTTGATACCAACTATAAGGCCCCAACATTATATATTACACAATCTTGAGTTTTAATCAAGAATTTACTTTATTTTACATTGAGGATCTTTTCAGGTATATAGTTTTAGAGTTTTATTCCATAACTATTACAAACATCTCAAATATTAAAAACTAGACACTTCTAATCACTATCTATTTTTTTTTCAAAAAATAAAACTCCTTAAAATAAAACATGATTTTTTTTCTTGATAAAAATATTCATAAAACTCATCTTGATTAATTCGTTCCTATTACCCGTCCTTATACCCTATGTAATACATTTCAAAACATGGGTTGAGCCTAAAAATCTCAATAATGTATATAAAATAATGAATGAAACTATTAGTCCATGAATATTTTAAACCCATAAAAACATTTTCAAAAAATTATACTTTACACCCATAAAACGTAAAATCTTTTTGCATACCTCATGAAATCATAATATTTTTAAAAAAACTTCTTAGAAATCATAAATCATAAAGTTATTTTTTTTATCTATATCATACATACATTGTAGCTTTCATAGCTATATAGGGAGTAACATTCATGGTTATATTTGGAATACCCATCAAAGTATACTCCCTAAATCTCTTTGGTGAAACCCTACTGTTTAAATCTGTATCATTTTCCAATGCATTGGAGAGCCATAACAGGCTCACACAACCTAGGATTATTATGGAACCACCCGTATATATAATTAATTCTCAAGAACCATAACATAATCATAACACATGAAACAAGCATAAAATAAAAATAACATTTTCACATTGTAATCATAAGATATCATTTCAATATATTAAAATAATATATACCTTCTCAAAAATATTTTCATTACAAAAATAAATGAAAATGGAATGTGGTATTTATTTTCCATTTAAAAACATCATGGCTTGTAGAAGAATCCAAATATCAAATAATGGTCAAGGCGTCAGAAAGGTTCTTGTTACCATGTATGTTAAAAACATTCCTTTTTTCATTTAGTAAAATGATTCATAGAAAAATATTCCTTTTGAAAAAATTTGAATAAAATTAAAATTTAAGGGGTTTATTATACAACATATAAAATAATGTGGTGTATAATATCAAAATATATCTTATTAAAAAGAGATTAATATGAAGTCCCTTACCTTGAGTCTGACTCGTCACATATAATCATTATATTACTAAATAATAAAATTAGGTTAATTTATACTTTATTGAGAACCTTTTTCAAGTTTATTATTACTTTTTATCACTTATAACCACATTATAAAACTTATATAATTATTTAAATTCACATCAAACATTTTGTCGATATTCAATACTAGAGTCAAAAATAAACTTATTATGATGTAAATTGTCCATGTGGTCATAAGTACATCATATCTAGAATATTATTCATGACATAATCATCACTTTTATAAATTAATAATACTTTTTAAATAAAAACATTAATTATGGTTATGAAAAATGAGCAATGTTATAATCATAGAGACGATTGGTCGTACATACGCATGAGAAACGTTTTCCATTTTCATTGATCATTACGAAAATAATGTATTTATTATTTTATCTTTATAGAATTATCATAATATTATTAACATCATAATAATAATTTAAATATACTTGTATATATCATACAAGTGATATGGTGAATAAAAATTATTCATATCATTTCGTGGAGGTGATAGTTCACACGTACGCATGAATGACGTTATCATTTTTAAGTGCATGGAAGGTAAGAACATAATTGATATATTAATATTTTAAAATTATAAATATTTAATTAATATCATATATTATTTTTTCCCATAGTTATAACTAGTCTTTATTAATGGTAATGAAAAACAAACTATACCGGTTGGTGAGGCGGTAGTCTGTCATACACATGAACAAAATGTCTATTTCTAATTTGATGAAATTAGAGATGGATCTAGGTGATGATATTAATATAATAACATCTAATTATATTTATGATACTAGAGTTATTATTTTATCATATAATAAAAATATTTAAAGGAAGTGTAAGAATAAATAAAACAGAAACACTTAAAAAATGATACCTCTTCTTCAGTTGATCACCTTTGAAGAACACGTTAACACCTACAAGAAGGGTGTTATACCTAAGATAAGGACACAATAAAGTGGGTAGATATTATTGGAAGGGTTTAAGATAGATTTTTTTGCAAATAAAATGGTTTTTGTGGTCTTATTATTATAGAAGAGTGGGTACCTTTTTATAGGAGAGTAGAGGGGCACCCCTGGAAAATTTTAAAATAGTAATTTAATATAAATTAATTTATTAATAGAAATGACACCAAATTTAGATATGTATAATATAATACGTGGATAGTAATAAATCATCTCATCCAATAATTTCTAGATACTTATTAACTTTATTTTAAACCTTATCCTTTTGGTTTACCCTTAATTATTCTCTTTTAATTTTAATTGTGATAACAACATTTTAATTATTAAGAGGCCAAAAGTTTACTTATATAGAGTAAATTTCCAATAATTAGAAACATAATGAACTTTTAGACCTTATCATATTCACTTTGTAATTTAAAATTATTTTTATTAATTTTAAAATTTTCAATAAATTATTTTTTTTATAAAATAATAATTATGTCAATTTTTACACTATTCATTTCATTATATTTAAATAAAATCCAAACAGAGATATAACTTTTAAAAAACCATTTATTAAACTTATAACATGTAATATTCACCTATAAAATTATTGGATGATATAAATTATGTAAAATAATATTTAGTTTAATATTTATAATATCGTTTATTGGATTCTTTAATTAATAAATCTATTATTACATCATCATTGATTCATAAATAAATTAAAATATTTATTTATTAAAAATTGTAAATAAATTTCCATTATATAGGAAATAGTTTTATTCTTATAATTATTTATTATAGTCTAATAGATCACTTATATAACCCCATATTAAACTTGTTTTAGTAAGAAGAGTCATGATTATGTCATTTTTGCCTTTACTTTAAATTAAATGTTATAAATGTCATAGTCACACCCAAGTGTCTTCCAAAGGGGAAAAATTAGAACAATGTATTTTCTTGGTTGTCCATAACTCATTAAATAATATTATTACAAGCTTTAGGGTAGTTTTGTATTATTATAATATTTTTTACCTATAATTACCTAATTGACCTTTAAGTGTGGTAAATAAAATACTAAAGTTCATATTCAAAAAAAATTAATTTGACCCTATTAGATCAAAATTTTCTTACTAATTACAACAATGTATGTACATTTTTTAAAATTAGATTATCAAAAGTGACTAAAAATAATTTAAATTTAATCATGTTGATGGATTGAGGAAATGAGTTTTAAGAAAGTAGAAACTATCAAAAGATTAATATATGTTTATATCCAATTTAAATGTGAAATAACTTCCAATGCAAAAAATTGGATTTATTTATAAAAAATTCATCTAATTATACCTTAAAACCATTTAAAGGACACACTAACAACATAATTAAATTAAATGAAAAGATAGTTTTGAATTGAAATGCTATATTTTTTTCCTTATTCAATAAAAATAAATTTTATCAAAAAAATACCAAAAATTAAACCAATGTGAATTTTGATGTCCCGATACAAAATAATAAGTTTATTGTTTCAAATAGAACATAAAAAATTAATAAACAATATATTTACAAATGTTTTCTCATCAAAAGGTTATAAAACTACATTTTAAATATATTAGAGTGTTTTATGATCTAAAATGGATTTATTCTCATTTTAAGCCTCTAAAATTTATTAGAAGAAAGTTAAAACATTTCATAAACATGTGTAAACATAATATAGGTAGTTTTATTCATTCCCTCCAATAAAATGGTTAGGCATTAACTACCATTTTAAATAATAATATTAATAATGTATAATTTTACACTATATCTCACTCTTGTGTGCAACATAAGATTTCAGAGAAACCCATTGTTGTGTTTTGAGTATGATATCGAAAAAGTGTCAATTTTAAAGTTAAATTAATATAAAATTCATAAATATTAATATATATGACAATTTCTTATTCTATAATTACAAGGGATGCTAGAATACAAATAAGGTTAATGACAAGAAATCCATAAACTATAGAGGCATGGAAAAGGTTATTGATGTCATCAAAAATAATGATTACATGAAAAAAATTTATTTCAAGATTTTTTACCTGAAGTTGAATAATTTTCATATACTTACTTGATTTAATTCCATTTAATAAGCACAATTTCACCCATTTTTTGTTCCTTGATCAATTTCAACATTATCTCTTACTCTTTGAAATGAAGTTGCATTTGTTATGACTGAAGCACTAATAGATCATAAGATCCATAAATAGAATTATATTTCATTCCATATAATTTTTTACCATCAAAACAAAATGGATAGAATAGGTTATCCAACATGCATAAATATTATTATGGTGAAATAATCTATAAATCCTCATCCAAAGCTCAACTTAAACAATTCTATAAATAGTTAACCTTATAAACATTTTGTGATTCAAAAGTTATAATGAAGGTAACTAAATCTCTTAAAATTAAATTGATATTAATCCCTCATATATCATAAAGTGGATATTTATTTTTACATACTAAACATGTGAATACCTTCATTGCATATTCTCTTAGAACATGGTAATAATCTAAATTACTATGAAACCATATTGAAAAAATCCATGCTTATTCATTTCTTATATAAAATATAGATTATTGGATATATTCCTCAAATCCAAAAATGATGTAAACTCCATCCATGACAGAATAAACTACTTTTCAACAAATCAATAATCAGTTCCAATGTAATCAGTACTGTCCAATTTAATTTATTCAAATCCATCATTTATTTATCCCAATATCATTATCTCAACATCTAAAACATATTAAGGGTTATCATCAAAATATAACCTTTACATTAGATAATTTTCAATTATATCATCATAATTCAACATATTTCTTGAAATCCATAATAAAAAACTTATACTAATCGATACATATATATTTCACAATTCATATAACATAATCTTTTAATTCCAATACATAAATACTTCATTCATCCCACTACCTTCTCAAACCATTAACTAGGTTTCACCAATATTATTCCTTAATAACTCTTTCCAACTATATATCATTCATAGTATCTGAATTTTTAGTAATATAACCATTACCCATATCACTATATAGATTCCCTTTCAAGAGCATTCCCTTTAGGAAATCAATTTTCATACTGCCCATACTTCCACAGTTGAAACATTCAATTGTTAATAATACCTTAGAGAGACCAATATTCTCATCTTTTGAGTTAACTTAAAATTTCATTATCCCTTTTTATTTTCTTTCTTTGAATCCTTCTTTTCCAAAGTCAAAACATCTTCCCTTTCCTTTAATAAATTCACTTTAGTGATTCTTTACACATTCTCAACTTATGGGAAACTCATTATTCTTTCCTCTATGGTCTCCACTACTAAAATTCTCAACAAAATCTTTCCTTCTATTCTTTGGTGTGATTGAGAGTTGGTTATGTTACATGTTGTTAATCATATTCCATGAAAAATTATTTGAAATAATCACAATGTTCTTCACTCTAGTCATCATCCCATTTGACTGCTCATCAAAGAATTGTCTGTCACATTCAATGTTAACCTAGTTCTTTTTAGTTCCAACTTTTAAATAAAACAAAAAAGAATAGTGTGAGAAATGATAATCATAGTGGAAAAACACATAATCATTAAAAATTAATTATTGTATTTCAAAATCATGAAACCATATTTTTAATATATTACACATTAGGTTTATCCTAGGTCATTCATAGTCATTATTTATTCAAATCCTTATTAATGGTCTATAAAGAGTTTTAGAATTTATAAAGCATATCCCCCAGGAGTGTCAAACCAGGTGTACATCAAGCCCCATTTTAATGTAACAGGTGATGATAGAGTCTAGCTCAATGTGATTTTTTTATAGTTATTACCCCTAGGTACCTCTTTCCCAGAGCCACATCCACTTTTTGTATCCAGACAAGGATGTAATTTCATGGAAACTACTCAATTTATTGTTTAACAAATTTCTAGGATATTTTCCTATACTTTGACACATATTTAGACTTGTACTTATAGACATACATAGAAATATAATTAGAAATATCACTAGGTATATTTCTAAAATTTCATCATCCTTGTTTCCAAAGGTTAACTAAACCTTTTCTCTGATACCAAATATAGTAAACCCAGATTCTAATACATGTATATTACATATTTTTATATGAATATTCATTACATAATACAAACACACTCTAGAGGAAAATAATAGTTTAGTTCATTTTGAAATATAGAACACAATCTTCTTAATTCATGAAGGATCATTAGTGTATCCCCTAAAGATCTTCCCCTTAGTACTTCTACTTAAAACCTTTTTTCATAACTTGGGGAAAGGAAACATAAGAAAGGGTGACCTTATCTACTCAGTAAGGGTAATTATAAGAGATATTAATATATGATTATATGAAATCATAAGATAAGAATAAGGGTGTGTGATCATGAACATAAATTATAAGGTTTATAACCAATATTTCTTATATTATATACACGATTCATTGCATAAATATTGGTAATTCAAAATACATGAATCATAAGGAAAATAAATAACATGATCCATGAGAGTATAACATTTTCATAATACAAAGATTTGTAGCATACAAATAATCATAGAAAATCTTATGTCAAGTATATCCACAAATACATTTATAACTTGTTAAGGTTGAGCTAACCATGCTCTGGGCTTGGGATAACCACCTATGTACCCTCGTTTTTGATAGATACACCTCCTTGGTGGGACACACCACCATTACCAATGGTATTTGATTCTTTATATAGGAATAGATTCACTACCAAAACCATCATAGTAGAAAAATTCCCTTGCTGAACTAAGTTCGCTCCCCTTTCTAGTCTTATATATCTCATGAGATATAAATATTTACCCAATTCATTATATGGAGATATAGTTCCCAACTATATTTGGTTATAATATAACCACCAACCTTTCATATAATGTAACCACTATCACATAAATAAAATCATACATACGTGGGATGCAAGATCATGAAAAATTCATCATATCATAACCCATGAAATGAAATAGGTTTCATAAACATTTCATCATATCATAACCTTTGGAAAATATACATGCTTCATAATTATTCCATCATTCCATCATTTCATTATAACATAAACCATGGAAAATATATAGGTTTCACAAACTTTTTTTGATGGTATAACCCATGGAAGTGAAACAAGTTTTGTAAACATATTGTAATCATAAATATAAACTATCCATAGAAAGAATAAGAATGGTATACTTGTATCATATCCCTAGTAAATCATAAGTAACCTCAAAGGATGTCATCTTATATGGAGAATGATTTTCAAAGATCACTTGGAACATTTATTAAGGAAAATAATATTTCATTGAAAATATATTTTTAAAACATTAAACATTTTAAAAAAACATCATTGAAAATAACCTTGAAAACTTATAAATTGTCCTTCAAAAATAATTTAAAACATTTCTTGTGGAAAATAAATTTTCTGATTTGAAAAGAATTTTAAAAAACATAAAATAATTAAAAATAATTTTGTTTTGAAATCATTTATTTAGAATCTAAAATATTCATAAATTTGAAGGGAAAAAATTTACTTGAAAAGAAATTTCAAAACATATAAGTGATGATTTAAATCATTGACTAGTCATGATAGAGGGAAATATTCTTCATATCATGCATGTTCAAAGAAAATATTCATTCCATATTTTCAGTAAAATCTAAATGGGCAATGTTTTAGAAAACGACCTAAAGATTCCTTTCAAAAGTTTTTAATAAAAGTGGAAAAAGAAACATTTTAATATATGGATAAGGAAAAATTTTAATATGAGGTAAGGAAACATTTTTGAAAACATTTTTAAAAAACTTGGTTTTAGAAGAAAATGGATTTCTGACCGAAGAGATATAGAAAGTCATATTTTTTTAAAAACATTTTCATTCATTATATTTAGTTCCAAAGAGTGTGAAAATGGAAATATTAATTGAAAATATAATGAATAACCGAAGGATAATAAAATTAATTAGTTTCTTGAGATATGTATCATAATATTTTATCATCATAAACATAATCATAAATAATAAACTATGAGATTACAACATAAAATCTTACCACTTTAGTAAGATTGAATCGTAAGCCCTGAGAAGTAATAGCTTAAAATGGAATTTAAAATAAAATTAGTATGAATATATTCATGATATTACTTGTAAAAAATTATTTATATACACCTCATTAAATAATATATGTGCATAACATAACATATGTCTCAAAAAACGAAAATTGGAAAAAAAATCCTTTATTGCTTGAGTAAATTTTGAATCGCAATCCCAATAAATAATAACATAAATAGAAACATTAATTATATTTAAATTTGTTATATTTATGATATATCATTTCATAGTGCTATATATACACTACACAAAAGAAACAAGTGGTGAATATGAAATAATCCCCTTAGAAATAAAAGTGAGACTAAAAATCCTCATACCTTAAGTCTTGACTTTTGTCGTATGAGTTCAAGCCTATTGAAAAAGAAATATAATTTTATTATACATATATTAAAGAATAATAATTATATATATCATAACATATATGATTTTATTATGACCTTTTATTACCCATTTATTAAAAATTCCATGTTAAAGTTTCATTTTGGGTAATAACTACTTTGTTATTCATATATGTTTTGTCATTTTATTTTTGGTCATCTTACTTAGATCATCATTTCATAATATAAAAATTTAAACAATGATATGAATATCATATATATTCATTATATTTTATTTATAGTAATCTATAAATTTTAGTGATATGAAATTAAATACACTATTCAGGGAGATGGTAGGCCATACATACTCACGAACATTGTTTCCATTTTATTATCTAATTGAAAGAATGAAAAATGAATGATATATATAAAAAAATATTATAATTAAAGAATATTGTTTCTGTCATATATATCACATATTTTTATTAAACCCATATTTAATACATTCCATGTAAAGTGTGAATGAATCACATTGCTTTGTGAGGCGGTAGTCCATCGTACACATGAACGACATTATCGTATAGCCAAAAAATGGAAAGAATAGAGGTATATGCTTTATAATAATTACATAATCATAAAAACATAATAAATATCATTAATATAAAATATATACTAAAAATACATCAATATAACCATACTTAGGAGGTGGTAATGGAAAAATGAACGACATTGGTTCGTAGGGAGGTAGTCTGCCATACACATGGACAATGATTTCGTAACCCATTTGGTAGAAGTGGAGACGTTTTATGTCATTTCATTAAAATAAAAAATCTATATATATGGAATTTATTTATTTTATTATAAATAATGGTATAATAATAATTTTATGGGGTGAAAGAATAATTAAAAAAATTAATGAATGTTACCTCTACTTCAGGTATCCTCCTTAAGTTTTCACTAAAAGCGTTCCTTTGTTGGATTTATATTAAAAATAAAGCTTCTAAAATTATAATATGAAATTTGGGAAGTGATTTTGTAAAGATGTTTCGAAACTAAATATGTTTTATGTTGTAAATAAGAGTGTATAGAGGTGGCATTTTATAAGTGTATGAGAGAACACACTAGGTATTTTTTAAAAATAATTGTGTGATCCCACGTTTTTCATATGTAAATATGTAAATATGGACCATTATCAAACATTATAGGTGTAATGGTCTAAATATGGTTATCCAATAGTATTTATACAAGTTTATGTGTGATATTTACCCATATCCTTTTAGTTTAACTGCCTGGTAAACCCATTTTTACCTTAACAGTGGTAATTAATTTTTACTACGTCCACTATTCATTTTGGTAAAAAATTAAGTTGAACTTATTAGATAATATAAATTATTATAACTCAAAATATGGAATACAACTTCCAAATTATCTTCAAATAATTTGAAATTTTTAATTTAAAATTAATCCTGCAAATTTGACGAGAAAGCTTGTTTTTAAAGAGAAAATGTTTTAAAGTTTACAAAGTTTCTATATCCAAATTCAATATAAAATTGATTAAAATTAACTAATTTGGATTAATAGATATAAAATTGATATAGTTTTACTTTAAAACTAATTTAAAATAAAATTTATCATTATAAATTTTTAAAACAAAAAGCTATTTTTCCATTAAAATTCAGTATTTTTCACTATTTATCAAAAAAAATAAAACATTTCAAAAAAAAAATTAACCATAATATAATATTTAAATGATGAATTAAAAAATTATGATTGTTTTTTAGAAATAATTTTATAAAAGTTTTAAAAATTAATTTTATAATAAGTGTGTAAAATGCAAAAAAACTGTTTTTTAGAAAATAATAGTTTAAGCGTAATATTAGATTTTATCTTATTTATGATTTAGAAAACACATAAGATAAATATTAAATAATATTTTGAATATATTATATATAAATTTAATTAATTTAATACAAAAATAGTTATTTTTTCAATTTATTTATATAATATTACACACTTGTCTATATAGAAATAGTTTTTCAGTGAAAGATTTCCTTTCATTTTTAAGATGATTTTATTTTTAATTATAATTAATTATTCACCAAGGAATTAATTTAATAAACATGTGTAAAATTTTTTTTAGAATTTTAGTTAATCTTATTCATACCCTCCATTATAATATCTAGGTGATACCTATGATATTAAAATATAATATTTTAATAATATGTCACATTTTATTTAATCTCATTGTTGCATGTAACTCAAGCTAAGATTAGTGTTGCGTGTAAAGAAATATCAAAAAGATTAAATTTAATTGGAAAACATATTTCAAAAAATCTTGGGGTGTTAAATTTTCATTAACATTATATGATCTTAATACCGAAAATAACTAAATTAATCTCCAAAAATAATTAAACCTTGATCTAATACCAATTATAGTGAGTCAAGATAAACATATATTTATTTTATATAATTTTCATAAGTTATTAATTATATCTCACAAATAGTCACACAATCCCATGATCGGAATGTGTAGTGTATTTGAATATTTTCTCCCTTGTCACTCTCTTCCAAAAATGATTTTTTCCCACAATATTAATATTTCCATTTTATGTCTTCAACATCTCCTACAAATCATATCTACATACAAATTCCTTCTTAAGATATTCCTAAATAAAATTTCATGGGGAAAGGAAACAAAATAAAGGGGTGAGATCAAACACACAGTAAGAGAAAATATCATCAATGTATAATCAAGTTTTATATAATAATAATTCGAAAAAACATACATAGCGGAAAATATTTTCTTAAAATAACATGGAAAATAAGAGTAGTCCATAATTCAGGATAGAATGAAAAGTAATATTAGATAAAAAAACATATACCATGGAAAATGTGTGTAGAATCACAAGACCTTAAATATGATACTGTGATCATAATCATATTAATATGACATAGAATTATGTCATAAGTATAATCATGAGCATAATAATGGGGAAAATAATATTTTGAATTGAGCAAATTATATCAGGTCCATGCTCAATCTTGTGAACCTGGCTAATCTGCATCTGGTTTAGGTAGAGACCCAACACTAGAAATCCTAGAACCGGTTCCTGCTACCATTATATTGTCATAAGATACAAGTAAATTGTGTCCCAAAAGACCAAATAGTTTATTAATCTTGGTAAATAGATATATAAACAATTCAAAAAGTAAAACAAATTTTTTTAAGGATAAAAAATGTATTTCAACTAGAATATCCTTGAGTATCATTCTTAGTTCATTTTAGGGAATCCTTTAGAAAGGAAACAAAATAATGGTGATCTCAAATTCTTAGTAGGTGTAAGTACATCAGAATATATAATGAAATCAGTGAGAATAATCCTTATGGAATGGTAAATAACTGAACACACAAGCCATGTAATCAATAAACTAATAAAAAAGTGTATAAATAATATAAAAGTTAAATAATTGAAAATAAATTCCATTTAAGTAACTGGATAAGAAATAATCAATATGGAAACATAATAAAATAAAAATGTATTCTATTTAATCAATAAAATAAGAAAAAAAATGCATCCATAAATTTTTTTATAGTGAAAATCTCATGGATAATAAATACTGAATCAAAATGGAGGCAATTCTTAATTATTATACATCATGTCTTGGGCATATGAAATTCTATGCCATCAAGACCTTTCATAATATGGTTTAAAAATATAGGCAGAAACCTATTTAATTTGCGCAACTAATTTATCTCATGAGACCTTTTTGGTGAATTGAGGGGATATATAAATTCTAAGACCCACCCATTATTGCCTATCCAAATCATTCCTTATATCAAATAATAAATTTAATTAATAAACAATATGCCATATCAAATATACATATGGAATAAAGAATACAGATTTATCAATATTTCCCGAGATAATCAAATAAATTTCAATGTAAACACCATATGTAAAAATTATATACGGTTTAAGCAATAAACATATCCATGATAAATGATATGAGTAAATAAGGTAAGTTAAATTTCTAATGATCATAGTAAATTGAATATTTAAATGGGACTAACAAAGGAATCAAAGAAGTTAATTTCAATATTATCCTTATCTAAATTAATCATAAATCATCTAGAGGAATAATAAGTATGTTATCAACAAAACATATCCCAGGTGGAGTAAAAATAAAGGGTTGTTGTTTTTGATGAATACAAATACTATAAAATATATTTTGTAAATATTCTTGAGGAAAATATCCTTTCGATTTTTAAAAACGTTTTAAAAAACATTTTTATTAAATATCACTTTTGAAAAAAAAAATTAAAAATAAAAATTTAAACATTAAAATGATTATTCAAAAAAATAATGGTGTATAAATCCATACATGTCATACAAGGTAAAGAGAACATTCCTTTTTCACAATAAAAAGGTTAGGAAAAATCCACGTTCGTAAAGAGAAAAAAGATATCTTTGAAAAAAAATTAAAATAAAAAAAGGGTAAAAGTGTATTTAAAAAATTTTAGAAAGGTTAAAAACATGTTTGAAAACATTTTTATAAAACTGGGCTTTTAGATGGAAATAAGTTCTCCTACTAAAGAGAGAAATGATGTCAGGTTTTCTTAAAAATATTTTATAAAACATTTTGAGTAAAAAAGAGTGTTAAATAGTGATATTACTAAAAAATGGTCATGAATAATCATAGTATAATAAAAAAATTATTTAATAATCAAGGATCTAATATATTTTTCTAATGTAAATTCAAGTGTAAATAATCTCAAAAAATTAAATTGTGATGTAAACCATTGAAAAGACCATAAAATTGAAGTGAAAATCAATAAATTAATAGACTATGTGTGTCAATTTTAAATCCCCATAAAATAAGTGAAAATAAAATAATATATCATAAAAATTTATTACACCCATAATCTTATAATATTAATGACAATGAGGAAGCAATATAACCCAATGAAATGGAATCAGATTATGAAAATATTTACCCCTTGGTAACATTTAATTCAAATCCCCTTCGAAGAAATAATAAAATTGATGCTCAAAATAAAATATAGATAAAATAATTCATGATATAATATCTAAAAATGGGTTATAAATACACCACCCAAAATAAGTAATTGTTGAATATGACATTTATCTCATAGATGTAAAAAGTGAGACGAAAATCCCTTACCTTGTGTTTTCATTCAGGTGAACATCCTTTAACCTCATATATAATGGTTTTAAAAATTTAAATAAATTATAATAGAATCATAATCATATTTATAATATCATATATTACCTTTTTATAATATATTATTAACCATTTGTTAATAATATTTCATTATTTTCTCTATTTTTGGTGTTAATTGCCTAGTTTTTGGAGTTTGTTTGACTTGTGACATGTTGTTACTATTAATTAGATCATTATTTAATCATATCTATAATTTAAAACATAATTTTAATATGATATATATAAATTATATATGTATTTATAATGATACATGGTATTTGTTGATAAGAAATGTTATGCACAATTAATGGAGATGATAGGTCGTAAATACGCATGAACGCTACTTCCATTTCTTTATCATATTTAAAAGAATGAAATGTAAATTATATATATATATATATTCTAATTCCAATTTAATATTTATGTCATATATGTCACAAATATTTATTAAACCCATTTCTTATATATTTCATGTATATCATAAACGAATCACATCGCTTGGTGGAGGTGGTAGTCCATACGTCCACAAATAATGTTATCGTATTCCCAAAAAATTGAATGAATAAAGGTATGTGTTAAATAAAAAATTTATAAGAATAAAGGAATATTAAATATAACAAATATCATATATAAATATCATTTCCATCATAATTCCCACCCATTATAAGTGTTAAATGAAAAACGAATGACATTGTTTTGCGAGCTGGTAGTTCACCGTACCTGAATCAGTATGTTTGTTACCCATTTTATGGAAGGGTGTGTAGGTTTAGGTAAAAACCTTAACATAAAAACATATTAGTATACTTTAGATACTTATTTTATTATATAATCATGTAATAATAAGATTTTACGGGGTTTATAATGAAATAAAATGAAATTTATCATTGAATAATGTTACCCCATTTTCGGGAAACTCCTTTTGGTTTATAAAACAAAATTCCTTGGAAATATTTATGCCCAAAGTGAGGCTTAAAGGTTGAGGGTAGGGTTTTTGGGATATTATTTGGTTATATTTTGGGTGATACAATGGGATTTTTATGTGTGAATAAGTGGTTGGGATGAGTACCTTTTTATAGTGGATGAGGAGTGGCATTCTTGTAAATTTTTTAAATATGAATTCCACCCACATTTTTTCCATGTTAAGTGGATCCAATAATGGTAAACATTGCATAAAAAGTAGTATAGGGTATAAATATCAACATAAAATGGATTTTGGAAAAGTGTGTAGGTCATTTTAGTCCTTAAGTTGAAGGTTTAGTTCCTTGTTAAGCTAATTTTCCACTTAATCACTATAATTAATTTTAATTTCATTCATTTATATTTTTGTTCAAAAAATAATTTGGCCATATTATAAATTATAAATTATTATAACTCTAAATATGGAATCCACTTTCCTAAATTTTAACCATGTAAGCGGTGAAAATTAATTTAAATTTAATCCCGTAGACGGGATGACAAAGCGGGTTTATAAAGTAAAATGTTCAAAATTTTGTTGTGTTTTTATAGAAAAATAAAATGTGAAACTGATTACAATGACCTAAATTATATTAATTTAGGTAAGATTTATCTAAATAAACTTTGAAACACATAAAAATATAATTTAAAATTATAAATAATTTATGTGAAAAAGTAGTTCTGAATTAAAATTAATTATTTTTCACTATTTATCAAAAAATTAAACCTCATAGAAACAAACTCACCATAACCTATTTTTTATGTTTGGATTTAAAAACTAAAGTCTATTTTAACATATATATATTTTAAAGTTCAAAAAATTGGATTTAAAATAGGTTTTCTATTAAATGGTGGTAAAATTTCATTTTAGAAAAATACTATTTTTAAGCATAAAACTTGATTTATTCTTATCTTACGCTTATCAAACCTATTATATGAATATAATGAAGAGTTTATTGAATAATACACACACATATATATATATCTCATTAATATAATTCACTAATAGTAATTAATCTACTGTATTAGGATAAAACATCGGTGTAAGCATAAAAACATATCCTTTATATTCAATTGGTTTTCATATTCATTTATAGTTAATTGGAAACCTTTGAATTAATCTTTTATATTTATAAAAAATATTTTTAATAATTTAATTAATCATATTCATAAATTCTAATTTAACATCTAGTTTATATCTTATTATATTAAATAATAATTTTTTAATAATATATTGTTGTTCGATAAATCTCGGTCTTGTGCTTAATGCATGTTATCAAAGAAAGTATTTGTTGTGTGTGAGGCAAGATAACCTGGTATTTCATGTGTTGAAAGATATATAATTTATTAAATTTATTTAAAATATTAAAAATTCTAGTCTTGAGAAGTTATATTTCTTTCTACTTTTGGTGTTGTGCACCAAACATACTATTGAATAAAAGTTAATCTTATATAATTTTTAGGGTGTTACATTCTCCCAGACTTAAATAGATTATGTCCTAACAATTTGAACTCAATCTTAAAAAATAGTGTTTGATATTTAATAATTCAATTATTTTCATCCCACATCGTGAGAAGGTTTGGTAAAACATCCTATTGAAAAGATCAAATGGGAAGTACAAAGGTCACATGGAATAGCATATAACTAGGTATCTATGTAGAAGAACAATAGTGGAATGTGGACATACATAAAAGAAGTAAAAGCATAAATATTTATTATAAGTGATTTAATTCATCAATAACAAACACATTAATTGTCAATGGAAAGATGAGGAACTCAAATTCATAAATATATGATGATTTTAAAGACCATCATTTAAAAAAATGAAGGTATTTGGATAAATTTTTTGTTTTAAGATCCTTCTATTAATGTTGAGAAATTATTTTATTTATTAATAATATAAGTAAATATAATTACTTGATACATTTAAATTTCATAAGAATAATTTCATCATTTGGTTGTGCTTCGATCAAATTATAATTCATCCCTTACTCCATGAAATGGATATCTTATAATAAACCCCATTTTAAGCACTAAAATTTTCTTCCAACATATTTTAATACCCATAAATTAAGTTATTTTATTTTTTCTCTAACTATTTATAAAACCAACATTTTTAACACACTAGTCTCTAAACCATAAAAGTAATACCACGGGTTCATCATTAAAATTTATTTTTCAAATTGTTTATCTAAAAATAATTACACATTAACCAGGAAATTGGGTTGGACAATGGAATGCATGGAACCCTTATCATCCTTTAGTCATGGGTTCAATCCAACCCACCTCATAGAATGCAATAGGTTTTCACTCTTCATGTGGTTTTTCATTTTTATAAACTATATCAATATAATTCCTATGATGTTTCCAAAAATATTATGGTCATCCTTGAAATTTAATCACTATATACCATTTTCACTTATATATTTCAATACAACATATTTTTCTATTTCAAAGCATAATAATCTAATTTTACTATCATTACAATGTCATTAATGATCATAATAACACTAAAGGTTATGAATATATTTAAACTTTTGTCTCTAAAATGTAAGGTAATTATTCCTCAAATAGCTTTTCCACTAAAACAAATAATAAACTAATGAGTTGTATTTCCATGAATTTCTTCCAATGTATCCTTAATCACATAAATCCTAAAGATATATTTAAGACTTAGGACTTATGGCCAACCATAATATCATAATATCATGATGGTATCCATCACTCTTAAGTTAATTAATACATATGTTCTTTTGAAATTTCAAACAATTCTTAGATGTTTCATGATTTTTATAACTAAAATACTATTGGTAAAGATATTTCTACAATTTAATTATAGATTTCCAGTAAATAATTCAACCATTTTCTTTCAACATAATTCATTCCTTGGTCTATGGTTTATCCTAGGTAATTTTCTTCCCATGTCTATTCAAATAATTTATAATGGTTTTTAAAGAGAATATGAATTATCCTAATAATAAACCCAAAGAGTGTCAAACCAGGTGTGCAGTAAGCCATGTTTTTGTGTACCAGGTTATTCTTAGGTTAGGCCTATGCACCTTTTCCGAGTTATTACACCTAGGTACATTTGTTATAGATCCACATCCACTTTTATTATCAATATAGGGATGTTTTTATAGGACTGCCCACATAATATCTACCTTAACAAAATTATAATATGTCCTTATATACTAATCCTCAAAGGCTTTCTTAGGGTTATGTTAGATAATCTATGTTTTCTTAAATCTAGTTCCCAAGGTTTCTATTTAACATTCATTGATGCCAAATGTAGTTAACCAACCTTGGGAAGCCTAGATCTGATGCCTGATACCATTAAATTTGAATAAGATACAATTAAATCATTTCCTAAATGACCAAACAATTTAGTTTTCAAGGTAAAATAGATATATACATGAGTTAAAAATTACAAAATAATTTTTTTTTCAAGGATAACTATGATGCTTGGATTCGGGGTCCACTTAACCCGTGCCCCAAGCCAGTGGGTCACATGGCCTCAAGAATTCCTACTTGTACACTAGAGGCTACCATCTAGCAGTGCGGGTGTAAGGGTGGTACATTGGGGAGACTCTACCATCATGTTAGAGTATCATAATGGATACTAACAAATAAAATCAACAATGGAAGAATAATATAAACATAAAGAATCAATAAACTATGGAATCATACAAACAAATGAATAAATAAGAAAACCCCTCTAAGGCATTATAAAATACATGATACATGGAATGTTGTAATACAAAAAGAAACAACCAGATACAACTATGTTATACTTTAGTAAAAAAATAAAAAAAAACAAAAATACCTCCATAATCATCCCAAGCCTATTCTTGATCCTCTTCTCCTAAGATCCAACTTGGTAAGAAAATCAACAACTTGTAGAAGGTATTTTTCTCATATCAATACCTATAGAAATATAGTCTTCTTGGGTACCAAAGGTAGAGAGAGTAGGGTGTGAGATACAAAATCTTATTAGTCCTCCACCAACAATGTCTAGGTGTAATCTAAGCAGTTCTCACAACTAAAATGTGTGTAGTTGTAAGTAGGAAAGTAAAGAAATGCTAAATAAATAAATAACCACCCTCTTAGGCTCTTAAAGTAATCTTGGAAGGTTTACTTACTTCAAGTCATGGAAAGAAAGTATCTGATCATGTAACTATATATATAATATTAATTATAATAATATATATATAGTTTAGTTCAATAATTCATTCACCTATATGGACCAAGTGCATGAGGATGTCAAATATAAATATACCTAGAATACCACAACTGGATTGGATCGGGATGTAACTCAAGTATTCATATCTAGTACAATGGCCCTAAAATCATAGGCAATAGGGTACATGTCCTACATCCACAAAAGAGTGAGAGATGTGATACTACAACACCCAGGATGGTGAGTGGGCCTCCATGGAAATACTCTATCATGGTATGTGGCACATAAATCCCATCACCCATGTCATATCACCGGTGCATGATTCCATGGTCAACACCTGATATAAGGGAGCATGATAGCTCCATGATCAAAGAGTCCCTTACCATCATGTTTAAGCCTATATAATGTTATATTAAATTATAAATTTCATGGGTAATTACCTCCCATACACCTCTTTCATATGGCCCATATACATAGAACAAGCATAATAATTTATGAAGTATTATATTTGGAAAACCCTCTTCCACATTTCAATTAAACAAATTTAATTACTATTAAATAATTATCATTCTTCAAGTGAATTAATATAATTATAAATAAGTTCATGGTCATACCATCCCATTAAGCATTAACCATTTCATCATAAACAACCCATTCAATTCAATCCTTTTATTTTACCAAAACAATAAAATTATATTACTAAGGATCAAGTGTGAAGGGAATGTGTCATGGTCAATTAATTTATAAGATGAAACAATATATCATAATCTATCCTATATAAATCCATTCACCCTAACCAATTCATATTACTCATTAAGATATGGAAACTCAATTCATAAGGTTCGAAGTCATTTAGAAAATGGAATATTCATTATGGAAAGTTCCCACTTGGTCAATTACAACCATGGAAGGGGATAAAACCTAATTTTTTCATTGGGTTAAATTAAATAAACATTTATTAAAGTAAAATTCATCTAAAAACTAATCTATAAGTTATAATGGAGATCTAGGCATTTTGAACCAATTGGCCAAAGTGACCAATTCAAATGGTACACCCTTTTGGTAACCATGCAAGATATGTATAAGATGTAACCCACCTAACAAGACACAATAAGAATGTATCTAGGTGAAATGGTAAATTATACATGAAGTAATCAAAGTAACAAGGATTATCAGCAAAGGTTGGCATATCGAAAGATGGAATAAAAACACAATAACCAAAACATGATGGTAACACAACGTGACCACCTACCTCAAGACCATATAAAACTACTCATTCAATTCATCCTCAAATTTGGAGTAGGTTTTAAGAGATATGACAAATAGTCCAATGACTTGAAAATATGTCATAAGATACTATATATAAATAGTGTAATTGATGGATAGAAAAACCATGATAGTAGTTGAGAGACTAGGGGAGTTTATTGAGATGGATTCATAGCTTCTGACGGATCTAGAATCAAACATCAGAGGCATATGTTACTTCAATGCCTACTTTATGTGTTCTTGAGGCTCAAAAGAGGGGGGAAAACTACTAATGTCAACTAGTGGAGGAAGTTAAAAGGATAAAATATTAAAAAATTATGTCTGGGGAAAAATATCATTTCACCCTAAAAAACCAAAGCACACAGATTAGGCGCACGGTTTGAAAAATGTGCACCAACAGTGAGTTGTTGTTTATAGGAAAGGGTAACACCATATGGTTTTGTGCCCAACTTAACTAACCATCCCTAGAATGTGGAAATGGGATCTATCGAATTTCGGTAACCGGGAACACGGTCATGTTACCTATGGTGTACGGTTGCAGAAAAACTGTGCGCCCCTGTTTTTTCCCTATTTTGGACCTTTGACCTCTAAACGATCCATGGTGCCCTCGTGACCTACCTAGATTGACTAGAAATTATTATAAGTGTCTTTTAAGGTATTGAAATTGAAAACTAATGTTTTTTACCTTTGTTGAAAATACGGGTTGTTACAACCTCCCATCCTAAAAAAATGCATCCCCAAGTTGGCCTTCTGAGGGTAAAGCAGTACTATCAGTGAAGAGTTTCAGCCATTGAGAATGTATAAAAAACTCCCACTCCTAGTTCTTGTGTTATACTTGGTCATTCTACCATAGAAATCATACAAGAGGAACGGGCCTACCTCGGTGTGTCTTCACAATTTGATTCGCTATACGCACTAGATACTCCTCGAAGGAAGCATCCATATCTAATTCGATCTCATCAGATAAAGTACATGAGTCGGATCTAGATAGTATTGGTAAATATGAGATACATGAAAGAAATCATTCATGGACCGATATTTATGAGAAAGTACCAATTGGTAAGTTAGTGGTCTAATATATTTCAAAAACTAAAAGGTTCCAAAGAACCTTAGTGAGATCTTACCACACTTCCAAATACGTCTCTTCACTAACCTAGTTGAGAACTGTAAGAAATTCTAGTCTCTAACCTCAAACACAGAAGATTACTAGCATTTGTTGACATAAATATGCTATCTGGACTGAGTTTTCAACATGAACTTCTTGATCAAATGAACCTATCCTATAGTATCTTGAATGAGACATGGTCCAAGAATAACTGATTCCCTTAACATTGTCCAGCACATAGGTGTGCATCAAGGCCTTCAATATAAGGCTTTATATGGATCCATTTCAATGGTATCATGAACGTTGTATTTATAAGGAAAATGATGAGGGGAATGTTTTTCTCTCAAGAACAACCAAATTCAAGGATTCATTCATGAAGAATGTCCTCTAAAACCTGAATTATATTCTCTCTCTATCAATCGGTCTATGGGTGATAGGACATGTTTAGCAGTACCTGTGTACCCAAATCCTTTTGTAACCCCTACTAGATATGTGACAGGAAAAGAGAATCTCTCTCAGAAATAATAAAACTAGAATCTCCAGAAAGATGTAGAGCCACCCTAACATAAATCCTTCATATATCATCTACCCTGAAGGTCTATTTCATAGGTAAATAGTGTGAAATCATTTTTAGATAGTCAATGACAACCCTCACTGTATCTATTCCACAAGGTGATTATAACAACCCTGCTTTTTAACACACACTTAAACCTAATTTATTACATAAAATATTCTTTTGATACAACATAGAAGATCAAGATTTATAGTGTATTTGGGGCTTAGGAACATTACATAACATATTAGAACATAAAACACACAACATCTTTATTTAAAACTTCCTTTACATGACCACTATATTCCCTCGTACTTAGCATTGCATGGGATATCATGAGGACATGCATAAGAAAAGGGTGAGATATAAAGCCCAGTAATGGAATAAACTTGGAATAAAATGAGGAATACAATACATTAAAGACAATAGGAATATAAATGGAGTACAAGAGAAAAATGAACACAAAGGAATGATAAAGCATGGTAATCAAAACATGGAAATGTGGAAACAACACTTAACATGGAATTATCATGATCCAAGGCTCATTGCACATGGAGCATGAGTAAACCCTCATTTCACATGAAGTATGAGTAAAAACTCATCAAACTTGAATTACCATGATTCAACACCCATTTCACATGACATATCATGATACAATACTTTACCCAATGCGTTGGAGCACTATTAGGGTGCACCCTTCTTAAACATTTCATTTCATGCATAAGTGTGCCACATGGATCATACGACATGGAATCAATCATAATAATTTATTCCATGATAAATGGGTGTGGAATAAATACATGAAGCTTTATAATCAATAAGTAAATGTTCATAAAGGTGAATACCCTTGATAGAGAAATGGGCATGGTATTCACTACACAATGACATTGGCTTGGAAAATTGTAGTGCAATTTCGGCAGCATAACGGCGTGAAATAAGAACTCATAAAAAATGGTTGATGAGAGAGAAAGGTGTGTCTTATAATATTTAAAGTAAATGGACATTAAGGGGTTCATATAGATACATGTCCCAACAAACTTAATGGAATTTCGATGTATAATTCAAAGGAATTACTTGGATGTAAAAGAGGAGAGAGAAATCCCTCATGGAATTTTGGCATGGTAACAGGTGTACAAGGGCAACGTTAATGAGAGAGAAAGGGGTCTACCATCATATAAACTAAAAGAGGGTAGTATGGGGGAGGTTCACAATTATACCCCACATTTTTAATTGAAAAAAAGGCATAACAACTTAAATAAAATTAGATAAAAATGATAAAGGAAGAAATCCCTTACTTGGAAGTGTGATCCCAAAGGATTGGGATAGGATTGAGAGAGGATTATTAGGAGCTTCAGGCACCTTTATATGATTCTAGAGAGAGGATGTAATGGGTTGGTCCAACTCCAAAGGATTTGAGTGAAGAGGAAGTGGGTGATTTGATGGGTTTAGATAGGAAAGGAGATGGAATTCTTTATTATTTAGGTTTGGGACACCTCACATTAAACTAATCAAAACCACAAACCAGACCATGGTTTTTTCCCATGGTTCTTTATAAAAGGGAGTGGAAAACAATATTTTATATTTCCAATGGCCTAACTTCTTCAAAAAATAGGTTTTCTTATGTGGAGGTGAGTCACACTCTGGAGGAAAACAATGTAAAAAGACAAAATGTTTTATAAGCCTTGAAGGGTCCACTAAAGCTTTGTAAAATAAATCAAACAAACCCAAAATCTCATTATTTTATTTTTAAAACATATATTGGCTGAACATAATTTTTATATTATTTTATTACGTCACTATTGGGTCATTATGATGTCATAAAACACATTATATATTTAAACGGTATTTAATTTTTACCAAAAAAATTTACTGTCTCAGAAAATTATGAAAAATTCACCATTGGTTAATTTAGTCATTATGATTCCAAAAATAATATTAATTTAATATAAATAATTTTATAAATGTGTGAATTTTTACTTTTAAAATAAAAACCGACATTTACCGAAAATTCTTGGGTTTTGACAAAAACAGCTTTCAAACCTTAATAAAAATTAAAATTTCATTCATAAAATTATATGATCATTTATATTTAATAAAAAATAATTTAATTATAATAATATTTTATTAAAATATTATTTAATTCAAAAATCCATTAATTCATCAAAATAGATTTCATAGTTGAATATTAACTAAAAATATTATTTGTGCTTTAAAAACTATTTACAAAGTAATAATAATAAAATAAATGCACATTATTTATAAAAAAATGTACATAGTAATAGTACTAGGGTATTTTTACATAACCCCTTATAACACCCACATAAGACAGAAGGGTAAGGTGTGTGATGGTGATAGACTCTTGGGGTGGCTCGGATAATATCCCTCGTGTGGTAATCTCTATTAACTTCCACTTCTCCTGTAGTCGGTTCCGCTCATGCTTAATGTGTTCAAGCTTGGTTTGGGTTTGGTCAAGAGTGAAGCCCAACAACACCACCTCCTTTTTGAGCTCTGAAAAATGGGCTTCGTACAGGGAAAGTCTATTGGATGAGGCCATCACTTCCTTTGTCGGAGTAAATTGGGCTTGGTAGAGCCCTATATTTATACGAATCATGTGATCACTATTAAATAGTTATATTAGTAATGGTAAAAATTCATAATGGTATTTTAAAATCTAAAAATATAAAACCAATGAAGTTCAAATTTTATATAACCATAATAAGACATTTAATTAGATCAAGAAGAATTTTCATTAATTAAAGTTTGGGTCTTTACAATATGCCCCCTAAAGAAATTTCACCCTTGAAATTTCCTTTTCCCACTCTAAAAAAATGATGGTAACTCTCCTTAATTATTTCCTCTAATTTCCATGTTTCTTATTCAAACTTTTGGTTTCGCCACAACACCTTGATGAGGGGAATTGTCTTATTTTGTAGAACTATTTCTCTACGATCTAAGATCTTCACTGGTTTATCCTCATAAGAAAGATAATCTTCTAGTTGTAATACCTTTGAAGAGAGTACATGTGAACGGTCTAGTATGTACTTCCTTAAGAGGGATAAATGAAAGACATCATGTACTTTGGTCATGGTAGGTGGAACTGCATGTCAATAGGCTACATCCACAACATGATCAAGAATCTCGAAGTGGCCGATGTACCTAGGACTTACCTTCCCTTTTTTCCAAACCTCATGACCTTATTCTATGGATATATGCATAGAAATACCTTGTAACTAACTTTAAACTCAAGGTCTCGTCGACGGTTATCTGCATAACTCTTTTGTCAACTTTGGGCTACCTTGATATATTGCTGAACGGTTTTCACCTTCTCCACCATTTCTTTGACCATTTCTGGTCCTAGAAGCTTCCGCTCACCAACATCACCCCAACATGCCAATGTTCTTCCCCTCTTCCCATGTAGGGCTTCATAAGGTGTCATTCGGATGCTCGAGTGGAAACTGTTATTGTAGGAGAATTCAACCAGTGGAAGATGTTGGTCCCACCCTCCTTCTAAGTCTATATAACATGATATTAACACATCCTCCAGTTTCTAAATAGTTACCTTAGATTGGACATCTGTTTGAGGATGATAGGCTGTACTGAATTTTAGATCAGTATCCATAACATGTTAAAGACTCTTCCAAAACTTAGAGGTGAATCTTGGATCTCGATCAGATACAATAGAAAGTGGTACTCCATGAAGCCTTACCACTTCCCTGATATATATTTGTTCCAGTTGATCCAATGATAAATCCTCCCGAATTTCAATTAAGTGTGCAGACATTGTAAGATAATCCATAATAATACAGATTGCATTGTTGCCTTTGGATGTCTTCGGAAGTCCAGTGACAAAGTCTATGGTGATGTTCTCCCATTTCCATGCTGGTATGGGAAATGGTTGAATCATCCCCTTAGACTTATATCTCTCGTCCTTAACTTGCTGACACACCAGGAACTTTGATGTATACTCAGTGATCTCCTTCTTCATATTATCCCACCAATAATGCTATTGAAGATCTTGATAGATCTTTGTGTTTCCTGGGTGAATAGTTAAATTTGAACTACGTGCAACATTCAAAAGTTCCTTCTTCAGCTCTGGACTTGATGGAACACATATTCTTTTCCCAAATCTTACAATTCCTTCTTTATTTACATTAAACTCTGATGATTTCCTTTTTCTGATAGCTTCCAGTTTCTTCAGAATTCCAACATCTACCTTTTGAGAATCCTTTAACTTTTCCAAAATAGACGGTTGAGAAATCATTTATGAAAGGATTGATGATGTTCCCTTATTTATGACTCCCATATCTATATTCATCAAATCTAATATGATTGGATCCTTTTCAATTCTCATAAATGATTGAATCAGTGGGTCCTTTCAACTTAGAGCATCTGCCACCTTGTTTTCTTTCCCATGGTGGTAATGGATTGAGCAGTCATATTCTTTGATCTACTCTAACCATCTTCATTGGCACATGTTCAACTCTTTTTGTGTGAATATATACTTGGGGATTTTGTGGTTTTTATATATTTCACACTTCTCCCCAAATATATAATGCTGCCAAATTGTTAAAGCGAAGATCACCACAACCAACTCCAAATCATGTGTTGGATAATTATGTTCATGAACATTCAATTGCCTTAAAGCATAGGCAATTAATTTGACATTTTTCATCAACACACATCTCGTGCCCTTCTTTGAAGAATCACTGAATAACATAAAAAGTTCTCCACTTGTGGGTAAAGTGATCACAGGTGTAGTGACAAGCCTCCTTTTTTACTCATTGAAGCTTTCTTCGCAATCATCACTCCAAGCAAACTTTAATCCCTTCTAAGTTTGATTGGTAAGAGGGTTGGAAAATCGTGAGAAATTTATAAAAATTCGTCGATAATATCCAGCTAACCCCAAGAAACTATGGATATCTGTTACCAATGTTGGCCTCGACCACCCCTCAATTGCATCTGTTTTGGAGGGATCCATAGATATCCCATTCCTTATGATGATATGGCCCAATAATGAGACCTCCTTCAACCATAACTCACACTTTCTATACTTTGCATAGAGCTTCTCCTTCTGTAAGGTCTCTAGTACAGTTCTTAGATGCTCCTCATGATCCTCCTTGGTTTTGGAGTATATCAGAATATCATCTATAAAGACTACCAAAAATTTGTTGAGGTAATCCCTAAATACTCTATTCATCATGTCCATGAAGATTTCTGGAGCATTAGTGAGTCCGAAAGGCATTACTATGAATTCATAGTGCCTGTATCTTATACGAATAGCAGTCTTGGGGATATCTTCCTTCTTCACCCTTACTTTATAACATCTCGACCGTAAATCCACCTTGGAGAAGTATTGTGCTCTACACAGCTGATCGAAAAAGTCATCAATTCATGTTAGAGGATACTCGTTCTTTATTGTGATTTTTTTAAGATCGCGATAATCGATGCAAAGGTGCATTGAACCACCCTTATTCTTGATGAAGAGGACTGGTGCACCCCATGGTGAAGCACTTGGGCGTATAAACCCTTTATCCAGATTCTTCTATAGTTGTTTCTTCGGCTCCTAAGGCTCCAAAACAGCCATTCTATACGGATTCACTAGTGGAAAAATGTATTTCGACGTCGGTTTTTAACCGATGTCAATAAAGGCGACGTAAAATATATATGTTTCAACGTCGGTTTTGATAAACCGATGTAAAAAACCTTCGCTATACGGGTCTTTGGCGTCGGTTTATATAAAAACTGACGCCAAATTTCAGGGCCTCAGGGATCTTTGGCGTCGGTTTTTATATAAACTGACGCCAAAAATCAGGCCCTGGTGGTCTTTGGCATCAGTTTTTTTTAAACCGACACCGAAATTCATGACATCTAGGGTCATTGGCGTTGGTTTTTTAGAAAACCGACGTCTAAATCTGGATTCTACACGAGTCTTAACGTCGGTTTTTTGATAAAAACCGACGCAAAAAATACGTTTTATAAAAAATATATTTTTTACGTCGGTTTTCAAAAAAACCGACGTCAAAACCTTGAAACTCTGAATATTGGAATATGGATCGTTTACCAAGCTTCAATTTGACTGGTTATAGAGCTAAAACAGACTTACGGAATAAAAGTTATGGTCGTCGTAAGTTGTACCTCGTTCTGGGTCGATAGATACAACTTTCTTCGAAGAATACATGAAAAAAAAGAACCAAAATGAATATTCCAAATGAACAAAAAATATAATTAATGATTGAAACTAAATTTAATTATTTTATTGGGCCATTTGAATCAATATGTTGTTTATCATTATTTCACTTCGTTTTAAGGGAGAACTCACGCGGTAATGAAACTAGTGAGTGATAAAAAAAATTCCCAAAAACTAATGAATCTTATACAGATGTTTTATTTTTGTATCTCAGTTAGGAAAATCCTTCATCATCATTATAAAAATAATAAGATTTTTTGTGATAAGGAAAACAATAATAATGAAATTAAATGATGAAAATAAATACCTTGTACAAATCGTCGATTGAAGAATATTTGAAATATTGATTGTATCGAAGATGTCAAAAATGTTGAAGGAAAGAGGATGAGCTTTTATATAGTGTAAATGAAAATTTCTACAGCGGCAATTCAATAAACTTTGAGCGGGATTTTGAAAATAGGAACACGCATTGAGAAAAAATTGAAATATTGAAGCCGCGTATTTGAAATTTTACTTTTAATGTCGGTTAAATATATAAATGATGCTAAAAATATTCTCATGTTGGAGTATTAACATCGGTTTTTGAAAAAACTATGCAAAAAGTGACTTTTAACATCGGTTTTTTGTTAAACTGACGCAAAAAAAGGACTTTTAACGTCGGTTATTGAAAAAAACCGACGCCAAAAATCAAGTCATATAATCTCCAACTTCCAATGCCCATAACTTTTGATCTGTAAGTCCGTTTTCACTCTACAACCTTTCAAATTAAATCTTGGGAAATTATCTAAAACATTAATTTTGATCTTTGGCGTCAGGTTTTTATAAAACCGACGCAAAAAATGGACTTTTAACGTCGATTATTGAAAAAAACCGACGCCAAAAATCAAGTCATATAATCTCCAACTTCCGACACCCATAACTTTTGATCCGTAAGTCCGTTTTCTCTCCACGAACTTTCAAATTGAAGATTGGGAAATTATCTAAAACTTTAATTGTGATCTTTGGCGTCAGTTTTTTGAAACACCGATGCAAAAAATGACCTTTTAACGTAGGTTATTGAAATAAAACGACGCCAAAAATCAAGTCATATAATCTCCAACTTCCGACACTCATAACTGTTGATCCGTTAGTCTGTTTTCGCTCCACGACCTGTCAAATTGAATCTTGAGAAATAATCGAAAGCTTTAATTGTGATCTTTGGCATCAGTGTTTTGTAAAACTGACGCAAAAAATGTACTTTTAACGTCGGTTATTGAAACAAAACCAACGCCGAAAATCAAGTCATATAATCTCCAACTTCCGATGCCAATAACTTTTGATCCGTAAGTATGTTTTCACTCCATGACCAATAAAATTAAATCTTTTAACATTATCTCAAACTTTTATTTTGATATTTGGCTTCGGTTTTTTGTAAAACGGACGCAAAAAAGGGACTTTTAACATCGGTTATTGAAAAAAACCAATGCCAAAAATAAAGTCATATAATCTCCAACTTCCAACGCCCATAACTTTTGATCTGTAAGTCCATTTTGACTCCAAAACCTGTCAAATTGAATCTTGGTAAATTATCTAAAACTTTTGTTTTGATATTTGGCATCGGTTTGTTGTAAAACCGACGCCAAAAAGGGCTTTTAACGTTGGTTTTTCAAATAACCGACACCGAATATTTTAATTTATTTATTTTCGGCATCGGTTTTAGAGAAAACCAACGCCGAAAATAAATCTTATGGCATCGGTTTTCCAAAAAAACAATGCAAAGTTTTTATTTTTTTTATTTTCGGTGTCAGTTTTCTTGAAAACCGACGCCGAAATGTTTTTTTAAAATTATTTTCCGCGTCGGTTTTACTAAAAACCAACGCCGAATTTTTTTTTTCAAGTAGTTTCGGCGTTGGTTTTCTTAAAAGTCGATGCCAAAACATTTTTTTAAAAAATTTCGGCATCGGTTTCTTGAAAACTGACACGAAATATCATCGGATACTTGTTTTTGGCGTCGGTTTTTTGTAAAACTGAGGGTAAAAATTTCCCGCACATACTATTCGCGTCAGTTTTTAAAAAACCGACGTTATTATGACGATGTTAAAAACCGTATTTCCACTAGTGATTATTGGATATTGAAAATGCCCCAGGTATAAGGTCAATTGAGAATTCAACATCTCTTCTAGGAGGAAGAACAGGCAATTCCTTAGGAAACACTTCAGCAAATTCCCACACAATAGGCATGTCTTCAAGGATGGTTGCCCCCTTAGACTCAATCATCTAAGCCAGATACGTGTGCTCATAGGGTATTAATATCCGCACATGAGATGATGGAGCTAAAGAAGATTCATCTTCCACCTTTCACTTGTATAGAATCGGGGGTTGATTCCCCACATGGAGAGTGATTTCCCTCTCATGGAAATTTATATTGGCTCTATATAAGGAAATCCAATCCATGCCAAGAATTGCATCAAATTCCACCTGAGGGAGTATGACTAGGTTCATCGGGAAATTCAATCCACAGATTATGACAAGGGAGAAGTTATATTCAAGGGATGCAATGATTGCCCCATTTGACTTACTCACCGTAATCTTTACTTCCGTGATTTTTGGTGGTGCTGGGATTATTCTACTAAAATTTTGGGATATAAAAGAATGCGTAGAACCTAAATCAAAAAGTATATTCGCTATTCTTGAATGAATAACTAGAGTACGTTTCACCACTTCATTGTTGGGGTTCACTTCAGAAGTAGTGATGGAAAAACCTCTCCCTTACTGCTTTGGAGGTTGTTGTTTGCCTCCAAAAACCCTTGGCTTAGAGAACTGATTTGCAAGATGACATGGTTCTTTGTAGTTGTAGCAATGAGCAACGCATTGAGGTTCGAATGGAGTGTTCCTATCCTCTGTTGTAGCCACGTGTTTTTCTTTTCGGTAGTTAATATCTAGGTTCCCTTCTCTTCTACACATAAAGAATTTACTCATCCCCTTCAGGAAATTTCCAGGGTGCTTCTTTCCACACCTTTGGAAAGTGGGGTGTTGGATCTTCTTAGAACCGTTGGATTTATCCATCAGACCGCTAGCATTAAATTCCACCTTACGCTTCTTATCCTCATGATACCCCTGAGATTATATGATCTCCATTTCAACCTTGAGGGCACATCAGACAATTTCTTTATAGCTTTTGAAGTCACAGATCACCAGCGCTTTCTGTAGGCTAGGTTTCAACCCACCAAAGAAGCTGTCAACCTTACATTTGGGCGTAATGACAAATCCAGAGGCATATCATGCAAGCCTTGTGAATTTTTCCTCATACACTCTGATAGATTCATCATCTTTTTTACTTGAGGTAAAGGAAGTCCCTTTCCATCTTAAGCTGGAGGGTGCGTGGAAAATACTTATCAAAAAACATCTTCCAGAAATCCTTCCATTTCAACGCCTAGATCTCCTCCTCAAGATTCATATTTTTGATCAATTTCCCCCATTGATCAGATTCACCATTCATACGTTAAGAAGCCAGAATAGCCTTATCTTATTGAAAACATTGAAGTATAGAGAAGGTCTTTTCAATGGAGTTGATCCATTGTTCGGCGATTGAGGGATTGGATTATCCATTAAAAGTAGGAGGCCTTTTTCTCATGAATCTATCGATAGAGACATGTTCATTCTTAGGTGGGGTTGAATGTTCCTATTGACCCATGTTTCTATTCAAATCTTGAGTTACCTAAGAGAGAATCATGAAAAAATTTACGATTCTCACTCCCATCATATTGGGCATTTCATTAGCACAATCATCACATTGATCTTCACATCGTTTGTTAGCCCGAGTCCTCCTATTACTGGCCATTGGATGGAATAAAAGTAAAGTTAGGGGTAACACATAAAGGGTAATCCAAGGACAAAACTGATGACTTTTAAATAGATTTTATTTCCTTAACAAATGAATCCATAGGCATTAATCTATGATATTCATGATCAACATTCTAACATATATTCTTAGGGGAATTTTTTTAATTCCCTTAATAAGGGTTCATATTAAGCTTCTGAATTTACCAAAGCATATCCCCCAAGAGATTTGTAATAATGAGTGCATCAAGGACCATTTTCGTGCACCGGTTCTCATTCGAATCTCACTCAAAGCGGTGTTTTTGGGTTTTACCCCTAGGATACATCTGTGCCAGAGCCGCCTCTACCTACTCGTATCCAGACAGGGATGTATTTTATTGATAAACCACTTACTCAATACTCACCAATAATTAGGGATGTTTTTATTATACTTATTCTTGTCTCTAAGTCTTCACTAGGGTTTTCTAATCCTAGTCCAAAAAATAACTAACCCCACCCACTGATACCAACTATAACAACCCTACTTTTTGTTACACACTTAAACCTAAATTATTATATAAAATCATCACTTGATACAAAATTGAAGATTAATATTTATAATCTCTTTGGGGCTTAGGAAAATTACATAATATCTTAGAACATTTAACACACAACATCTTTATTGAAAACTTCCTTTACATGACCACTACATTCCCTCGTACTTAGCATTGCATGGAATACCCTGAGGACATTCATAAGAAAAGGGTGAGATATAAAGCCCGGTAAGGGAATAAACATGGAATAAAATGAGGAATACAATACATGTTAGAAATATAAATATAAATGGATCACAAGAGAAAAAGGAACCTAATGGCATGATAAATCATGATAGTCATAACATGGAAATATGGCAACAACACTTAACATGGAATTAGCCTGAGCCAAGGCTCATTGCACATGGAGCATGAGTAAACCCAAATTTCACATGAAGCACGAGTAAAATCTCATTGCACTTGAATTAGAATGAGTCAACACCCATTACACATGATTTATCATGATACTATACTTTACCCAATTCTTTGGAGCGCTATCAGGGCACACCCTTCTTAAACATTTCATTTAATGCATAAGTGTGCCACATGGATCATACGACATGGAATCAATAATCATAATTTATTCCATTATAAAGGGATGTAAAATACATATATGAATCTTTATAATCAATATTTAAATGTTCATAAAGGTGAATACACCTGATTGAGAAATGGGCATGGTATTCACTACATAATGACATTGGCTTGGAAAATTGTAGTGCAATTTCGGCAGCATAACGACGTGAAATAAGAACTTATAAAAAAAATGGTTGATGAGAGATAAAGGGGTGTCTCATAATATTTTCGTGAAATGGACAATAATGGATTCATATAGATACATGCCCCAAAAAATGTAATGGAATTTAGATGCATAATTCAAAGGAATTACTTGGATGTAAATGAGAAGAGAGAAATCCCCCATGGAATTTTGGCATGGTAACAGGTGTACATAGGTGGAATTATTGAGAGGGAAAGGGGTATCCCATAATCAAAACATAAAGAGGGAAGTATGGGGGAGGTTTTAAATCATACCCAAACATTAGTAATTGAAAAAAAGGCATAACAACTAAAAGAAAATTGGAAAAAAAATTAGAAAGGAAGAAATACCTTACATGGAAGTGTGATCCCAAAGGCTTGGGAGAGGCTTGAGATAGGCTTCTTGGGAGATTTGGGAGCCTTGGGAGGATTATATAGAGATGAGGTCAGGGGTGTTTCAAACTCAAAAGAATTTGAGTGAATAGGAACTGGGATCTTGGGTGGGTTTATATCGGAAAAGAGAGGGAATTCTTTATTATTTAGGTTTGGGACACCTCACATTAAACTAATCAAAACCACAAACCGGAACATGGTTTTTGCCCATGGTTTTTTTATAAAGGGGAGTGAATTTTTTTAATTCCAATGGATGAACTTCTTAAAATAATAGGGTTTCTTATTTGGTGGTGAGTCACACTCTTAAGGAAAACAATTTAAGAAGACAAAATATTTTATAAGCCTTGATGGGTCCACTAAAGCTTTGTAAAATAAATCAAAAAAACCAAAAATCACATTATTTTAATGGTAAAACATATATTGGCCGAACATAGTGTTTTTATTATTTTATTACATCGCTATTGTTTCATTATGATGTCCTCAAACACATCATATATTTAAACTGTATATAATTTTTACCCAAAAATTCGACTGTCTCAGAAAATTATGAAAAATTCACTGTTGGATAATTTTGATGTCTTGATTCCAAAAATAATATTAATATTATCTAAATAATTTTATAAATATGTGAATTTTTCTTTTAAAATAAAAACTAACATTTACTGAAAATTCTTGTGTTTTGACAAAAAACAGCTTTCAAACCATACTAAAAATTACAATTGCATTTGTAAAATTATATAATTATATTAATATTTTACTAAAATATTATTTAATTCAAAAATCTAGTAATTCCACAAAATAGATTTATTAGATGAATATTAACTAAAAATATTATTTGTGCTTTAAAAACTATTTACAAAGTAACAATAATAAAATGAATGCACATTATTTATACAAAAATTATGTACATAGTAATACTGCTAGGGTCTTGTTACATAACCCCTTATAACACCCACATAAGACTGAAGGGTAAGGTGTGCGATGGTGATAGACTCTTGGGGTGACTTGGATAACATCGCTTGGGTGGTAATCTCTATTAACTTCCACTTCTCCCTTAGTCAGTTTGGCTCACGCTTAATGTGTTCAAGATCATCTTGGGATTGGTCAAGAGAAAAGTCCAATGAAGCCACATCCTTTCCGAGATATGAAAAATGGGCCTTGTACATGGAAAGTCTACTGGATGAGTCCATCACTTCTTTTGTCTGATTAAATTGGATTTGTTAAAGCCCTATATTTATATTAATCATTTGATCACTTTTCAACATCTATATTAGCAACAGTCAGAATTAATAAAGGTATTCTAAAATACAGAAAGGTAAAACCAATGAAGTTCACATTTTATATAACCATAATAATTCATTTAATTAGATCAAGAGGAATTCCCATTAATTAATGTTTGGGTCGTTATAGTGATCTGGGTTGACCAGTCCTGAAATCCATCAAAAACTCATCCCATTTCCACTTAGGAATGGACAATGGTTGTAGAATTCCTATCGATCATAGATTTTCTACCTTCACCATCTGATAGATAGAACATCTAGTGATGAATCTAGAAATCTCCCATTTCATACCAATCCACCTATACTACCATTGTAGATCTTGATACATTTTGTTGACACCAGGGTGAACCACCCATGATGAGTTGTGAAATTCCCACAACAGCTCCTCTCTATTGTCTGCTGAGACCCATACATGCCCAAAAAATAATAATGTATAATATCTTTCATGGTACAACCTAAATATGTATCATCATCTGAATCACTTTCCCTAAGTACAAGGCCTTCGAGATCAGATAGTTTCCTTATTCGTACCCATTACAAAAGAGTATAAGTCACTACTTTGGCTGAGAGGATAGTATGACCATGTTCCTCTTTAACCTCAATGTGAATCTTTCAGAATAAGGCCATAATCATTCATTCTCCACTGGATTTTGGAACTACCTATTTCTATGACTTCGGGCTCAGAGTATTGGCCACCGAATTGCCTTTACCAGGCCTATAGGAAAGCTCAAAATCAAACAACTTTAGGTACTCAACACACCTTTTTTGAGATTTAAATTCTATTTTATGAAGATGTATTTTTGGATTTTGTGATCTGTGAATACCAAAAAATTCTCTCCTAGTAGATTGTGTCTACAACAATGTAAAGCATGAACAAAAATAGTGAGGTTGAGGTCATGCGTTAGGTAATTCCATTCATGAGGCCTTAGTTGATGAGATCTGTACATGATTAATCACTCATCCTACATCAGAACAACTCAATGCCTAATACCTAATGTGTAAAAATATACATTATAGCTCCAACCTTGCTCTAACAAAATCAGTATTGGTGCTGAAGTCAGACTACCCTGCATCTCCTAGAATGCTTCTTCCCAATCTTTTGACTAAATTAAATTCACACTTTTTTTCAAGCTCATAAGCGGTGCTACAAGGAGTAATAAATCTCAGATAAAGCATCTATAATAGCTATAAATCCCAAAGAAACTTTTAATATCAATTACATTCTTAGTATTCTCTCATGAAACTATGTCTTTCACTTTCTTTGGGTTTACTGAAACTCCTGACTTCGATATAATGTAACCTAATAAGTGTGATTATTTAATCCAAGAGTTGAATTTTTTGAGATTCTCATAGAGACAGTGCTCTCTCAGTGTATTCAGTATGATATCGAGATGGGTTTCATGTCCATGTATAAATAATGAATACTATAAGATATCATCAATAAAGACAACCAAAAATTAGTCCAGATACAGGTCGATGACCTGATTTATAAGATCCATAAAGATTTCAGGTGTGTTTGTGAGTCCGAACGACATAACCAGGTACTCATAGAGACCATACCTTCTATTGAAAGTTGTGTTATGTATGTATAAAGTCCTGACATGGTAGATTGTGGTGATTGTGTGACCATGTTTACTGTAAAATGATTAAAACAATGTTAATCAACACAGATCCTAAGGGCATTGTGTTCCTTCTTGAAAAAAGGAGCTAGTTAACCCCAAGGAGAAGTGCTAGGTAATATATATCCTTTAGCCTCCAAATCCTCCAACTGTTTCTTGAGCTCTAGAATCTCCTTAGGTTCCATCCTATAAGGAGTAATGGTCACTAGTGTTTCTACTGGAAAAAATTCAATCATAAACTCTACCTATCTCACTAGAGGTAGACAAGAGAAGTCATCAACAAATACATCTTGTAATGATCCACCATAAGAGTAATTATAGTGGGTTGTAACCCATCGACATCAAGGAAAATACTAGTGATTTGAATCATCACATCACCCATACTCAACTACTTGGGTCCTGGTCATAAATATTTCACATCCCATTCTCCCTCATGAAGGTTCCTAATGCCCTCTGATGATGTAAATGTCACCCTCTGATGATAGGAGACAATATGGGCTGAGTAGGGAACTAAAGTGTCTATCCCGATGATTACATCAAATCCTATCATGTCAAAGATGTAAATATTATATATGAAAAGGTAACTGCCTATCTCAAGGGGAAATTCCTTACAAAGGAAAATGACCTATGAATATATTCTTAATGGTATGTCTCGCATCATAACACCATAGAATTTTTCAACATCAGTGCCCAAACATACCCTAAAAGTATTAGATGTAAATGAGTGAGACACACATGTGTCAAATAAAGAAAACACTAAAATAGAGGTAACTCGTATAGAACTTTGAACTGTAGAGGGTCCAGTGTTCTTCTCCTGTGGTTTAGGCTAGAATGCGTGTAACTATCTTATACTACGACCATAATTCATTGCATGACTAGACGAGTAAGCCAATTTTACTGGCACTATAAATCATAAGTATAATTGCCTCTGCCTCAACCACTCATCTGGCCTGATCGACCAGTGGTATTCTAGTTTCATGCTTGTCGTGATCCTTCTAAACCAGCTCCAGATGGAGGAGTAGGTGTATATCCTCACTCTCTTGGAACTGGAGTAAAATCCCTAAAGAAACATTAGATATGTACCATCCTTCTATATCCTCTAAACACCATTGGATCTCATGGACACTGGTACCTGATGTTTCCTCACTTCTCGTACTGGTGAAAAAAAAAGAAAACTATCTGCGATAGGAGCCTAACGGCTTCTACCTCAGCAAGTAGTCTCAAAAAAATACTTTTTCTTATAAGAATAACCAAACCACCCTAACTCACACCATTATCATCCCTTAAGTTTTTCTATATAATTAGGGTCTAGTTGACGATTTTAGAAATGGTAGTTGACCTAAACACATTGAACTGCAACCTGAGGGAATAAACCATACCATCCTCAAATCGCCTAATAGTCATAAGATCTTCAGTAGCAATAGAGGGATAGAACAACTGCAACTTAGTAAAATAAAAAAAATTATTTCATAACAGAAATGATCCCCTGCTGTAGGTTCATAAAATATATAGATCTATCAACCCTTAGAGTCTGGGGAAAAAATTAGTCATAGAATATGGTCTAAAAATCATCCCAAACCATATCATGATGTTTATTTTATTGGGTGATAACATCCCACCACCTCCTAGAAGAATCATGAATCATGTATGCATCTATATTGACCCTTCTCTATTTAAATGACTCTAGATTCTAAAATATAGATAATATAGCTTCGTACCAAGATTCTGCAGCATTAGGTCCTCTATACCCTAAAAAGGTAGGAGGATACCGCCACTGATCAACTATGCCATTATTAGGGTAGGTTGAACTACACCTTGTATAGTCTGAAGCATATGCATAAAACCCTAAAAAAATTGGAATCGGTACCCATATCTTGAATAGGATGATGAGCCACAAGTGAATTTACAGGAGGAATTACTAGCGGCTTAGGGTCTTCCACATTAGGAACATGATATTCACTACCTTCAGGGCATACGAAAGGAGGATTTCAGGGAGGCATTCCACTACAATTCCGAACACATGACTCATAAGAAATTTATGAATATATAAAAATTGTATATAGAAAACTAGGATAGATACTAAATCCTTATTATACTTACAACCATGCCCCTCTTCTTACTTCAAAAGCCACATCTAGATGGTAGAAAGAGACTATTTCTGGCCATTAGAATGTTAAGAGATACCCAGTACCCACTTCCAAGGTTGGGTTCAAATATATATATCTATATTAGATCTATATGAGATGGATGTTTCAGTTTTAGAGTCATATTTATTCTGAATTTGTGCTTTCTAAATAATCAATCACTTTAGATGGTTGAATTAAATGGTTTTCCATTTTCAATCTATAAGGTACCATACTCATTTTAAAAAAAATATGGCATCCAATTAACCCACACAATAACACATTACTTCTCATGAATCAAATGGAACATATATCAATTTTTATAATTGAATTCTCAAGGTGTCTACTTTAAACTATTCATGAAAACAATGCTCAGTTAAGGTAGGAACTTTAAGTATCAATTTTGTTTTTAATACCTACAAAAAATATAAGCAAAATCCAGTACATATCAAGTCATAATCAATGTCAAATAAGCAAATTTACACTAAAAATATATGTGGCATGGAAAAATTCATTCCTATTAATAATACTATTCCCATAATGATTCATGATCAAATGAAACCCCCTAATTTCATCATGCCACAGTACAGAAATCATAATTTCAATAACAAAAATATAAATAAAAATTTAACTCAAGTTCATCACCCAATGGTGAAATGATATCAATAGTTATAGGAAAAAACAAAACAAAAATTAATTCCAAAAACATGGAAATTACCCTAAACATGGGTTCATGATTCCCAAACACGGCATATGACCATGTTCCATGTGTTCCCTACCTCAAATATATTGTATCCAAATAATAAATCGATAAAGGAAACACTCCAATACCACTTTGTGATACCTAAACTTGGGGTCAACTTAACATGTTCCTCAAGTTGGTGGGTCACATGGCCTAAAGTGAACCTCCCTGTAGAGACCCGTAGCCTGACGTACATGGAAAACCACAAAGGACCGTATAGGTATAGTGTCTTTAGAAACTGGGAAACATAAACAACTGGTTCATAAATCTTCTACAGTGTCTCCCATTTATTTCATCATATCTAGGGTCCCTTTTAGCATATTCTACTTAATATCCATCTTCCTGACCTGGGGAAAAGAAAACATAAAAGGGTGAGCTCAAATGCTCAGCAAGGGCAAATAAAGGAAATAAAAATCATATCATATCTTTTTGAAAATCAAAACCTGCAAAAGAGATCATAATATCTTAACATGGAATAAATCATAGAAGTGAAAATGAGACCCCCATACCATAAAACTTGAAACTTTGTGGCATGCACACATAATCATGGAAAATCATTTCTTGTTAGTCATGACTCATTGCCAAGACTATCTTAGTGGACAAAGTCCCTTTCTGAACCGAGTTCACTCCTCGTTTCAGTCCTGTATCACTGAACCGAAATAACCTTCCGTTCCAGCCATGTCTATCTCATGAGATATAAAATCTTTACCCAATGCATTGGAGGGAGATATAGGTCCCACCCATCTTATAATGAATCCTTTCTTATGTGTGCCACATAATCATAAAACATACATCATCGCATAACACATATAACAAAAATGGGATTCTTGAAACATCATGACATCATAAATCAATTCATATATGATAAAGGAATTCATAAACATAATTCCATCACAACATAGTCAAACCAATGTAAAAAATATGGATAGAAACAGAACCCTTTATTATCTTAGATGGAAAATAATTTTGATAAAACACTTGTATTGAATTCTTGAGGAAAATATCCTTTCTTCTTCAAAAACAATTTTCCTTTCATAACATGTCATACAACTTTAAAATAAAAGAAGTTGATTAAAAATAAACTTGAAAACTTGTAAAAGAAGCTTCTTGGAAATAATGTTTTAAAAATCCATTCATGCCGTATAAGTTAAAAAAAACATTCTTCGTACTTTTGTCGGAAAAGTCAAAAAGTACCTCGTACGGAAAAACGACAAAAGATTCCTTTCATATTCTTTACTAAAAACTCACCTAAGGGTAAAATTGGATTTAAACTATTGCAAGTGGATGGAAACAATATTTCATATTGAGGGAACATGGATGTGGATGATAAAATACACCCCAGTAAATACTTACGAATAAACAATCTCGGATAAAAATGAGATTGTGATATTTCCCTTACCTTAGGTCCGACTTGCTTTGTTCGTGTCCGAAGCTCCTGTATAATGGTTTAAATAATGTTATTGACTTATTCCAGAATCATACATATTTATATGAGATCATATATGGTCATATTATTAGCTTCTTGTTAGTAATATTTCATTGTTACTTGTTACTCGGGTCTTTATAACTTTTTGTTCTTATGCGTGTTTTGTCGAATAAATTCTTATTCTTATCTTTAGGTTATAGATAATTCATTTCCAGAATGGTATTAGTGTATTATATACCATATTCATTCATTCAATTCATTTATACAATCATTATGAAATGAAGATCATGTAGAACGAGTCGCATCACATCGTGGAGACGGTATTCCGTACGTACGCACGAGTGATGATATCGTTCCTATGATCGTGGAATTGTATTGGAGTATATATATATATTATTTCAGTATCAATATTACTTAATAATAATCATATATAGTTACTCATTACACCATTATACCCATCCTTGTAAGGTGATGGTGGAAAATAGATTACACCACGGCGTGGAGACGGTATTCCGTACGTACGCACGCGCGGTGATTTCATTTTTCCGTAGGATGGATAGAAGGTGAATTAGGGTTGTTTCATATTTATAATAACATATCAGTATGTAAGTAATACTGATGTTATTACTTTATCATGAAACAACTGAAGAAGAAGAAGTTGAAGAAGAAAGAAATTGAAAAGATCGGTAATGGATATTACCTCTTCTTTGGAACGCCTTTTTGAATCCTCCACTTAAGGAACTAAGATTGGTCTTTGGAGAAGACCAGGACCTCTAGGATTATTCTAGGGAAGTGGATAAGGGAAAATGGCAGGGGTTGGCCGAGCTTGAGTGCTCAATTTGGTGTGAGGAGGAGGGGGAGGAGGTGCCCTTTTATAAGGGAGGAGAGGGGCACCTTAGGAATTTCTCAAAATATTATTTTATATTAAAGTCAAAATCGGTTTATAATGGTTCCAAAGGGTCTTATTTCGAAGCTAAAGTGGGGATGGGTCGAAATCCCATCAACCAATAGAATTTAGACAAGTTTAGGATATTATTTTAACCTTATCAATTAGATTTAACTCTAAGTTAAATAATTTAACTTTTACCATGTCTTCTTGTTTTCTTTAACTATATGGTTAATACACTTACTATAACATGCCAAACGAACCCCAAATTGTTTATTATTAAAATATATATCCTTATCTAAGTCATTTGGCCGAACCTTAGATTTTTAGGAATAAAATAACAATTAATAATATAATATTTGATTTAAAAACTATTTTGTGTCAATTTTGACACTATTTGATATATGATTTTTGTGAAAGTCATAACAGAATTAATTGTTCGAACCAAGTTGATTAAATAAACATTAATATATCATAGTAACCTATAAAATTAGTTGAATTCATAAAAAATCTCAAATTACATTTATTTTGGTGTTTATAACATCAATTATGTCAATATTTCGTTAACAAGATAATTACTGCATCATCTTTGTGTCATAAATAAATTAAATTATTTGATGTCTAAAAATTACAAATAAAATACCATCATGTAGGAAATCTTTTTAGCTTTCTAATGAATATTTACAATCGAATGTATCTTATGTATAACCCCATATTAAAAATGTTTTAGTAAATAAACTTTGATTTTAACTCTTTTAACCCTTCTTTAAATAAATTAATAATAAATGTCCTAATCTAACCCAAGTGGGCCTAAATGGTCATATTTTATTCCTAAGTTTGTTTTTGGTCGAATTACACTTGTCCAATAGAATTAGGACATGTGTTAGGGTAATATTGATATCATATTTACCCTTAGTTACCCTATTTACTATTAACCACGGTAAAAAATAGTAAAAAGTTACTATTCACCAAAAATTATTTTCATCTCATTGAACCACATTTTAGTCCTTGATATTAACCGTGTCTCTCGGATTTTTGAAATTCCATTCACAGAAGCGGTAAAATTAAGTTTTATGCAAAATTCGGTTTTTAACCTACCACTTAGTGGTTTCACTATTCATCAAAAATTGAAAGTTTTCAGAAAAATACCAAAATTTCACCCTAGGCTAATTTCGATATTCTGAGTCCAAAAATGAAGTCCATTTTGAAAAATAAAATTTATAAAATTTCAAAAAGTGGTTATTACTATTCATAACGGCTAGTTTTAATAGTATATTGTTGTTTAGTGAAACTCGGTATTGCGTACGACGCAAGCTATCGAGGAAGGTCGCGATTGCGTGCAAAGCAAGCCAAGCAAGTGTTGTGTAGAAAAAGATTCCTTTGATGATTTATATAACATAAAAGTCTCGGGTGTTACATTCTACCCCCCTTAAAAAGAATTTCGCCCTCGAAATTCGTCACTTTGTAACAAACAGATGAGGATACTTCTCCCTCATCATATCCTCAAGCTCCCATGTAGCTTCTTCAAGTTGGTGGTTCCTCCATAAAACTTTCACCAAGCGAGTGGTCTTGTTTCGTAGGACTTTTTCGCTACGATCCAGAATCTCTATCGGCTGTTCTTCATAAGAAAGATCTTGCTCCAGTGGTACAACTTCTGAGCTGAGTACATGTGAAGGATCTGGTATGTACTTTCTCAGGAGAGATACATGGAACACATCGTGAACTTGAGAGAGATTCGGTGGAAGCGCCAATCGGTAAGCTACCTTCCCAACACGATCCAGTATTTCAAAAGGACCGATATATCTAGGGCTCAACTTCCCCTTCTTTCCAAATCTCATAACCCTCTTCCAGGGAGATATTCGTAAGAACACTTTATCGCCCACTTCAAACTCTAGGTCTTTTCTTCGGTTGTCGGCATAACTTTTCTGTCGACTCTGAGCTGCTCTTATGTGTTGTTGAATAGATCTGACTTTTTCTGCCATTTCATCAACGAGATCAGGTCCTAATAGCTTTCTTTCCCCAACTTCATCCCAGCAAGTTGGAGTCCTGCATTTCTTTCCATAGAGAGCTTCATAAGGAGCCATCTGAATACTGGAGTGAAAGCTATTATTATAAGAAAATTCCACCAAAGGTAGGTGTTGATCCCAACCTCCTTTGAAATCCATAGAGCAAGCTCTCAACATATCTTCTAGGGTTTGAATTGTTCTCTCAGACTGACCGTCTGTCTGGGGATGATAAGCAGTGCTGAAACTCAACTCTGTATCCAGAGTATGCTGAAGACTTCGCCAGAACTTCGAGGTAAATCTCGGATCTCGATCAGATATAATAGAAAGTGGTACTCCATGCAATCTTACCACTTCCTTTACATATATCCTGGCAAGCTGATCTAGAGAGAAATCCTCTCTAATAGCAATGAAGTGTGCGGACTTTGTAAGACGATCAACTATGACCCAGATAGCATTATTGCCTTTGGATGTTTTAGGAAGTCCTGTGACAAAGTCCATAGTGATGTTTTCCCATTTCCATTCGGGTATGGGTAATGGTTGTAACATCCCCTTAGACTTCTGTCTCTCAGCTTTAACTTGTTGAAAAACCAAGCATCGAGAGACATATTCAGCAACATCTCTTTTCATGCCATCCCACCAGAAGTACTCTTTCATGTCCCTATACATCTTCGTGCTTCCAGGATGAATAGAGAATGAAGAACTATGAGCCTCATCCAGCAGCTCTTTCTTTAATTCGGGGATGGGAGGAACACAAACCCGATTCCTGAACTTTATTATCCCATCACAATCAAGGTTGAATTCAGGAACATTTCTCACCTTCTTTTGTAACTCGACATCTTCTTTCTGTGCCTCTTTAATCTTCACATGTATAGATGGTTGAACATTCATTTGAGAAAGATAAGATTTTTCCCCTTCCATTATAATTCCAAGATCCATCCTTTGTAAATCCATAAATATTGGATCTTTTGTGATCCTCATCATGGATAAACTAGCATGGTCTTGTCGACTTAATGCATCTGCCACCTTGTTTGCTTTCCCAGGGTGGTAATGGATTGAGCAGTCATAATCCTTAATCAGCTCCAACCATCTTCTTTGGCGCATATTCAACTCCTTTTGTGTGAAAATATACTTTAAACTTTTATGATCAGTATAAATATCACACCTTTCACCATAAAGGTAATGCCTCCAAATCTTTAATGCAAAGATTACCGCAGCCAACTCCAAATCATGTGTTGGGTAATTTTGCTCATGGATTTTCAACTGTCGTGAGGCATAAGCTATCACCATATCATTTTGCATAAGAACACACCCCAATCCCTTCTTGGATGCATCACTGTAGATCACAAACCTTTCTCCACTACAAGGCAGTGTGAGCACAGGTGCACTGGATAACCTTCTTTTCAACTCCTTGAAATTCTCTTCACATTCCTCTGTCCAGACAAACTTAACTCCTTTCCGAGTCAACTTGGTGATTGGATTAGATAACCGTGAAAAATCTTTTACAAAACGTCGATAATATCCAGCCAAACCAAGAAAACTTCGGATCTCAGTTACTGTTGTTGGTCTTGACCATCTTTCGATAACCTCTGTTTTTGCTGGATCCACAGATATCCCCTCTTTTGAGATTATATGACCCAAAAATGCAACTTTTTGAAGCCAAAATTCACACTTGGTAAATTTGGCATAAAGCTTCTCCTTTCTCAGGGACTTCAATATAATTCTCAAGTGATCTTCATGCTCTTCCTTGCTCTTTGAATAGACAAGAATATCGTCTATAAAGACTACCACAAATTGATCAAGATAGTCTCTAAAGACTCTATTCATTAGATCCATGAAGATAGCAGGGGCATTAGTAAGACCAAATGGCATCACTATAAATTCATAGTGTCCATACCTTGTACGGAAAGCCGTCTTTGGTACATCCTCCCTTTTGACTCTTAATTGATGATACCCTGAATGAAGATCAATCTTGGAAAAGTATTGAGCTCCGCGTAGTTGGTCAAATAAGTCATCAATGCGTGGGAGAGGATATTTTTTCTTGATAGTGATCTTGTTAAGTTCTCGATAATCAATGCAAAGTCTCATTGATCCATCTTTTTTCTTAACAAATAGAACAGGTGCTCCCCAAGGTGACGCACTAGGGCGTATGAATCCCTTATCAAGATTCTCTTGGAGTTGCTTCTTCAATTCCTGCAACTCAATTGGGGCCATTCTATAAGGTGTCTTTGAAATAGGCAAAGCACCCGGTACGAGTTCTATTGAAAACTCAACATCACGATTTGGTGGAAGACCCGGCAATTCCTCCGGAAAGACATCATCAAACTCCCGTACAATGGGCATATTCTTAATCGTGAGTTTCTCACCAACCATTTGAGATAAATAACCTTCATTTAGTGGTATCAAGACCCATAAGATGGAAGAAATTTCCACTGGAAGGTTATATTCATCCTTGCATCGATAGACGATCGTAGATTGATCTGGAATATGAAATGTGACTTCCCTTCTTTGGCAATTGATATGAGCTCCATGTAGAGAAAGCCAATCCATGCCAAGAATCACATCAAATTCCACTAAAGGAAGGATCACAAGATTTGCAGGAAGCACTTTCCCACAAACTTCGATCGGAGAAGAGTTATAAACTTCTGATGCGATTGATGTGCCATTAGGTGTTGTCACAGCTAACTCAACATCTAATTGTTGAGGTAATACGGTGATACCCTTAGAAAATTTTTCAGAAATAAAAGAGTGGGTGGATCCAGAATCAAATAAAACATTTGCTACTTTAGAGTGGATGGTAAGTGTACCTTTCACCACATCGTTATCGTACTCCACATCGCTGATAGAAATTGCATGTGACTTTCCTTTGTCTTTAGCCTTAAGAGTTTGTTGACGTCGACCATCATCATCAACCCTTGGATTTGGGCATTGATTGGCATAATGCCCCATCTCCTTGCACTTGAAACATTGAAGTGTAGTAGGTTCATTCTGTGTATCCCTTCCTTTGTTTGCATCATTAGACATCTTCTTCCCATTATCACGGCATTCAAATGCCCGATGGCCTTCCTTTCCACATTTAAAACATTTACTTGTCCCTTTAAGACAACTCCCTCCATGTTTCTTTCCACACTTTGAGCATAAGGAAAATCTCATCTTCTTTTCCGTGTGCTCTTTAGATTTTTCTTTGAATTCCATCTTCTTCTTCTTATCAAACCCATGTGACTGATGGGTTACTCCAATCTCCATCTCGACTTTGAGAGCACATCGAACGATTTCCTCATAGCTATTGAAGTCCCTTATGGCTAATGCCCTTCGAAGACTTGGTTTTAAGCCACTAAAGAATCGATCGACCTTACTCTCAGGTTGGATAATAATACCAGAAGCGTACCTTGCAAGTCTTGTAAAATTTGCTTCATAGGTACTAACAGATTCATCATCCCTTTGCTTCAGTTCAAGGAACTCTTTCTCCATCTTTGTTCGGAGAATACGAGGGAAGTACTTATTAAAAAACAAGTTCTTGAACTCGTCCCATTCCATGGACTCAATTTCATCTCTTTGACTTGTATTATTAACAAGATTCCACCATTGATCAGCATCTCCTTCCAAACGATACACTGCTAGGATGACTTTATCATGCTCAGAACATTGTAGAACTGAAAATATCTTTTCAGTAGTACTAATCCATTGTTCAGCAACTAATGGATCAGTAGACCCGCTGAAAGATGGTGGGCGCTGCCTCATGAAGGATTCAACAGAATGTTGCTCCCTCCTTTGTTCGTTTGGAAATCCTGCATGATTCATAGCTTGAGAAAGTTGTGTGAGCATGGCTACAAGATTTTGCATTCCAGCTCCCATATCGTTTGGTTGCTCAGGGGGACAATCATTGCATTGCCCATCGCATTCCTCATTAACACGGTTCCTTCGGGTTCCAGCCATTGACTAAAACCAAGAAGAATAGTGTGAGCAACACTAATTATAATAGGAAACCACATAATTCAAGAGTAAAATTTTCATGCTTAAGGTCTTATCCTAGGTTATTCAAGGCCATTTCTAAAACACTAAGATTGTGTTCTATGCTTAGACTTATCCTTAGGGTTCTTACTAAGGCTTTCACATCCTAGTTTCCAAAGGTTGACTATACCTTTCCTCTGATACCAACTGTAGAGACCCGTAGCCTGACGTACATGGAAAACCACAAAGGACCGTATAGGTATAGTGTCTTTAGAAACTGGGAAACATAAACAACTGGTTCATAAATCTTCTACAGTGTCTCCCATTTATTTCATCATATCTAGGGTCCCTTTTAGCATATTCTACTTAATATCCATCTTCCTGACCTGGGGAAAAGAAAACATAAAAGGGTGAGCTCAAATGCTCAGCAAGGGCAAATAAAGGAAATAAAAATCATATCATATCTTTTTGAAAATCAAAACCTGCAAAAGAGATCATAATATCTTAACATGGAATAAATCATAGAAGTGAAAATGAGACCCCCATAACATAAAACTTGAAACTTTGTGGCATGCACACATAATCATGGAAAATCATTTCTTGTTAGTCATGACTCATTGCCAAGACTATCTTAGTGGACAAAGTCTCTTTCTGAACCGAGTTCACTCCTCGTTTCAGTCCTGTATCACTGAACCGAAATAACCTTCCGTTCCAGCCATGTCTATCTCATGAGATATAAAATCTTTACCCAATGCATTGGAGGGAGATATAGGTCCCACCCATCTTATAATGAATCCTTTCTTATGTGTGCCACATAATCATAAAACATACATCATCGCATAACACATATAACAAAAATGGGATTCTTGAAACATCATGACATCATAAATCAATTCATATATGATAAAGGAATTCATAAACATAATTCCATCACAACATAGTCAAACCAATGTAAAAAATATGGATAGAAACATAACCCTTTATTATCTTAGATGGAAAATAATTTTGATAAAACACTTGTATTGAATTCTTGAGGAAAATATCCTTTCTTCTTCAAAAACAATTTTCCTTTCATAACATGTCATACAACTTTAAAATAAAAGAAGTTGATTAAAAATAAACTTGAAAACTTGTAAAAGAAGCTTCTTGGAAATAATGTTTTAAAAATCCATTCATGCCGTATAAGTTAAAAAAAAACATTCTTCGTACTTTTGTCGGAAAAGTCAAAAAGTACCTCGTACGGAAAAACGACAAAAGATTCCTTTCATATTCTTTACTAAAAACTCACCTAAGGGTAAAATTGGATTTAAACTATTGCAAGTGGATGGAAACAATATTTCATATTGAGGGAACATGGATGTGGATGATAAAATACACCCCAGTAAATACTTACGAATAAACAATCTCGGATAAAAATGAGATTGTGATATTTCCCTTACCTTAGGTCCGACTTGCTTTGTTCGTGTCCGAAGCTCCTGTATAATGGTTTAAATAATGTTATTGACTTATTCCAGAATCATACATATTTATATGAGATCATATATGGTCATATTATTAGCTTCTTGTTAGTAATATTTCATTGTTACTTGTTACTCGGGTCTTTATAACTTTTTGTTCTTATGCGTGTTTTGTCGAATAAATTCTTATTCTTATCTTTAGGTTATAGATAATTCATTTCCAGAATTGTATTAGTGTATTATATACCATATTCATTCATTCAATTCATTTATACAATCATTATGAAATGAAGATCATGTAGAACGAGTCGCATCACATCGTGGAGACGGTATTCCGTACGTACGCACGAGTGATGATATCGTTCCTATGATCGTGGAATTGTATTGGAGTATATATATATATTATTTCAGTATCAATATTACTTAATAATAATCATATATAGTTACTCATTACACCATTATACCCATCCTTGTAAGGTGATGGTGGAAAATAGATTACACCACGGCGTGGAGACGGTATTCCGTACGTACGCACGCGCGGTGATTTCATTTTTCCGTAGGATGGATAGAAGGTGAATTAGGGTTGTTTCATATTTATAATAACATATCAGTATGTAAGTAATACTGATGTTATTACTTTATCATGAAACAACTGATGAAGAAGAAGTTGAAGAAGAATGAAATTGAAAAGATCGGTAATGGATATTACCTCTTCTTTGGAACGCCTTTTTGAATCCTCCACTTAAGGAACTAAGATTGGTCTTTGGAGAAGACCAGGACCTCTAGGATTATTCTAGGGAAGTGGAGAAGGGAAAATGGCAGGGGTTGGCCGAGCTTGAGTGCTCAATTTGGTGTGAGGAGGAGGGGGAGGAGGTGCCCTTTTATAAGGGAGGAGAGGGGCACCTTAGGAATTTCTCAAAATATTATTTTATATTAAAGTCAAAATCGGTTTATAATGGTTCCAAAGGGTCTTATTTCGAAGCTAAAGTGGGGATGGGTCGAAATCCCATCAACCAATAGAATTTAGACAAGTTTAGGATATTATTTTAACCTTATCAATTAGATTTAACTCTAAGTTAAATAATTTAACTTTTACCATGTCTTCTTGTTTTCTTTAACTATATGGTTAATACACTTACTATAACATGCCAAACGAACCCCAAATTGTTTATTATTAAAATATATATCCTTATCTAAGTCATTTGGCCGAACCTTATATTTTTAGGAATAAAATAACAATTAATAATATAATATTTGATTTAAAAACTATTTTGTGTCAATTTTGACACTATTTGATATATGATTTTTGTGAAAGTCATAAAAGAATTAATTGTTCGAACCAAGTTGATTAAATCAACATTAATATATCATAGTAACCTATAAAATTAGTGGAATTCATAAAAAATCTCAAATTACATTTATTTTGGTGTTTATAACATCAATTATGTCAATATTTCGTTAACAAGATAATTACTGCATCATCTTTGTGTCATAAATAAATTAAATTATTTGATGTCTAAAAATTACAAATAAAATACCATCATGTAGGAAATCGTTTTAGCTTTCTAATGAATATTTACAATCGAATTTATCTTATGTATAACCCCATATTAAAAATGTTTTAGTAAATAAACTTTGATTTTAACTCTTTTAACCCTTCTTTAAATAAATTAATAATAAATGTCCTAATCTAACCCAAGTGGGCCTAAATGGTCATATTTTATTCCTAAGTTTGTTTTTGGTCGAATTACACTTGTCCAATAGAATTAGGACATGTGTTAGGGTAATAGTGATATCATATTTACCCTTAGTTACCCTATTTACTATTAACCACGGTAAAAAATAGTAAAAAGTTACTATTCACCAAAAATTATTTTCATCTCATTGAACCACATTTTAGTCCTTGATATTAACCGTGTCTCTCGGATTTTTGAAATTCCATTCACAGAAGCGGTAAAATTAAGTTTTATGCAAAATTCGGTTTTTAACCTACCACTTAGTGGTTTCACTATTCATCAAAAATTGAAAGTTTTCAGAAAAATACCAAAATTTCACCCTAGGCTAATTTCGATATTCTGAGTCCAAAAATGAAGTCCATTTTGAAAAATAAAATTTATAAAATTTCAAAAAGTGGTTATTACTATTCATAACGGCTAGTTTTAATAGTATATTGTTGTTTAGTGAAACTCGGTATTGCGTACGACGCAAGCTATCGAGGAAGGTCGCGATTGCGTGCAAAGCAAGCCAAGCAAGTGTTGTGTAGAAAAAGATTCCTTTGATGATTTATATAACATAAAAGTCTCGGGTGTTACACTCCCCATATGTTAGAGGCTATATAATAGAAGTGAGGGTGTTAGGGTGGTACAATGGGGAGGCTATAACCTCATGTTATAGTAGTATAATGGATACAAATAGATACAATCAAAAGTGTGAGAATAATATAAACAAATAAAATCAATAAACTGAATCACCATACAAACAACTAAATATATAAGCGAAAGCCTCTAATTTAGTGTCTTATACATGATGCATGGAATGCTATAATAAAAAAAAGAACAAGTAGATACAAGCATGCTATACAGTACTACAAAAAGACAAAAATAAAAAAAATATTTTCATAAGCATTATGGTCTAATGTTTGATCCTCTACTCCTAAGCTCTAAATAGGTATGAAAATAAACAACCGGTAACGGGGCCATTTACATTATCAATACGTATAGGAAGATAGTATTCTAGGGTACCCAAGGCATCCCAAGTAGGGTGTGAGATAATAATATTAGTAGGACACAACCAGAAGTGTCTACATGTAATCCAAGTAGTGCTCGTAACTAAACAGTGTGTAGGTATAAGCAAGAAAGTAAAGCAATGTTGAATAAATAAATAACCACCTGCTCAGCTTCCTAAAGGACACCTGGTGGGTCTAACTACTTTATCTCATGGGTGAAAAGTGTCTTGTCATTTCATTATATATAATATTAATTATAATAATTTATATTGTTTTGTTCTATATTGAATCCACCTATATGAACCAAGTGTGTGAGGACACCTAATGGCCATATACCTAGAATACTAGTGTTAGATTTGATCGGGGTGTAACTCAATCATCCATATCCATTATAATGCTCCTAAAAGATCATAAAATAGGGTAAATTCCCTAATTCCTAAGAAGAGTGAGAGACATAAAGCTACAATACTCCTATGTTGAGTGGCCCATCATGGCAGCACTCTATCATGGTACGTGGTGCATAAAGCCCATTGCCCCTATCATATCCCTAGTGTGAGACACCATGATCACCAATCGATGCAAGGGATCATGATAGATCCACTCTCAATGTGTCCATTACCATCTTATCCCAGACTATATAAAGGAAAATTATATTATAACTTCCATGGTATATTACCTCCCACCCATCTCTTTCATATAACCAATATACATAGAAGAGGGATAATCATTTATAATATATTACATAAGGAAAACCCTATTATTCATTTCAATTAAACAAGATGAATTAAAATTAAATAATTTTCATTCTCAATGAAAATTCATATAAGTATAAACAAGGCCATGGTTATACCATCACATCAATCATTAACCATTTCATCTTGTGCAACCCATTCAATTAAATCCTACAATTTTACCAAAACCTGAAAATTCCATTACTAGGGATCAAGTGTCAATGTATGGTTTCATGGTCAATTAATTTAAAGGTTGAAACCATCTAGAATAATCAATCACATATAAATTCATTTACCCTAACCAATCCATTTAACTCATTAAGATTGGGCAACTCAATTAATAAGAATCAAGGTCATTTAGAAGATGACATATTCTTTAAAGCAATTGCCCAGTTGGAAAATTCTTAGCATGGAAGGTACAAAAACCTAAGAGGTTCCTTGTATTACATTAAATACACATTTCTCAAGGGAAAATTAATTTAACAAATAATCCATAAGGTAAAAGAAAGTTATGGAAATTTTGAACCAATTGGCCAAAATGGCCAATTCAAATGGTACACCCCTTGGGTGACCATGCATGATATGTATAAGATCTAACCCACTTAACAAGACTCAATAAGCATGTATACAAGTGAAATGGACAGTTTGACATGAAGTAATCAATATAATAGGGATTCTCAGCAAAGTTCGGCATATGGAACAAAGTCATAATTATGAAACTACCAAAACTCGATGGGAAAACAACTCAACCACATACCTCATGGTCGTAGATGAATGATCACTCAATATCAACATCAAATACATAGTTCGTTGGAAGATATCTAAGATACATTCCAGCATCCAAAAAATAGTCAATAAGAGCCTATATCTAAATAGAGCAGCATATGGAAAGAAAAACCTTGATATGAGTTGAGAGACCAAGGTAGCTTACCAATACAGACTCATAGCTTCTGAGAGATCGAAAATCAGACATAGCAGGAGGATGTTAATTCAATGGATATTTTATGAGTTTTTAAGGCTCAAAAGAGGGAGTAATACCACTGATGTTTGATGGAGAATCAAGGTAAAAGGATAAAATATCAAAACATTAAGTGGGGGAATGTCATTTCACCCCAAAAAACAAAATCGCACGGTTTAGACGCATGGTTTGAAAAACATGTGCCAACTGTGCATGGTTGGATATAGATAAGGGTAACTCAATATGGTTTGGTGCATGGCTTGACTAACCATTTATATAATGTGTAAATGGGATATGTCCCATGTCTCCAATCGACAACATGGTCGGGCACCCTAGGTCACATGGTTGTCGAAAAATAGTGCATCCCAGTCTATTTTCCCCATTTCAGATCTCTGGGGTTTGAATGATCCTTGGAAGCTCTCAACACCTAATTTTTTTGATTAAACATCATAATAAGGGTCTTTTAAGGTATTAAAATTGAGAAAATAATTATTCATACCTTTTTTGAAAAGATGGTTAATTACAACCTCACCTTCTTAAAGCAAATCATCTACTTGTTGACCTTATGAGGGTAAAGAGGTACTATTAGTGAAGAGTTTAGACCATTAATAATTTATATTTTCTTCCTAATCCCAAGTATCATCCTATAATTGGACCTGATTCCATTGAACCCATAAATAGGAACATACCAGCCTCAGGGTGTCTCCATGCTCTGATCCACTATATGCAATGGATATTACTCAAAAGAATCATCTATATCCAATTAGACCTCATCAAGATGAAATACATGATTCAATTCTAGATAGTATAGACGAAGCTAAGATACATGAATTACACCTTTCATGGATTGGAATTTCTAAGGATGTTCCAACAGTTAAGCCAATGGTCCGATCTATTTTACAACCGAAAAGGGTCTAACTAACCTCGGTGAGAGCTTACCCTACTTCCTAATATGTCTATTCTATAACCAAGGTGATACCCTCATGAAAACCCTATATCAAACCTCAAACTCAAGAGTACACTGGTGTTTTTTGTTATAAAACTACTATCTAGACTGAGCTATCAACATGTGCTTCCTAATCAGTTGAAATTAGTCTATAGTCTTTTGTGTGATACGTGGTTGAAGCATAGTTGCTTCCCCTTCTGATAGCTTACACAAAGGTGAGCATCAAGGCCTACCATATAATGATTCATAGGGATTGATTTTTATGGTATCATAAACGATGTTTTTTATAATAAAAATCGACGAGGGAAATGTTTTTATTCTAATAACTCCCAAAGTTAAGGATATATGCATGAAGCATGAATTCTAAAAATTTAATTGTACACTCTATATTTCCATCAGTCTATGAGAGATAGGTTTTTCTTGGATGTACCTATATACACAAATTCTTATGCAACACCTATCAGATTTGTAATGTGAAAATAGTGTCTCTTTTAAAAATTATTGAATTAGGAATTCCAACACAATTCATTGGTAACTACATTAACCTTTACTAGGGTGTAATAGATCTAAAAATCATAATCCTAGAGAAAATATATCAACCTCTACTAGTAAAGATTTAGATCCTATTGAGATAAAATATATCTTAGGATATTTAGTTCTATAAAACCACAAAATGCTCACCAGTGGGGTAATTCCACCACAAATTTATGGAAAACACAACTACCACCAACTCTAGATCATTGTTGGAATAGTTACACTAATGGGTACATAACTTCTTACAACCATAAGAAATTTCCACTATCTATTGCATCAATTTTAATCCCAAACCTATATGAGATGCATTACAAAACACTTCAAACAGCACACCCTCTTTATCCAACCAAAGAACTAAATCACTAACCAACTTCTTCCTTTGGTAACTGAACATTGTGTGACACAGATCTGTCTATAAGAAATCATAGATATTTATAGTCAATGATATTACTAGGACTAAAATTTAATAAAATCAGAAATGAACCTCTTATAGTATCCCATGAAATAAAGGAAACTGTGAAACTATTCCACATTCTATGGTGTCTCCTAAGAAATAGCTTCCTAGACCTTAGATATGTCTTCTAACACACTATTTCGAGAAACCACATGCCTAAGGAAACACACCTCTCATGTCAAGAACTCAAACATGGATAGCATCCTATAAAGATAGTGGTGTAGATGTAAATACAAAATAACTCAGAGATGCTCTAAATTCTTCTCTTATGACTTTGAGTAGACCCAGATATCATTGATTAATATGATGATGAACTGGTACAAGAACTCACATAACAAAGAGTTCATAATCCCCATGGAAATGACTGGTGCATTCTTAATACCGAATGACATGACTACAAACATAGATTTCTCATACCTGCATCTAAAGTCAGTTTTCTAAAAATCCTCATATTTTATCCTCAAATAGTGATATATAGACCAACAATCAATCTTAAATGACCAGTTAGATCCTCCAAAATAGTTGAACAGATCATCGATCTTGGAAGCGGTAGTGGTTCTTGACTGTCGCATGATTCAACCATCAGTGGTCTATACATAACCTCATACTATCATCCACCTTCTTGGAGAACAACACTGGAGAACCCCATGGTGATACACTGGGTTAGATAAAACCCCTCTAAATTAGATCATCCACCTTCAGCCTTATCCCACAAAACTCTATGGGCACCATTCGGTATGGATCCATCAAAATTAAAGACACACCCATATACAGCTCTATCCCAAACTCAACATCTCATCGAGGAGGTAGTTTCATATCCTCCATTGGGAAAACATTCATGAACTCCAATACAACCCTAGAAACACCCCCAACAAAATATTATACTAACAAATCCACTAACTAAGGAAACCAGGGCTCTACTTTCCTACCAACCAACCAATAACCTAAATTTACAATAAACTCCACTCATTGGCCCTCCACATCAGAAAATGAAACTCTTATAAGAAATAAGTTGATTACTACACCAAAAAAAAAATATCCAATCCATGACACAGAGAATATCATATGTCTTTATCTACAACAAGATGAAGTATACCACTGAAGGGTACTACCCCATCACCAGTATACATCCACAATACACATAAAATTAAGAAACCTGATCTCCAACTAGTGTAGATAACTACAAGGGAACTATAAGCCTTTCAACATCCAATACCAACAGATAGACCAAAGAAGGAGAAAAAAAGAGTGTGAGGCTCATGAATGGAAAAAATACCTTACAAGGGTAGATGATAAACAAATCATAACCTAAACTACTCCGGAATCTATTGGAGTTGTTTCCTCTAATGTGTGTATCTGACCACATTCAGCTTCTCTGTCTCTCTACTGACGGCCTCTACAGTCATGCTCTAGCCTTGGTCCAAATGTATAGGGACTATAATGAGGATACCCTATACAAATTATATCTATCCTCATATACTAAACAACAACATGTGGTTCCTGCTACAAAAACTCATTGGAGGACATTATTGTTGTTGAAAAGGGGCTTGACCTACCATTTGAAACTGACCTCCCTGAGTTGTTAGACCTTAATCATGGAGGTTCTCATTTATCTTGTAGATATATAATTAAAATGGAAAACTATTTATGGGTTCATGAATCCCACCTATCCATAATGGATGGGGAATAAACTATCATGACAGGTTCCCCACTAAATGGTACCCTCATTGCCTAAACACCACAACCCACTACCTGAAGCTATGCTCCTAAAAATGAACTTATAGGCACTCTCTCATGGCTAAAATACCAAGGAAATCATCCACTAGATAAAATTATCCATTTTATATACATCTAGATATGTCAGGAGCATAAATTGTGTGACTATATACCTGATCACTGGGCACAAAGCCTCCTCCAAACACCTTGATCTAGACTCCTCATCTAGAAAAACATCAGGGGAAAGGTGGGGGTAGTCCTTGAACCTGATTCTAAGATCCCACATACTCAATCCTCCTTATTGAAGAGAGAGTATCTCTTTCCTCTTATCTTCCATCATTGTCAATGACATAAAATCTACCCAAAACTCCCTCTCAAATTCAAGACGCAACACATCTACCTCCTTTCAGTTACCGAGAAATTGCATCCATAATTGACGTGCATCTCCCCATATTTGACTAACTACTAGTGGAACCCAGAACTAAGATCATGCTCGAATCAGAGAAAAATAGATCTTGAGTTCCTCTTACCAGTACTCTGTATCCAGATCACAGAGTATCCCATCATAATTACCCAAACTCTACAACTGAAATGCGTGAAAATCCCACTCTCATGACTCACCTTCCTCTATCAGGTCAAACCTCTAATTATTAACTGGATAAACCTCATTAACTTAAACTGACTGAGCTACTCACGGATGATGAATAACATTGATTCATAAAAAACAAAGGAGAACACCATAATCCTAGAAACATAGAATTTTATCAAGTATTATTTATTTTATTCTCTTTATTTTTCCATAACAAACCATTTAAGGCATAAACCCAAAAAATCATGATGCATGTACCTCTCCTAGTTACCTACCTTCAAAATAGGTCCACCTCAATTGGTTGTTCAATAAGCTCAGAGTCTATGTACTGGATCAAGGGGGGGATAAAATCCCGTGTCATGTCTGGTATTCCAAGCCTATGTCATACACTATGGTCAACAAGAACCACTCCTAAACCAACCAATGATAACCTCATAATTTATTACTCTGAACTTCATCATATCTCTCAACAAAACCTCTGATACCACTCTATCTAGACCCCCACCCACAAAATATACTACAATGTGTGGAGAGAGATGATGACCCCTTAGTCTTACCTCCAATAGGCCCCAGGTTGGTGACTATCACCATGGGTATAAAAATATAATAGTATGGAAGGCATTACCCTTAGTAAATAAAACAATACTGAGATATTGGATAAAAAATCACCAAAAAACTCCACCATACAATATAAATTTAAACTAAAAAAGTTTCCAAAATTTATAAATAAAGTAAAAAATGATATATATAAAAATATCCAAAAATATTACAGAAATGAAAATCTATAGAAACGACTCAATAGAAGCTCCAACCAAGATAGTAATATCTAGCTTGGTTCCCAGTGTCCTCCTCCAAACCTAAAAAATATTTTTATATATAGGGTGTACATAACAGGTATACTCAGTTGGGACATAACCATGTCCTCAAGTTCATACGTGAAAAGAGAATGCTAATGTGCCAGTGAACAAAAAAAATATCCAATAAGTACCTATACAATTCATCGAACTAAAATCAACTTCACCATGGCTCACTCACCAAATCATGAATCCAATATAATAATATAGCATCGAGATCATAATGAGGAAATTTTCCCCACTACCACTTCCCCTATAATTTTCCACTCTCACGCCCCAACATTGAATGTCCCCTGCTCCTATTCCTTCCACACATACCACATCACATCATATCCCACTCGGAAACACCTAAGTCACACATCACATCACATCATATCCTTTCTATAGACACATGGACCACATATCACATCAAATTACATCCCCCCTATAGACACATGGGGAACACATCACATCACATCACATCCAGAACAAGAGTTTTAGAGTATAATAATTTGAAAGGACATCAACCTCGTGACCAACTCTAACCACACATGATCTCAAACACATATTACATCACAACACATCATGTATCTCTCATAGACACTTGGTCCAACACATCACATAACACTACATCCTTCCCACAAACATCTGTTCCACACATCACTTCTAGTTAATCTTCAACACCAACCCATATCACAACTTTTGAAAGAAGATTGGGGGAGAGGGGTAGCCATCCATTTGTATCCCCACCATCCTGGATGTTGGGGGAAACACCAAGAACTCAGCTCCTCTGATTATTTGTAAGGTTATTGAACTTGGGTGGGGCATGTATAAAATAGCATAAAAATACGTGATATATGGATAGAACACAATACCCAACCTATGGATTCATATCAACTGCACTAGTGCACACCACATCACCACCACCAAACCTCACACCAACTGTCTTAACTTCTTAAAAAAATATATGAAACACCAAACAACCACCACACAAGCCACACAATATTTCCCACTTTCAGTTTCATGTTTTATCACATTTGTTTGTTATCCATTTCATTTCTCATTACACTAATCTTTCATTTATTCAATGAAATTATCCATTTTCCACATATACATTTTTAGTCCATCTCATTTATCTACATACCTATTTTGTTTCATTTATCAACATACTCTATCCCATGGATAACTAGGAAACTATCCCAACCATCCCATACAACTATTATCCCAAATCACAAAACCCCCACCATAGCAGCATACACCCACCATCTTTGTCATGTCACAAAGATCAATCCATATCACCATACAAACCTCACACTGTACATCCCAACAAAATCTTTCAACACAACCATTGTATAACGTTATCACCTATCCAATGTGCTATACCCACTGCCCACATCACATATATTCTAATAATCCACCTCATCACTGCCCCCACGTACCAAATAGCCTATCCAATCACTACCACCACCTCACAAGATCCCAAACCACATAGGGAAAAACAACACACACAAGAATACACAGAAACATCACAAAATGTCTTCCACAATTCTTCAGGGACTTTACGACTTTAAATATTTATTTAGAATGGGTATTATAACAAAAAATATAATCTATTAGAAAGTAGTTTCTTTTCCAAATATACATTCTTTAGCCTTTTTATTCAAGTTATTATCACAAGAAAACACAACAAGGGTCATCACATCACAAAAACTGCAGAAAAAACAAGGCTCCCAACAACCGTTAATTTCATAAAGGCACCAACATGGAAAAAAATCATAAATACCATACATCGAAGCTTTCCAAACATGTTATTACTCCCAATTTTCAGAAATTTTTTTGACATTCCAATTTAACCATACTATTATGTTGACCCTTACTATACACCTAAAGGAAATAAAAACCATGAATATATCACACATAATATAATCTAGTGATAATATGGATTCCATACCTCAAAGAAGCTTTTTGGTCTCGTTTTACACCATAAGGATAAGAAGAAACTGTTGCAACCAAAACTGCACTACGAGATAATGGATCAACCTATACTCCATCAAAGGGTTTTAAAAATGCCTCCACTAATTACCCTAAACAAAAACATGTTATCCATAGAAATACCCTAATGGAAGAATGAGGTGAAACCAAGGGTTACAGGGAAGAACATACCACAGATAACCAGAACTCAACCACCGGAACCAGTGTATCAAGACTAGTGAAGGAGGGATAGAAGATCCAGCAATGTAGCCTAAGGATATGTAAAAAATGAGAGGGAGAGAAGAAGAATGGATAAAAATTGTCCAAAAAATGGATTTAGAATAAAACATAGAACTCACCCTTTTCATGTCTTGTCACACTTCCATACTGTGTAATTTATAGGTTTTCCAAAATTAAAACTTCTCTTGAAATTGATATCGCTTTGGCCTGATTTAATTACACATCGTGAATTCAGTTTTCAGGATATGAATCCATTTCACAAACTCTCCCTTTCTTGTATATATGATATGAAACCATCCATATATACAATCTATGAACTACAAACTCACGATTTGAATTGAGATCATGTTGTGAACCACCACCTATAGTTCTCTAATAGCTTCATCTCCATTGACCCCTATAGACCACCTCTAAACTCCTCCAACTACCAAAAAACAAATTAATGGTCTGGAAAGGCCTAAATAGTTACACAAGAGACATTTATAAAGGTTTTTATTTTGTAGAAATTTAAATCCCAGGAAAACAAATAGATGATACCACATAATAAAATCAAAATGTATACTATTCTAAACTTATATGGAACAAATTCAATAAGAACAACATAACTCAATGAATGAGAATTGAGTTTCCAAAAAAATACTTACGGCAATGGTAATACAATAATAAGAGTTTTACCATGGAATTGAGATTAAAATATCATGAAATGATATTTATTAATTATAATTAAATTCAATAGGGTAGTGAATACCCTATATAAAATAAATGATGGTGTGCAATATCAAATATGTCTCATAGAATTATAAATCATAAAAAGAAACCCTTACTCTGTGTTCTCTATTATCCAAACACACTCTAACCTCTTTTATAAAAAAACATATATATCTTAATAGAATGTTTGATAACCATTTTCATATTTATAACCTTTTATAATTTTCAATTATAATCGTTTATTATACATTTACTACTTAGTGATAGTTTCTTTGTGTCATCGAATGTTATTAATTATAATTGTTTTGTGTATGATCTATAATTTCAATTTTGATACCTAATTTATGATACTATTTTAAAAATTACTATAACTTCAAAAAAAATTAATACTTACTAGACCATATATGGTACTGGAATATATAACTTATATTCATTTATAAATTTTTCATCTCATTCCATAAGTGTTATCTTATGTTTTGTTAAAATGGAATCGATGTTGGATTCTTTTGGTAATTTCAACTATCAAAGATTAAAGAGTTTAAGTTCCTATATTCATCTTTGATAGAGTTTTATAGCATCATTCATGTAAGTGGTTAAACCGACCCAAACAAGAACGTGATATAACTCAATGAGTGAGTATGGTTAAGGAAGTGTATAATATCATTATAAAATAAGAATATGATTATTTATATTATTTTATGTTTCTGAATAATATTTTATTTGTTTGGATAAATAATGTAAATAAAGGTGCATAATGAAAAATGTTACTTCGTGAAGGTAGTTTCCACACATACGTATGATTAACATCATCATTTCCAAAAGAAAGATAGGGGATTAGGGTAGATAATAAATTTTATTTTTTACATTCATAAATAAATTATATTTCTAATATATATTCATAAATATCATAATTAAAATAAGTAATTATTGGTTAGGATGAAAAATGGAAGCCATCATTTCATTGAGGCGATTGTCCACACAAACGCATGATCGATGTTTTTTTGTTTTTTTAAGTTTATGAGAAGGAATAAATAATGGTAGTTTAATTAATATAATAAATCCTAATTATAATAATGATACTTATTTAATTATATTATAATGGTTAGTTTTGTCTTGGAATTGAAAAATAAAAAAATGTTAATGATTAAGTAATACTCATGTTGGCACCTTGAACTTCCTATTGACAGTATTATTAGAAATGAAGCACTTAGACTCACTAATTGAGACTAGTGAATTATGAAATTGATAGAGGTTTATATTATAATAAGAATAGAATATTTTAAGTTTGAAATTATAAGGTATAAGTGTGTCACAAAGTGGTGTAAGTTTTCCCCTTTTATACGTGAAGAAAATGTCAGTTTTGTGAAAACTCATTATTTTTCAATAATGCCCTGACACTATTAATGTTTCAATAGCTGAAAAAGTTGTAAATAATGGATTTTTAGAGAGATGTATTTTATAAATCCTCTAAAACTCATTTAAAAAAAATTAAATCCTTTTACCACTTAATTTTTACATTTTACCAATTTGGTTTTTACCTTGGTAACTTGATTTTATCCATGTAATTTATATTTTATTAAAAATATAAGGTAAATAATCTTACCAAATTTGGGTGCGATGAAGATAAATTGAATCCCCATATAATAAAATTCAATATATAATTAATATGAAATTAATATTTAAATTAATACATTTAATGTATAGGAATTTTTTTTAAAAAAAATGTTGTTTTCACAATTAAGTGTTCTTAAATTTATTTAGTATTGATTACCAATTAAATGGGTGATAATTAATTCTTATATAGGTTTAAAATTATAATAATTTAATTATTTGGTATATTTTGTTTGATAAAAATTACATAATATTAAAAAAACAACTCTTTGAAAATAACATTTTTACCATTATCATGGTCATGAAAATTAATCTTAGTAATCGTACTATAAAAAAAAGGAAATTGACCTTATTAAATAATATGATCATATTAATATAAAATATGAAATACATTGTTAAAGATTTAATTTCTTTAATTTATGGATACTATTTTAAAATATAATTGAACAAAAATAGTTTTTAGAATTAAATATTTCTTAAGTTTCCAAAATGTTAAACATGGGTTTCTTAAATTCAATATAGTGTTTTTAAATGATTTTTTACTATATAAATATAATATTTTTATAGAAAAAGGTTTCAATGAAATTTAATACATTCTTGTACAATTATAATTCATAAAAGTGACGATGTTAGTAAAATCGATATTTTTTACTATCCACCTAAAAAATCAATTATTTTATAAAAATCTCAAAAAATTAAACTTCGACCAATTTTGAAAAGTGGAATCCAAAAATGAAGTTCAGTTTTTAAAATTAAAATTCTAATACTTATATATGTATATTTTAAATTAAAATTCAATATATATAAATAGAAATTTTTTTTATTGAAAAAATCCTTTTTAAAACTTTATGTTTTTATAATTCTACTTTATATAAATTTTCAAATTGATTGTAGTATTTTTTATTAACGAAAGTTTTTACTATTATTAAATTTTCTTAGTAATAAATATTTCATGACTCGTTTTAGTTCGGTGTTGAATATAGAGAAATCAATCATATATATATATATATATATATATATATATATATTCCAAAATCTTGGGGCGTTATAGCCTCCCAAGCCTCAAGATATCACATCATGGTGCTCAATCACCATGTTGTGGGGTCTATCAAATACTAAAATTTCAGCTAATGGTTACCTCGACCCTTTTCCCATGCTCACCCGAGAACCTAAACCACTATTTTAGTTTCATTCCCTATCCTAAAACATTTCTTTGAGATGTTCCAATGCTTAGATTGTTGATTTGAATCCCAATTTTGAAAATGAATTTTACTCCATGCCAAAAAAATCAAAATTCCTCTAAATTTTACAACCCATTATGACACAAGTTGTTAAAAACTCCCCACCATAATTCTTCCCAAACTCAATAATCCATGGAAGTCCTCTATCCATCAAACCAGACCTACCACAACCATCAATTCACCACCAACTAGCCACATTCCATATCTTAATGTCAAAAATGATTCTACAACACCACTTCAAATGCCAAAGATCATTACTCACCAAAAATTGATCTTACCACTCGCCATCAATGATAACATGAAGATTATTCTTTCCACACTCATATGAAATTTAAGCTATGGATTACCCCATCCCTTCTTCTACAATCACATGAGCACCTGAACCACTAGTGGAGTCACATTCCATGTCTTAAAACATCTCTTTGAGATGTTCCAATGCTTGGATTTCTGATTTGAATCCCAATTCCCAAAATGAACCTTACTCCAGGCCAAAAAATCAAAAATATTCTAAATTTTACAACCCATAATGACAAAAATTGTTAAAAAAATCCCACCATAATGCTTCCCAAACTCAACAATCCATGGTGTTTCTCTAGCCATCAAACCTGACCCACCACATCCATCAATTCACCACCAATCAGCCACATTCAATATCTGAATGTCAAACATGATTATACTGCACAAATTCAAAGGAAAAGTATCATTACTCACTAAAAATTTACCCACACACTCACCATCAATGACAACATTGAGTTGATTTTTACCAAACTCATCTCTCCCAAGACGTCGTAGTGCCTTCAACTTGATCGTCCTGAGGCTTATTGTTCTCCCCACCATAATATTCTTCTCTCAAAGGAAGATTTCAATACAAGGTGATTCTCACCATAAGAATCACCTAACAAAAATCCTATTCCAGTAGTATAACATGGTGGTTGATGTTGTTTCCTCCTCACTATACCTGATTACATACAAAAATGTCATTCGGTCCTCCACTGCCTGACTTCTTCAAAAACATTCTTGGCTTCAACCATTGAAGCATCCTTACACCTCCCAATATTGATGCCTTAACTCTTAGAGGCTCCATTAGATCATCCAAATTCTGACACTGAAGTATAAACAAAAAACTCACTATAATTATATGTTTTTTTCACCAAAATCCCACACTACACTTGATGCTCTAACCCTAAGAATTGAATTATCTCTGATTCGACTTACCCTTGAATCATACCAACCCACTTAGAGCCCAAATACAACACCCATAATCCATATTACACCAAATTTGATTATGAAATATGGTATTTTATAAAGAAATAGATAAAAATGGATCCATTTCAAAACAACACCCCAATATCATCTCAGTCATCCATTAACCAGTCTCACCGCATCCAAAACCCTTCCAACATGAGAATTGTATGCCTATAACTAATACAATGATCCCTTCCATAAGAATATTATTTTCATCACCATACCAAACCAAAACATTGATCTCTATGTCCCATTATCAATACATTACTAAATGAAATTATTGAACGTGACTATTCCAGTCACACCCGAGTGATAGAAAAAAAATGTCAAGTTCCACCCATTCTCAACTCATCCAGAACTCCACGCTAAAAAATTTCTAAAATCCATCCAAAATTAGGGTCACTCTCTAAAAAAATTTCTTACTCCCCAATATATGGATTCCCTTACACTGCTCCACAATAACCGACCAAAATAGGTCCCATCAATACATGTGTGTCCCCCCTCCCAAACCATACCCACCCATCCTATCAACCTTGAAACCATCCATCCATGATGTCCCCATCACTGTCAAGGTTAATATATCCCATCCTCAACCAACACGCCAAGACATAATTCATATAAGATTTTTATCAAACCCATATTTCCTTGTATTTTACATAGCCACTCACTAATTCACAATAAAATTGGAATCACACATAACCAGCATGAACTTACCTTGCACACCAAGGCTTTTCCTGAAAATCCATGCCAACACCCAGTCTCCTCCTCAAGGAAAGTAGACCTCCGAAAACCTTCTCACAGGTTCTTACCTATGATCCACCTTGATCTCATATAACCCTAATGGATTCATTATCCTGTAAAACCCTACCACATACCATGACTCACAATCCCATGAGTCAAATCCCATTGAACTTAGGCTCACTCACCTAACCCACAGACCATGACCCATTGCATGTAATATCATCCTATAGGCCAAGTAATCTCACACATTCCAAAGATAACTACACAATCAAATGCCAAGTGAACATCATTCCAAAGTCATGATCCTCTACCCACACTACCACTGTTCCACTAAAAGCCCATCCAAAATCAGTAGGGCTAAGAATCCTATTGACCCTTTCCTAAAAAACTTGCCTCAATATCAAGAACAAGTCATTACACATGCCATTACATAACTTCACAGTTTATTTAAGTAAAGTGACATGAAGAAGCTATATAATAAAACACTATATCGTGAATGTATCAACCCTTAAATGTTCCTTATACACCCCTTGCACAAAGGGTACATATAGACATCACTTGAGAACATCTTACCACAAGATCCAAATGAACTTCCATCATAGAATTACCCATGAATGAAAATAACAAACTAACTAGTTATAACATCATCAAAAATGTATTTGGGAAATATTAATATAAGTTATTTTTTGACATTTTAAACAACTGAACCTCACTTCAATAATATAATCTCACATAAGCACACATATTTCATTTGATTCATACATGAAAATTATGATACATTTATATGGGAATTTTTATAATGTTAAAAAAGTAAAAATCATAAATATCAGCTTCAAATAATGCATCATATTCAATAAACTTCTCAATAACACAAAAAAATTAGAATAAAAAAATCATACCCCTTATATCTAGAACATCCCAATAGAAGGGTCTTCATGATTTACCAGTCCAAGGTCCTTCACAAGATTTAACACATTCTTATTCCTTATCAATCATATAACCAAATAGTAAGGCAAATAAAAATATTCTGATACCACTTTGTAACACCCTTTTCGAGTGCCCACTCAATAGTGCTCCATACTGATGATTTATGTATCCTTAGGCATGCATCCTTGTACACTAGATGCTACTGACTAGTAGAAAGGGAGTAATCCAAACAATTGGTAGACTATACCATCAAATAACAGTAATAAATAGTACAAAGTAGATAAACAATTCCATCACATATATCATAGTATTCATATTTAATAAAACACAATGCTATAACAAATGCACCATGTGGAAGTCATTAAGTCATACATATCAACTAGTCACCCAATAGAATGACCTCATATAAAAAGTAAAAAATAAAAAATAAAATAAACATGAGGATCTAATTACACCCCCAAGCCTCACTGCATCCCAATCCCCAATACCCATCAAGGTACCCCAGCCTGGTCCGCTGCACAATATTTACTAACACCTGTAAACAAACATAAGATCTGCACGCGCACTAGAGTGTCTATGCAGGGTGTAAGGAATTTATACCAGTAGGGTCTCACCATGTTCACCTAGTATAATCCATTATACGTGTGTATTCATGACTAAAGTAATCATGCCACACTATAATATCATACACCATGTGCTAACCAGTCCACCGTGACTCTATGTTTTTCAAGTCACTATGTGCTAACTAGGACACCATAACTCCCAACCATACCTACTTTGGAACCATGTAAAATGTTGGGAATATTAAGAATCATTATGTTTCCAAAACATTCTTGCCAAAAGGATAAACCCTAGTATATCTTTGGTATTTTCAAGGTAGTAGTAGTTATAGTCATCAATATGTAGGTAGGTTTTTCAAAAGATAGTGATATTAAGATGGGTTGAGCAATCTAGTATACATCCATAATAAGTTGAGTAGTGCTAGTTTCATCATTCGGATAAGGATGGTGAATCATCCACTAGATGAAACATTTAGGTCATTTTTTGATTTAAAATATTAGTGAATCTAATAGAGAGACGATCATGTTTCTTGAATGGAAGTGAAACCAATTTAACCAATTGTGAACCCCTATAAAAGATATGTGGGATAAGACATTGATATATACATTGAATTTAAGTGAAGCACTTGTTACATATCTTCCATGATTTTAATCCTATTTTATGGTAATATAATTATTTGTAATTATTCTCACATAGATATGGGATAATGTTCTAAACCACATAAATATTTGTTTGTCCCCTTTTCATTTCCTTGTTGATTCTTTTCATGAATGTTTGTTTGTGAGTTATTTGGAAGTGTATATGAGAAGTGAGGATTTATGGAAGTGATTACGGTGAAATAGAATTCTTAATTATAGTTATCTAAAATTTAGGAAGTTTGGGTGGTTGAATTCCATAATAAAGGATCATCAGTGTGTGATATATTCTAGTGAACTCATGGTCATATCATCCATTGATCATACTCAAGAATCTTCCCAACGAGTGATATCAGATCTTGGTTATTCATAATTTATATCTTAGAAAATATTCACTCTATCCTTAAGAATAATATTGGCTTCTATTGGGATTATTATTAGCAGAAGATATAGAGTTATAGATAGTAAAAGTTTGATTTAACAAGTTTGATGGAAGAAAATTGAGTTTCTAGAGGATGTAGATATAGGACTTGTTACTAAAACATGTGGATAATTTAATTATTATAAATTCCTAGAAGAATATTAAAATAGATAAAAATAAAATAACAATAATAAGATTATAGGAAAAAATGATTTACATGGTTTGGGAATAATCCCTACCCACACAGAGATGTGGAATACTTCACTAAAATTTGGGAACATAATTATAGGTTGCAATCACTAAGTATAAAACCCTATATAAAAATTATATAATAAATCAATGTGGTGCTATAGTAACCACATTTCTATAGCTACACCAATTTTACAATAATTCTAATGTGATTTAGTGTCATAACCACCCAAGTCCAAGTTGCTACAATATGAGTGGTATGAATTTTATAGAGCTACAGTACCACTACCACGTGTCGTTATAGTATCATAATAAATTCCACACTATTACAGTTCCCTATCAGTGTCTCTAGTTAGTTCTACTATAGTTCCCTATCGAGGGTTTTAGCCTAGTGTATTTTATAGTCCAAAAATAGTTTTTGAAAATTCATCCAAGGATGGATACAGTAGTCCAATGGGACTATCTCAACCAAAATTGTAACACCCATTCTTGTAGTTACTTTAACATTTTATTATGTATTTTAATATTATATGATACTCGAGTTGTGTTTTGTGAATTTCCATAAATTTTTGGAGTGTAGTTGTAGTATTTTTGGAGGTGCTTTGTTTAAGAACGGTTAGTAGAAACAATGCAGTATCTCTAAGAAACTATGTAGGGTGATGTTGGGATTCACATGGTAAGAGCACAGTTTTCACCTACATTAGTCAAACCATTAAATTTCCTAAGAAAAACTATATAATTAGAGAAAGAGGGAAAACACAGTTGGTACTCGGTTTGTCTAACCATGTGAGCCAACCGTGTGAGGGTGTGGAATTGCGAAAGTATCAATGCATTGTTGGTGCATCGTTTCCCCATACATGTAGTATAACCATGTGGATCCTAGTTTTTGAAGAAGTAGCATGCGTATGGTTGATGAATGGTTTCTTAAACCATATGACCTAACTTTTTAGCATACATTTAATGCTCTATTTTTTTAATTCGTATTAAGGCCTTGAAACCCCCATTTTACCCTATTCTTTTAGGGTCTAAAAATCTTCTTCATGCCTAGAATCTCAAGGCAATTACCTTTGATCAAGAGAAAAAATTTTCTTAACAAAGTGTGTTGGAGATCCAGATTCATTGGTAAGCCCTTTTTCTCCCATATTCTTCTTAAATATAATCTACTCCTCTCTGTTAGACCCATAGATATAGTTTTTAATAGATATATATGTGTGTGTTATGGTTATAATATTTATGATATGTTTTTTGAACTATTTAAATTAGTGTGTTTTGATCATGGATGTAGAATTTTTGGCGTTGTTTTTTATTTCCATCATTCGGTGAGAGGTAGGTGGCTTCTCTCTCATCACTAATTATTCTGGAACTAAAATTATTGGTTTTTATAGAATATTTCACTTGAATTTTCTATGTAAATGTTTTGATATTTATTAAAGAAAACTATTTTGTTCATGTATTTGGAGAATGGATTTTGGGAAAACCTATTTATATATAATTTTAAAAAGATGGTTTTAAATTATAGTATTATTTGATGCAATAAAAATTACTGATGAAATTATTTTAAGAAATATTTGTTATATGTGGTCTGAATAGGTATCAAATTTTGAATTATTGTATTTGTGTTTTCTTAATTGGATGGAGTATGGTCGTGAAGTACCAATATCAAAGTTGGATGGAGTATGGTCGTGAATTACCACCATCAATGAGAGACACCAAGCTTGTGTCTGTGTATGTGGTTGTGTGGGTGTATGAAAATGGGAATGATTATTCCAAGTGATAAGAAATGATAATAAGCAGTTTATTTATATCTCTGATGGATTTAATTTATGTATTTTCATAAACTATTTATATTATTTTTAATTTTTTTATATAAAATTTGATAACTGGTTCTTTTCCTAGTTGCATGAGTTAGGAAGTCTTTAGGGAATTCCTACTTATTTTATACTCACCCCATGCTTAGGCAACATAGATCATTTTTATATGTCATATAGCAGGACATGGTAAAGGGGAAGGTATCTTAGTATTCTATTGATGAATCTTGATACCATGGACAAGACATGTGGTGTTGAATCTTGGGTATAGATTGAGTGTTTATTGGGATGATTCCACTTCAATGTATTTGGGTTTCTGTTGTATTTTTTCCTTATTGGTTGATGTTTTCCATTTTTATTATAACTCTAATATTTTTTTACTTTGGTTTTACCTTTGATTTATGTGTTTATACTAAAGAAGAATATATATTTTCTTAGTTTGTATATCTTATCTTGGTTGGTTATTGGTTTCTTAGAGAAAATTGTCCCCCAATATTCTCTTATCCCTTGGAATTTATTGCAGGAATTTGGTGTCTTGGGTTTGTCACCTAATTTTAGTTGTACTCCATCTCTTCTCAAGCTAATGAGTTTGTTTGGGATGTAACTAATGTTACCATTCTTGGTCAGTCCGTCTGGTATCTTGATAAGGTAGTAATGGGAGGGTATTGTCGAAAGTTGAAATTTATAGGTTAAAAATATGTACATTAACTTTTTATGTTGAACTTCAATTTACTAGGGTGGTATAGGTACAAAAGTGTTCTAAGACAGTTCTAGGTGTGTTTCAACTCATCGATATGGTTTTAGATGATGATTACTTAATGTCATTAATTAATATATATCCTTACCACTATAATTGTATTGTTCAATTTGTATTTTATAATATGTTCAAAAGTGTTACAATGGTTTTACTTTGAAAAGAAGAGATGTAATTCAAGTTGTTTATGGTTATTTGTCAATTTTTAAAGATTTCAGATTCTATTTATTGATGAATAAATGAATTTATTTGTTATAAAAAATGAAACATGGTTGATGCCTTAGAAAGTGACTAGAAGAGGCCATGGAAAATGAGGTTTCACCCAAGACACTGGTGAACTGACTGCTTGTCTAATGCATCATTCAAGATTTTCAACCCATTGATAGGGGAAATTGTAATGCAGAGCCTTGAAAAGTAAACCATTCCATATTGTTTCAGAAGAAGAATCCAAAAATATTTCAAGGGGATTTAAAACCTAAAAAAGCAAAAATTTGGATGAGTAGAATGAATCAAATATTTGAATTCCTTGGAATATTGGCTGATCAATAGGTGAAGTTGGAAAATTATATGCTCAAAGATGTTACATGCCTATGGTGGGATTTAACTTTCTAATCTAAATTCAACCAAGGTATTATGTGGGAGGACTTTGAAAGATTGTTCAATAAAAACATTTATCCTCAAACATTATAGATTATAAGAACCACAAGATTCTTCATCCTGAAGTAATAAAATATCTCATTGATAGAGTACGTGGATAATGTTATGAACGTATTTCACATCGCACCAGAGTTGGATGCAAGTATCTCCTTGAAGTCATGAAAATTTATCTTTAGGATGCAATTAGAGATACTCTCTATGATATTTTTACTTTGTATTACAAACTATACATAGATGGTTAATAAAGAGATTGTGCTATGAAGAGATATCATTGTAAATACAGTTTGATGGAGTATGTTTATCTTATAAGAAAATTTTGGGAACTCAAATACTGAGAATAAGTGGAAGAGGGTCCCATATTTCCAAGGTGGTGGAGTATCTCATAATCATATCACGAGGTCCGTTAAATTTCCCCAACAAAAAAATTGTAAACCGGGATGTTTTCAATGTTCACTTAAGCATATCAAGTGAAACTGCATGGAACCACCTAGAGCGTGTCAAAATTATAACCAGATTGGACATCTCTAGAATTATTTTCATAGCACTCCATGGTATAGTTCTAGAGATACATATCATGTATCTTATATATCCTATACTTTGAATGGATTATATCATCATAAAAACATTCATCCCCAATACTGAGAAAGACAATGCGATTCTATGAACACCACAACTCCTTAGACTATGAAATCTTAGTAGGGAAGGAAAGAACATGGGGTAGATATTAAGAGATTGTTTGATGTTGAGAATATGATCACATATGCTCAATTTAGACCACTAATGGTTCGTGAAACTATTATTTTTAATTTTACCATTATAATAGCCTTATTTGATATGGTCACATCCTACTCTGTTATTGTTTCTTATGTTGTTGGTCATATGGGTTTTCATGTTGAGCGTAACATTATATAGGACTATTGATATGGATTAATTGTTTTTGGATATCATTTTTGTTAAGATGGACATATCTAACCTGATTTTGGGAATGTATTCATAAAAGAACTTCTAGACCCACATCAACTATTACGACTTTCAAGTTAGTTTCACATATTCTGATAAATTTAATCATCTATTTAAAATATATTGGTATGTGAATTCAAGTAGAGTAGGGAATTTTGTACTCGTGGTCAAGAATTTCTCTTATCAGTTAGAAATAATTACTCTAGAATCAATTGATATAATTTATCATAGATATTTTCCAACAATTGATGACAAATTTCTAGATGTATTTCCTAATAATTTCTCTAGGTTTCCACCTAAAATAGATAGGGGTATTTATTATTGATTGACTGCCAAGTACAGGTCTGATTTAACTTCCATCATAGAGGATGGAACCTATGGAATTAAGGGAAATATAATTTTATCTAGAAAAATTAGAGAGAAAAAGGTACATTTGACCTACTACAGGGCAGCACCATTTTTTTCAAGAAATCATAAGGAACTCTTAGTCGTTGTGTGTGTCATTATAATCTCACAAAAGTTACAATAAAGAATCAATATCCTCCTCTAAAAATTAAATATTTTTTTATCAATTTAGGGGATCCCAAGGGTTCTCTATGACTGATTTACGATCGAGGTATCATCAAATTCGAGTTTAGAAAGATTACATTCCAAATAATTTCTTTATTAGTTGTTATGGTTACTATGAATATGTAGTTATTCCCTTTGAAATTATGAATTCACTAAAATTTTTTATGGAATTGAGGTATCAAATATTTCATAGGTATCTTAGCTTCTTTGTAGTGGTTTTTTATGATATTTTGTTGTATTCTAGGATAGAGGCTGATCATAAAAAATAATTGGCTATAGTGATAGGTATCTTATATGAACATATCCTTTATGATAATCATTAAAATTTTGGTTTCTGGATATAATAGGTATTTTTACATGTTCATTTTATTTCTAAAAAAGAAGTTTTTATTGATCCTAAATAAGATAGAAGTTGTTATCTCATGGAAACCACTAAAGAGTGTGTTTTAGATACATAGTTTCCTTGGATTATCATGCTGTTACTGACAATTTTTTTTATCATTTGTCATGAATTTCTTCACCAATGATGGATTTGATATGGAATTGTGTTCCTTTAAAATGTAACAATGACTGCCATAAATCTTTACAAGAGAACAATTTTCTTCTTACATCAGCACCCATCCTTACATTTCTAGAGCTAGGACAAGGTTATGTCGTCTATTTTGATGCATCAGGATATACTTTCGGATGTTTTCTCATATATGTTGATCGTGTTGTAGCATATAGATCATGACAATTATGGGTTCTTGAGAAGAATTACCGAACACATTATTTTGAGTTAGATGTTGGAGTTCATGCCTTGAATACTTGGTGAAATTATCTTTTTGGTGAAAATTTTATGGTTTTTACGAATCATAATATCTTGAAATGAATTTTCTCACAATGAGATTTTAACCTATGGAAAAAATAGATGTAATATCTTTAGATGTTTGACTATTAATTGATAATTAAATTAGGTAAAGTGAATTATTTTTTTGATACATTAAGAATAAATTCATATAATAATATGGCTAGAGAGTCTTCAGATCAATGTAATATAATTTTGATCATTGATAATATGTATATGGATTTTTCTAAGAAAGATGATGTAGTAATTTTCTTTCTTGTTTACCTTTTTTCTTATTTAGTTGGGCAAGTTAAAAATTATTAGATATTTGATCCATAATTTCTAGATTTATGTTCAAAACTATATAGTGGGGAGACCATTGAGGGATGTATTCTATAAGAAAGATCTTTGTTTCATTTTAAAGATCATATTGTGGTTCCTCTAACTTATCATGAGTAGATCTTTAATGTCTACCACCATTTGATATAGTCTATTCATCTAGGAATTCAGAAGATGCATAATGTGATGAGAGCATAGTTTTGGTGGGATGGAATGAAAAGAAGGGTTGGGTAATATGCTTTGAGATGCCTCAATTATCAGAAGGTCAAGAAAGAACACAAATGACCAGCTGGTATGTTTCATTCTTTACAAATCATCATGTGGAAATGGGAGTAGTTATATGTGTAATATTTCACCAGACTTCCAAGAATGGTTCAGGGAAATGATGAAATATGGGTGATTATGTATCAGATCCAAAATTCAACTCACTTTATCCCTATTAAAGAATATAATCTAGTCTAATAATGGTAAAAAATATTTTTTCAGAAAGTTATAATGTTTCATGGTGTACTTTTTGCCATTTTGTTTGACCGGGACCCCAAGTTTACATCTCATTTTTGTAAGTCCATCCAAAAATCCCTTAGGACCCAATTGAAAATGGACACAAATTATCATCCTCAAATGTATGTTAAATTAGAATGGATGATCCAAATATTGGAATACATGCTTAGATTTTATGTAATTTACTTTTGTTTCTTATGGGAAGAATATCATTCATTAGTGGAGTTCTTATACAATAATAGTTATTAGGACTTGTTACAAATGGATCCATTCAAATCATTGTATAGTCACTCTTTTTGTTCTTCACTTTTTTTGGTGGAAGTGAGTGATAATTCACTTATCATTTATATCCTTGTGTATGAGACAATATAGAAAATTTAAGTGATCAAAAATAGGATGGTGATGGATTATAATCCTCCAAAAAATATGAGGATAACCATCATCAATTATTATTATTTGAGTTGATTGACTATGTTTTATTGAGAATCTCTCTAATTTCATGGTGTTATCATTTTAATAAGCTGAGAATGTTGTATCCTTATTACATTATCTCTTTTAGATACTTGAATGATTTTTTTAGGTGTCTTATTTGTTTTCTTTACCTCAATGGTTTGGTTCTATGTACAATGTGTTTCATGTATCTCAATTGAAAAGTACCAGCCTAATCCTAACCATTTGATTCAATAAGACCATGTTTATCTTGAATTGGATGCTACATTAATTCATATGATAAAAAATTATAGATATTAAATATAATCTCTTGTGTGAGAAAATCATCGATTTGGTAAGGGTTTTATTGGAAATTTATTAGATCTAAGAGAATATATTGGAACTTCAGAAGGAAATGCTAGACCAGTGGCCTGATATCTTCCAAGAAAACGTTGGTATCCCGCTTTCCTAGTACTGAAAGACCAATGGCTTGGAGTATGTAACACCATTTGTTTCAAGTAATTTACACTTTTATTATGTATGTTGATCTTATATTATACTTAGGTTTAGTTTTGGGATTTTATATAAGGTTTTGGAGTTTTTTAAAACTTCCTTTGGATGTGCATGGTTTGAGAACGGTTCGTAGCAATCAGGCACTATCTCGGTGAAAATGTGTAAGGTGATTCTAGGATTCATTGGGAAGTTTCACGGTTAGCATATAGTTTGAAAAAACCATGTGAGTTCCAAACAGAAACCGTGAATGCGAAGACAGTGTAAAAAACATGATTGGCATGGGGCATATCTAACCATGTCATCCAACCATGGGAGGGTGTGGACTTAGAACTGTGGAAATACAAGGTTGATGAAAAATTCCACGAACCATTTTGTACAACAGTCTGGAACCTTATTTTTTATTCAATTCCATGTGCACAATTGGTGCAGAGTGTTTTAAGTCATGTAACCTAACATTGTGGTGTGTAATTATTGCACCATTTTTAAAAACAAAATATATTAAGACCCAAGAAACCCTCATTTTTAACCTACTCTTCTAGGTTCTTGTATTATTCTTCCACCCTAGACCCCCACGGTATACAAAGGAAAATTTTATTGAATCAAAGTGTGATGGATATATTGATTCATCGGTAATTCCTTATTCTTCCATGTTCTTCATAGATATACTCTTATCCCCTCTCTCACCCAGATCCATAGATATAGTCTATTATAGATATATCTATCTGTTATGGTGAGAATATTGATGAGTTTTTGTTGGATCAATTGAATAGAAAGTGTTTTGAGCCCAAATAAATAATTTTTAGTTTTTTTCTATTCCATTATCTGAGGAGATGTATCTGGATTATCTCTCCTCTCCACTTATTATAAAACTGGAAGACTTGGTTTTGTTTAAATGTTTCACTTGGATTTTTTAAATAAACATTGTGATATTTCTTCAATAAAACAATTTTGTTCATGTCATTGGAAATTTAGAAAAATCGAATGAATTTTAGGAAAATATCAGGGTTTATAATTTAAAAATGATGGTTTTAAAATTATGGTATTGTATTCCCCAAAAAAATGTTTGCCGAAGATCTTTCAAGAAATAGTTGTTTTATGTGGAATGAATTGGTATGGGATTTGGTATAATTTTTTGGGTGTGTGTTTAATGGGGCAGAGCATGGTTGGGGAGTATAATCATCAATGTGGGATGGAGTATGGTCATGAAGTACCAATGTTAATAGGAGACACAAAGCTTGTGTATGTATATGTCGGTGTGGGTGTGGGTGTGTGTCAACAAGGGAATTGTAACTCCCTTAGTTTTTATGAACCTTTATTCTGAATAAATTAAATTTCCTAGATTTCTTCAGTTATACACTACACTAAGTTAAGATTATGCTACATGAAACACCATCTTATCTTTCTTTACAGGAAACACTGAATTTCTATGAAACAACATTTTATTATTATAATTATTTAAAAAATAAAATTATAACCTATACCTTAGAATAGAGTGTACGAACAATGTTAAATTTATTAGAAAATTATTATTTACACATGTATATATAATTCTTTTACCAATTAATTATAAATCAATGTAAACCCCTTTTTAAATTAAAATGAAATGTTTTTCTGAAAAACTATGCACAAGGGTGTTTTATAAAAATAAATAAAAAATCAGCCATGTCTGATTATATGAATGAAATATATGTATAATATATTCAATATAGTTTTTACATTCATCTTACATGTTTTCTAGATAGGATATAAGAATAATCCAATTTTACGCAGAAAAGAAGCATTTTTCTAAAAAGGCAGTTCTGCCGCATTTTGATGATTCACTTATTTTAAACCAAGTTTATTACACTTTTATAAATTATATTTGAAAAAAATAAACTTCTTATGTGAAATAAGAATATAAAAATTTACTTTGGTTAATATTTTTCTAATAAGTTTCATGTTTTGATGAATAGTGAACATACTGATTTTATTGAAAACATTATTTTTATATTAAAGTATTTACAAGTTCAAATTATGTTTTAGATTAGTTTTAAATTTTAATTAGTTAATTTTTATTTTAAATAATAAAATTATGGTTTCTAAAAGGATTTTATAAATGAATTTATTATAAAAACAAGTTACGTTTTAAAAGGGCATTTTTTTAAAAATTTATTTTTCATGGCGTTTTACCGATTTTATTTTAAATTAAATCATGAAACTTTTTTGTACCGAATTTTCATAAATGGATGAAATTTTTGTATTCATAATGTCTAAATTTAGTAAATATTTCCATTTTATTTTTATCCAAAATGAATAATAACCTTGGTAAATCATGTTACCATGGTAATGTGTAAATTGACTAATTTATGTTAAAAATTAAATTATATAGAATACAAAATGACCCTAACACAAGAATTTTTTTTTGGATAAATAATATTATACCAGTAAAAGATATGGATCTAAATTAATTATTTTAATATACACTTTTCTGTGAAAATGACTTATATAATATTTAAATCAAAGAAAGTCATAAAATATCACTTTATTTGTCTTCAATATCTCTTATGTGTCCAGATGGGAAAAAATTATGGTATAATAAAATATAACTATAAATTTTTAACTTAATAAAAATATTTTCATGATAAAATCTTGTTTTATAATTTTTTGGTGACATAGATGAACTTATGATATTTATAATATTTTATTTAATAAAAATTTGATGATGTCGCATTCATGTTTTAAATAATATATCATTTTTATATAGGCTTATAAAAAAGGTATATCCAAATAAAAATATTATTTTGAAATATTTAATATTTATAATTTTCATGTTATTTTATTTTTATTTTTTTATAGAACAAATAATTATATTAAATAATTACAAAACACTGATGTAGTAATTATGTTATTAATAGAGATATAAAAGAAATGTTAATAAAAATATTAAAATAAATATAATTTGAGAAAATTAATTAGATAAAAAATTTATAGATTCTCTTTACTTATTAGGGGTATAATTAAATATTTATTTCTAAGTTAACTTGTTATTTTGATATTTTTAAAAGTCCAAGTAATTAATAGTTTCAAAAGTGTCACTAACGATATTTTATCAAAATAACTTTTTCAGAAATTATTTAAAAATAATAAAACATATTTAAAAATATAATAAAGTATAATATAGTCTAAAATATAATAAATTGTTCATTTATGATTTAACTGACATCACATAAGTAAAATTTACATCCTTTTAATATAGAAAAATCGGTTACATTAGTTAAAACTAGAATAGGTTAACTAAGGGTTAATCAAAATGATAAAGTTGAAAATAATACCAAAAAATTTATAAAATATATTTTTTTATGATATTACAACTAAATAGCATATTGTCTTAGAATACATGGAATTTTTGTGGTATTTGGATTGATAAAGAAATTTTTATAAGTTAATTTTTTTAGAAATTCTAAAAGTGCCCCTCACCTCAATTATAAAATGGAACATACTCCCTCACTTATAAACATCACATCGAGCCTTAAATATTGAAAAAACTCTTAAACGGTATCCTATTCACTTCCCTAGACACATTATATTGGTTCTGGTCTTCCCAAAATACCAACTCTAGTGTCCTTTAGAGAAGATATAAAGGAGCAGTTTTGACGAAGAGTTCATCGTTCTAACTAATCACTGTCTTTTTCTACTCTTCTCCACCTACAATGAATATATGATAAAATAATAACTTAAGAATCATAAATATACTTAAATTTTATTATGATTTGGAACAAACCACTATAAATCTCCTTTCCCATTCAACAAGAAATAAAAGTATCTCTTGTGCGTATGTATGGTTTTCCGTCTCCACGTAGCGATACAATTCATTTTCCATCACCATATTTTATGAATGGGAATTATGATGGGTTTTATATTTATATATTATATTTATGAAATAAATATACTTCTATAATGATAATATCATATCTACCATTTTACCACCTAAACTTTTGGAAAATGATAACGTCGCTCGTGCGTACGTATGGCTTACCACCACCATGATGCAATGTGATTTGTTTTTTATCTATATTTCATATTGAAGGTAATAAGGATGAATTTTTCAAATATATGTGATATATATTACATAATAATGATTATATAATGATTATATATATAATTTAATTTAATTTCTTTTCATGTGAAAAGAAGACGAAAATAACATTCAAGTGTACGTACAGCCAACCGCCTCTATGAACGGTGTATTTTATTTTATACATCAAACTTTTATAAATAAAAATGAATGAAAATATAATGAATATATATATATATATATGATATTTATATCATGAATATAATTTTGTATTTTATTAAATCATGATCTATGTAAAAGGACCAAGGATAACGAGTTAAAACATGAACGAAAAGTAAGCTGTTATTACCTTAAATATAAATTTAACTTGAAATTGTAAATAAGAGAGTTATATAAAGTCATAATTAAATCATATATGGTATTATATATATGAATATGGTTATTTATTATATTTATAATAATCTTAAATTTATTATACATGAGTTTTGAATGTATATGAAAGAAGTCAATACTTAAGGTAAGGATTTTTTTCTAAAATTTATTTTTGTGGAATACATTGTCTTATACAATACTTCATTATTTTCTATGGTGTATATACTACCCAATAGTTTCATTTATGATTATTATTATTATGGTGATGTTATTTTCATATTCATATAATTTATTTTCATTCATATGGAATACGATTCTACTGATTATAATGTGGTAAGGGTTAAATTCACAATCACATTTTATTCAGGATTCTACTGAGTTTTTTGGAAAAAAGTATGAGAAGAATGTTTTTTTAAATTATATGACATGAATTGTTTTTTATGATTTCATGGAAACTTATTTCCTTGAAGATTACCTAAAATACTTACATAATTATTTTCAAATAAAATTTTTTCTTTTAAAATTGCTAGGTATTTTAAGAAAAGAAAACATTTTCATTATAGAAAGTATATTTTTATGAAGAATTATTTTCGGGTTATATATCAAAATTATTTTTCATCTAAGATAACATTATTTTATGATAATTATCTCTTAATTAGGATATTTTTCATAGATATTATCCCTATTATTCCTCTGGTTGGTTTATGTTTATGATAATTGTAAATCATATTTCTTTTCCATGGGTTATGTTATGATTGATTGATGTTTCTAAAACCTATTTAATTTCATGGGTTATTATATGATGAATTATTTATGTTATTGTGGAAAAAAAATATGGTTTTAATTATGTGATGGGTGGGACCTATATATCCCTCTGATGCATTGGATAAAGATTTATATCTCATGAGATAGACATGACTAGAATAAGAAATGATCGTAGATCAGTAATATATGCTTGGAATACGAAATGTTCTTGATTTAGTAATACAGGACTGGAATGGGAAATGATTTTATCTCATTAATACAAGGCTTGAATGAGTATTAAACCTGGTTTATTAACACATGTATGGAATGGGGAGTGAGCCTCATTCAGTAAAGTAGTTTTTACACTTTGATGGTATTAGCAATGATCCTTGAAAAATATGGAAATGATTTTCTATGCTTACGTGTTTTCCACAAATCCAAGTCTCATATTATGCTCTCATAGAATATATTGTTTGTTTTCCTTGATGGAATTCTATGATTTATTCCAGGACAATACATCATTATCATTGATATATAGGATATGATTTTCCAAAGTTTTGTTTATATTCTTCTGATTTATGATTATTTTTACCATTACTGAGAATTTGAGATCACTATTATCATATTTTTCATTTACCCAGGTTAAAAAGAAAAGTTTTAGATAGGAATACTAAAGGGTAAGATATTTATGGGAGATGTTGAAGATCGTTCGCCAAATTATAGTATTTTGTTCCAAATTTCAAAAGGCACTAAAATATTATGGTTCTAAAACTTTTTTTGTGTGTGTAATGTGATGAATATTCCTCTAAAAGATGTAATATACATGTAAGAAAATCTTGGGTTTCTATATTTGGTATTAGAGAAAAGGTTTACTCAACATTTGTAGACCGGGATGAGAAAACATTAGTGTGATCCCTAGATATACTTTTAAGGATATTTCTAGGGACCCCTCTATGTATAAATCTATGTATAAGCTACAATCCAAGATTTTACATAACAATAACTAATAACCTAGGATTAAACCTATTATTAAATAGATTAAAATATTATATGTAATTTCCCTTGAATATGTGGTTTTAGCACTATGATTATTTTTTATCACACTAGGATTTCTGGTTTTAGTCGATGGATGGAACCTGAAGGAACCATGTTATTCATAAATGCAATGGGAAATGAAATGATTGTCCTCCTGAAAACCCAAATTTTATAGAATGAAAAATCATATTTATATACTTACACAATCTATGAATTATTATAAACTCTTAAATTAATAGAGAAGAAAAAACATTATGTTGATTCCTTTATGAGGAAACGTCCACCTTATTTCAGTAGGTCTTCTGATCCAATTATATATGAACAATGGATTGGTTCCAATAAATATATATTTTCCATCCTTTAGTTTTCATAAAATGAAAAATTATTTTGGGTATTTTATTATTTAGAAGGTGAAGCAGACCAATGGTGGAATCTAATCAAGAATACAAGGTGGAATATGAAATTGAATCCATGGAATTAGACGTGTTTATGAACTTATTTTTCAACAAGTACTTTACTTTTATTATTCATATGAAGGTGAAAAAATGAGTTCCTTGAGCTTAAAAAATGACGATGAATCTATTGGTACCGAAGAGGCTAATTTTACAAGGCTTTCAAGGTACGCTTCTAGTATTATCATCCAACCTAAAATTATGGTTGATAGACTCTTCAGTGGCTTAAAAAAAAGTTGTCAAAGGGCATTATCCATAAGAGAATTTAGTAGCTATGAATAGATTGTTCATTGTTCTATCAAGGTGTAAATGGAGTTTCGAGTTACAAATTAATCTCTTTGTTTTGATAAGAAACTGAAAATGGATATTAAAGAAAAATATAAAAACCATAGATAAAAGAATATTATCCATTTTTTATGCTCAATGTGTGGAAAGAAACATGGAGGAAAAAGTCTTAAGGGGAATGGTAAATGTTTTAAGTGTGGGAAAATTTTCATTGGGGAATTGAACTCCAAAGTGATTTTAAAAGTTACCTAATAATGAAAATATATAAAATTCTACAAAAAATAAACCTCCCACACATCAGTGATACAAGTATAAGGAAAATGGGCATTATTAGAACCAATTCTCTAATATAAGGGTTATCAATAATGTTCAATGTCAGCAACCTGTTAATTCCAAATACAAAATAAAATTATTTGTGATCACTATTGGAGATATAGAATATGAAAATGATGTTATGGAGTGATAAAGTGTTTATATAATGGAATTCAAGAATAATATTGTAGAAGTACATTTATAGTATTATGGAATAATAAAAAATCTATTTTTGGTCTAATGTAGTTTTTTCATAAGGATTTAAGATCATATTAAAATGGTATCGATAACCATGAAAATATATTAAGGTGGACACAAGATTAAGGGAACAATAACCCTTAATATGTTGGGATAATGAAAAAAAAGTGATGTTTGGTTATGATAAACTAAAAGGGATAGTATTAATGACCACGAGACTAATCTGATAACAAAGTTTTTTATGATATCTGGTGTAACACCCCAAGCTTCTACAATACAATTCTCTTTGAATAATTAAATAGAGTGTGTTGTATGCAACATCGAGTTCTAACACACACCATAACCGATCAAACTAGCCGTTATGAATAGTAATAACTACTTTTTAAAATTTTATCAATTTTACCTCTCAAAATGGACTCAATTTCTGGATTTGGAGTATCTAATTTAGCCTAAGGTGAAATTTTGGTACTTTTCGGATAACTTTAATATTTTTATGAATAGTGAAAATTACTAAATTTTAATTAAAAACAACATTTTTAATCAAAATAATGAATAGTGATAAATTATGAATTTGAGTGGTTTTAAATTATATTTAGAATATATTTTTACCATTTAATACAATTTTGTTCATTGGACATAATTTCACAGTTAAACCTGACATAAACAAGTATCAATCTTTTGATAGTTATTATATCTTAAAAACATGCTTTTTTTTTGTCAGCGGGAATTAATTTTAAATTAATTTCTGCCACTTATGTGTTTTGAATTTGGAAAAATGAATTCCATATTTGGAATCAGGATGTCCAAATTGTGTAAATAGGTAACTTTTATTTTTATACATTTTGAATAATTACTTCGGTAAATATTTTATTTACAATGGTTAAAGGGTAAATCCGGTAAATAAGGGTTAAAAAATAATATTATAATAATACTAAATTACCCTAAAACGTGTCCTAACCATATTGGTTGATATAGGTTCGACCATGGACATCTTTGGGTCGATTTTGGGACCCCATGGAGCCACTTTTAGGTGATAGGGACACATTATTTTAATTAAGTTAAAATAAATACAAAAATGACATAAGTATATATGTTTTAGAAAAAAAAATTACATAAGGTTATATATGTTGGATTTTAGACTATAAATATTAATTAGAAAGCTAAAATGATTTCCTACATAATGATATTTTATTTATAATTTTTAGACATTAAATAATTTAATTTATTTATGACACAATGATGATGCAGTAATTACCATAATAGTGAAAATTGAAATAATTGATATTATAAATACCAAAATAAATATAATTTGAGAATTTTTATTAATTACACTGATTGTCTATGTTAATATGACATGTTATTAATGATTTAATTAACTTTTTTCGAAGTAATAATTCTTTTATGATTTTTACAAAAAATCAACTATTGAATAGTGTCAAAATTGACATAAAAGAGTTTTTAAAACAAATATTATATTTTTAATTGATATTAAATTCCTAAAAATATAAGGTTCGGCCAAGAGACTTATATCATGATATTTTTATCATTAATGGACCACTTGGGGGTCTCTTGGATGTATATAGTAATTTTATTAACCATATAATATAAAAATACAAAGAGACATCGTAAAAGTGAAACTAATTAACTAAGAGTTAATAGTTAAAGATAAGGTTAATATAGTAACCCAAACATGTCTAAATCTTATTTTTTGAGTGGTTTTCGACCTATCCCCACCTTAACCTTTATATAATACACTTTGGATCCATTAGAAACCGAATATGAATTTATTATAAAATAATATTTCTAGCTTTTCCAAAGGTGCCCCTCACTCCTCTTATAAAAGGGCACTCCTCATTAATTCACACCTTCAAAGACATTTGGATCAGCCAACATCTACCCAAATACTCTCTAAAATTCCCTCACATCATCCTAGATGCCTTCTTTTATTCAGAAATCCATCCTAAGGAGCCCTTTTGATCAAATCAAAAGGAAGAACCCGAAGAAGAGGTAATGATTTCACCACACTTTTTCAAGTTCCTTTCGTCTTCCACTTCTTCTTTCTTTTTTATTACCAATCTAAAATAATGAATCCAGTATCTCCTATATACTGTAATATTATTATAAATATGGTAAAACCATATTCATTATTCTATCCATCCTTTGAATGACATGTCACCATACATGCGTACGTACGGCTTACCGTCTCCACGTCGTGGTGTAATTATTATTCAATATATTATTATTTAGATGGGTATAATAATGATTTTTAATTAATTTAAATAATAAATATGACATCATAATTATTCTTTATATATGATATACCATCCAATTATATATTATTTTAATATCAAAATAATGATATTGTCGCTCATGCGTACGTACGGACTACCGTCTCCACGAACGCGATGAGATTCATTCTCCATCGTATCCATTCAAGTATAATTATCACTTGATGATTTAAAAATAATTTTTAAGGACTTGATATCATTCTGGATATGAATAATATACAATCTATACATGACAAACATGGATTACGTAACAAAACATATAAAATAAAACGTGTAAGTTAACACCTGAAACGACGATAATACTAAGATATTATTAACAAAGAAATGTTAAAAGATCATATATGATAACATAATAATATATATTATTCTTGTATAATTTAATAACAATTATTTCACCATTATACAGGAGGTTAACCTACCCTAACCAAGGAAAAGTACAAGGTAAGGGTTTATTTCGCAATCTCTTCATTATCCGAGGTCATTTGTACGTAATAATCTACTAGGAATTCTTTATCATCCACATCCATGTTTATTAAAAATGTATTTCAAAAAAAAATTAATATGGGTTAAAATCATTTATACCCTTGTTTAATTTTATAAGTCATTTATAAATGAATATTTTCTTTATTCTCCAAACAAGGCCCTTTTTAACCTTTTTGACGGAATTAAGGTAATCATGTTTTTTTAACTTATACGGTGGATGCGGCTATTTTATTCCATTATAAAATCGTCAAAGCTTCCCTTACAATCTTATAAGAATATTTTCAAAGAAAATTTTTTATTTTATAAATATATGACTCCTAAATTATTTCAAAATAGAAAGAGATATTTCTCTAAAAAGAGTTTTGATTTCATCTATATCAACATCCTTTGATGGATTTTACGCTTATTTGAAGTTGATTTATTATGATACAAAACTTATATATTTTATGAAAGGTTTTGTGATATTTTTTACTATGGATGTGTTATTTTAATACCATTCATGGTTTATGGATGAAGTATTTACATTTCGTATGCTAGTTTTAATACGAATGTTTATGTTATGTTTAAACCTTTTCATATGGGAATGCATTGGACTTAATATGTGATGGGTGGAGCCGGCTATAGCTCCTCGATGCATCGATAAGTCTCATGAGACAAACTAGTGTCTTGGCACAAGGCCTTGAAAAAATCTTATTTGTAGTCTTGGCACGAGGCCTTGGATATGTGGTTATGATAGTCTGGCATTATGAATTTCATCATTATCAAAGTGGTTATTGATATTGCATGTGATTATTAAATTAGTAGAATATCCATGTGAATAAGTAAATGGAATTATTTCATTTTATTTCTGCCATACTATGTTGAAGTTCAAGTTTAAAAGGCTTTTGTTTTCGTTATACATTTCCTTAAATGCTTATTCTTATTTATGAAAGGTTCCTCTATATTGTTATCCTTATTGGGAATTTGAGCTCACCCCTTTTCTATGTTTTATTTTTCCTTGTATGTGAAGAAGTAAATTATGAATGACTTACAGGGATATTATGAGGGGATAATAGTGTGGACTATGGAGACAATATGTTGTTGTAGTAGTTTTTCACTATATGATGTAATGTAAACTTCATGAATGTATCTAGTTATTCCAAGGCTACTAAACTAATTAGTCTTTCGAGACTTGATCTTTCTTGTGATCATGCCAATGATATGTAATAATGCACTGACTCTAGGTAACTGGGGTCGGGGAGTTACAGTTGGTATCAGAGAAAGTTTAGTACAAAACATGGAAGCTATATTTAGATAAAATCTGATTAGGGAACATAGATTTAAGATGAACTTTGACGATTAGTATAGAAGAACTTCCTTAAATTTTGGTATTGCAGTGATTTTGTGAGTTTTCCGAGCAATACATCCCTGTCTGGATACAAGCAGGTAGAGGCGGATTTGGCATAGATGTACCTAGGGGTAAAACTCAAAAACACTACTTTGAGCTAGACTCGAACGGGAACTGGTGCACGACAACGGTCCTTGCTGCACTCTTGGTTATGACACTCCTGGGGGGATATTCTTAGTATAACTCTCATTTTATTTACAAATCATTATAAAGGGTTTATGAGTATATACTTTCTCAAAGAAAACATTTTTATGATTATGGATTATATCCATAAATAGTTAAATTTATGTTAAGTGTTTTATAAGTATGAAATTATGTATTTTGATTCATAAACTGATGTAGTTTATGACATTGTTTAGAAATGGTACCTAGTTGAAGAAATGGAAACCGTATCAATGCACGCACTCCATGTAGGGATTTCCCTCCTGCTCAAGATAATTATAGTGGAGCTGGTGATGCAACTGGTGCCGATCAGCTAATCACCATACTGGGACAACTCACTCAGGTTATGAATAATAACCTTACTCGTATGGAGAACCCTGATCCCCATCGTGGAGGATCAATGTTAGATCACTTCATGAGGAAACAACCACCAACATTCAATGGGATTACAAATCCATTGGTAGCTGAGCAATGGATAAGTTCCCTAGAGAAAATATTTCAGGCTTTGGGATGTAGTGAAACGGAAAAAGTTATCATGGCAGTTTACCGCCTCACTGGAGATGTTGATCAATGGTGGTCATGGATTCAAAACATGAAGGAAGATGATGAATTATCAAATATTGAATGGAGGTAGTTCAAAGATCTGGTTTTAGAAAAATACTTTCCTCATGACCATTGAGCAGATGTGGAAAGACAATTTCTGAGTCTGAGACAAAAGGTGGATGAGAATATCACAAAGTATGAGGCTAACTTTACAAGGTTAGAAAGGAATGCTGGAGATTATATACGTAACCCAAGAAGTAAGATTTATCATTTCTTTGATGGGTTAAAACAATTTATCCGTTGAGCATTAGTCTCATAATCCTTCTCATCGTACGAAGACAGTGTCTCATGTGCTATCAAGACAGAAAAGGAATTCTCTAAGTCTTATGACTTTAAAGCAAAGCAAGAGAAGAAGAGATCTTCTGATCAATCTAGGAATGGAGATAAGGTGAAGAAGGGAAAGTTTGAATATCCATCCTGTGGTAAATATGGGAAGAAACACCCCGGTACTTGCTTGAAAGGAATGGGTGTATGTTTCAAGTGTGGTGAAAAAGTTCACCAAGCTCGTGATTGCAAAGGGAAGAAGGAAGCTACCAATCTTCAATGCTACAATTGCAGGGAGATGGGACATTATGCAAATGAATGTCCTAAGCGTCAGGGGAACTTACCTCAGAAAATGCCAAGGGATCAAGGCCAAGCTTATGTTATCACTACTGCTGAGGTAGAAGCTTTAAAAGACGTGGTGGAAGGTAATTTAATGGTTTCCTCAAGTTTAGAAAATGCATTATTTGATTCTGGATCAACGTATTGTTTCATATCTTCCCATTTTTCTAAGAAAATTAGATTTTTCCAATTTGATTTAACAAGGGAGTTGTCAGTTAAAACTCTTAAGGGAAGTATCATTGCAACAATGTTTTGTGAATCAATTCCCATTAGAGCACATAAATGTTCTTTATCTGCTAATCTCATCGCCATACCTATGATTGAGTTTGATATAATCCTCAGTATGGATTGGATTTCAGACCATGATGCGAAGATTTATTTTAAGAAGAAGTAGGTTACGATTTTTGATGATGATGATAAAGAACACCTTATCTTTAGAGCAGAATCGCCACCACCTAATTCTTATCTAGATCCACCCCCATTAGCTCAACTAAATTCAATTATTGGGGAGGAAGAGGATGAAATTATAGTGGTTAAGGAAAGGAATGTTCAAATAGAGGATGTACCTATTGTGAAAGAATATGTAGACGTGTTTCCGGAAGATTTACCTAAACATCCTCCAGAACGAGAAGTTGAATTTTCCATTGATTTAATTCCTGGATCAAGGCCTATATCGAAGACCCCTTATAGAATGGACACTATAGAATTAGTTGAACTAAAGAAACAACTATAGGAATTGAGTAATAAGGGATTTATTCTCCCTAGTGTTTCTCCATGGGGGCCCCTGTTCTTTTTGATAAAAAGAAAGATGGATCTATGAGGTTATGTATGGACTACAGGGAAATCAATTCTATAACAATAAAGAACAGGTATCCCCTACCTCACATTCATGAAGTTGTGAGACTTCATGGAGTACCCATATTGATTGTTTCTGATCGTGATCCCCGTTTTATTTCAAGATTCTAGAAAAGTCTTCAGAAACCCTTGGATACTGAAATTCATTTGAGCACTGCCTACCACCCTCAAACAGATGGACAATCAGAACGAACTATTCAAAACTTAAAATACATGTTGAGATCCTTCTCACTTGACTTTCAGGGTATGTGGGATCAATATTTACCTCTGGTAGAATTTTCCTATAACAATAGCTTTCATTCGAGTATCCAGATGGCACCATATGAAGCGTTATACGGAAAGAGATGTCACACACCAACCTGTTGGGTTGGCATTGGTGAAAGAAAACTTGTAGGCCCAGAACTGGTGGAGGAAACAATGGAAAAGGTGAAGTTAATCCAAAACCATATCAAAGCAGCTCAAAGTAGGCAGAATAACTTTGCCGATAATCGAAGGAAGTATTTGGAATTTCAAGTCGATGATCACGTTTTCTTGAAGGTATCTCCATGGAAGGGAGTTATACGTTTTGGTAAGAAAGGTAAATGGAGTCCCAGGTACATTGGACCTTTCGAAATTATAGAACGAATTGGGGTTTTAGCTTACCGATTGCCAATGCCATCAAATCTCTCCAAAGTTCACGATGTGTTCCACGTATCTCTGTTGAAGAAATACATGCCTGACCCAAGGCATGTACTCACCTATGAGGAATTATAACTGGAACCTGATATGTCTTATTGCAAAGAGCCTGCCTAGATTCTTAATACCAGAGAACAAGTACTGAGAAACCGGACGATGCGTCTAGTAAATGTTTTGTGGAGAAACCATAAGATGGAAGAGGCAACGTGGGAACCTGAGGAACTTATGATGAAGAACCACCTGAGTCTTTTCATGTGGTAGTATTCTAGAAATTTCAAGGATGAAATTATTTGAAGTATGGGAGAATGTAACACCCCAAGAATCTACGGTACACTACTCTTTGAATAATGCAATAGCGTGTGTTGTACGCAACATCGAGTTCTAACACGCACCACAACCGATCAAACTAGCCATTATGAATACTAATACCTACTTTTTAAAATATTAGAAATTTTATCTCTCAAAATGGACTTCATTTTTGGATTCGGAGTATCGAATTTAGCCTAAGGTGAAATTTTGGTACTTTTCGGATAACTTTAATATTTTGATGAATAGTGAAAATTACTGAATTTTAATTAAAAACAACTTTTTTAATCAAAATAATTAATATTGATAAAATATGAAATTGAGTGGTTTTAAATTATATTTAGAATATATTTTTACCATTTAATATAATTTTGGTCATTGGACATAATTTCACAATTAAATCGAACATAAACAAGTATCAATCTTTTGATAGTTATTATATCTTAAAAACACGTTTTTTGTTTTGACAACGGGAATTAATTTTAAATTAATTTCTGCCACTTCTGTGTTTTGAATTTGGAAAAATGGATTCCATATTTGGAATAAATATGTCCAAATTTTGTAAATAGGTAACTTTTATTTTTAGACATTTTGAATAATTACTTCGGTAAATATTTTATTTACCATGGTTAAAGGGTAAATCCGGTAAATAAGGGTTAAAAATAATATTATAATAATACTAAATTACCCTAAAACATGTCCTAACCTTATTGGATGATACATTTCCAACCATGGGCATCTTTGGGTCTATTTTGGGACCCCATGGAGACACTTGTAGGTGATAGGGACACATTATTTTAATTATGTTAGAATAAATACAAAAATGACATAAGTGTATATCTTTTAGCAAAACAATTTTTATATTGGGTTATATATGTTGGATTTTCGACTATAAAAATTAATTATAAAGATAAAACGATTTACTACATAATTATAGTTTATTTATAATTTTTAGACATTAAATAATTTAATTTATTTATTACACAATATTGATGCAGTAATTACTATAATAGTGAAAAAATAATATATTTGATATTATAAATACCCAAATAAATATAATTTGAGACTATTTATTAATTACACTAAAGTTTTAGGTTAATATGACATGTTAGTAATGATTTAATTAAATTTTTTCGAATTAATCATTCTGTTATGATTTTAAAAAAAATCAACTATTGAATAGTGTCAAAATTGACATAAAAGTGATTTTAAAACAAATATTATATTAATAATTGATATTAAATTCCTAAAAATCTAAAGTTCTTCCAAGAGACATATATCATGATAGGTTTATAATTAATGGACCACTTGGGGGTCGCTTGAATATATATAGTAAGTTTATTAACCGTATAATATAAAAAATACAAAGAGACATTTTAAAAGTGAAACTAATTAAGAGTTAATAATTAAAGATAAGGTTAATATAGTAACCCAAATCTATCTAAATACTATTTTTTGAGTGTTTTTAGACCTATCCTTACCTTAACTTTTAAATAATCCACTTTGTAGCCATTATAAACCGAATATGAATTTATTATAAAATAATATTTCTAGCTTTTCCAAAGGTGCCCCTCACCCCTCTTATAAAAGGAGACTCCTCCTTCTCATTAATTCACACATTCAAAGCCTTTTGGTTCGGCCAAAACCTACCCAAATACTCTCTCAACTTCCCTCAATTCATCCTAGAGGCCTTACATTAGTCCGAAAGCCAACCTAAGGATCCCTTTTTATCAAATCAAAAGTAAGAACCCGAAGAAGAGGTAATGATTTCACCACCCTTTTTCAAATTCCTTTCATCTTCCACTTCTTCTTTCTTTGTTATTCCCATTCTAAAATAATGAATCCAGTATCTCCTATATACTTTAATATTATTATAAATATGGTACAACCATATTCACTATTCTATCCATCCTTTGAATGACATGTCACCAAACGTGCGTACATACGGCTTACCGTCTCCACGTCGTGGTGTAATTCTTATTCAATATATTATTATCTGGATGGGTAAAATAATGATTTGTAATTCATGTAAATAATAAATATAACATGATAATTGTTCTGTATATATGATATACGATCCAATTATAAATTATTTTAATATCAAAATAATGGTATTTTCGCTCGTGCGTACGTACAGACTACCATCTCCACTAACACGATGAGATTCATTCTCCATCGTATCCATTCAAGTATAATTATCACTTGATGATTAATAATAGTATATAAGGACTTTATATCGTTCTGGATATGAATAAGATACAACCTATCCATTACAAACATGGATTACGTAACAAAACATATAAGAGAAAACGGGTAAGTTAACACCCGAAACGACGATAATACTAAGATATTATTAACAAAGAAATGTTAAAAGATCATATATGATAACATAATAATATATACGATTCTTTTATAATTTGATAACAATTATTTCACCAATATACCGGAGGTTAACCTACCCCAACCAAGAAAATGTACAAGGTAAGGGTTTATTTCACAATCTCTTCATTATCCGAGATTGTTTGTATGTAATAATCTACAGGGACTTCTTTATCATCCACATCCATGTTTCTTAAAAATGTATTTCAAAACATTTTTACTATGGGTTAAAGTCATTTATACCCTTTTTTACTTTTATTAGTGGTTTATAAAGGAATCTTTCTGTTGTTTTCCAAACAAGGTCCTTTTTATCCTTTTTGACAGAATTAAGGTAAGAATGTTTTTTGAACTTATACGGCGGGTGCAGCTATTTTCTGCCATTATAAAATCATCAAATCTTCCCTTAAAAGATTATAAGAATATTTTCAAATAAAATGTTTTATTTTATAAATATATGACTCTTAAATTATTTCAAAATAGAAAGAGATATTTCTCTAAAAAAGAGTTTTGATTTCATCTTTGTCAACAACCTTTGATGGATTTTACGCTTATTTGAAGTTGATTTATTATGATACAAAACTTCTATATTGTATTGAAGGATTTGTGATATGTTTGACTATAGATGTGTTATTTTTATACCATTCATGGTTTATGGATGAAGTATTTACATTTCATATTCTAGTTTTAATACGAATGTTTATGTTATGTTTAAACCTTTTCATATGGGAAAGCATTGGACTTAATATGTGATGGGTGGAGCCCGCTATAGCTCCTTGATGCATCAGTAGGTCTCATGAGAAAAACTTGTGTCTTGGCACAAGGCCTTGAAAAAATCTTATTTGTAGTCTTGGCACAAGGCCTTGGCTATGTGGTTATGATAGTCTGGCATTGTGCATTCCATCATTATGAAAGTGGTTATTGATATTGCATGTGATTATTCAATTAGTATAATATCCATGTGAATAAGTAAATGGAATTATTTCATTTTATTTTTTCCATACTTTGTTGATGTTCAAGTTTAAAAGGATTTTGTTTTCGTTATGCATTGCCTTAAATGCTTATTCTTATTTATGAAAGTTTCCGCTATATTGTTATCCTTACTGGGAATTTGATCTCACCCCTTTTCTATGTTTTATTTTTCCCAAGATGTGAAGAAGTAAATTATGAATGACCTGCAGGGATATTATGAAGGAATAATAGTGTGGAATATGGAGACAATATGTTTTTGTAGTAGTTTTTCACTTTATGATGTAATGTAAACTTCATGAATGTATCTAGTTATTCCAAGGCTACTAAACTAATCGGTCTTTCGAGACTTGATATTTCTTGTGATCATGCCAATGATATGTAATAATGCACCGACTCTAGGTAACTGAGGTCGGGGCGTTACATCTGGGATTGAGTTTATAGAATTTTTGGATTTATGGTATAATTTTTTAAAGAATTCATGTTTTCACAATGGTTTTATAGTAATTCAGATTATTACCCTATTTTAATAGAATATAATATAATGGAATTCAGATGTTTGGAGTGTTAAAAGTAAGAGAAACATCATGTTTTTAGGGTATTAATGATGTGTTTATTTTTGAAAGTTAGTTACTTTTTTTGAAAGTTTAGGATTTTAGACTTTTGGAACAATCATTAAGGTAACCAATTATGATATTTTTCACATTGAAATTTGGATTTGGTTTTAGATAGTAAAGTATTACCTCTCCATATGAGGATTTATGCATATTGGATAACTTTTGTTCGCATTTTTGTTGTGATAAAGATAGATTGAATGACCTTTCATTCTATTCATGGATCTCATGATCTGCTAATGCCTCAGGAATGAAAATTTACCTTTATTTCATAGAAAAAATAGATAAAGTTGAAATTCATAAAGGCACAATAAAGGGTAATATTATGTTGGAATCATGTAATTATATCTTCTCATGAAAAAATTTCAACTCTAGGGTAAGGATTTTGAAATCACAAATGTTACTATAGTACCTTCTTTTTCGATGAATGAAATAGTCCATTAGATCATCATAGATTTATGTATCTGGGATTTTTAACTTTCTCATGACCATGTTCTCTATCACTCTTCATCAAAACATGATAGTTAGATTTATCTTCCATGTTTATGTTTTCGATTTCCACCTATGTTCTCCTATATGGAAACCTAGTTATGAGTTACTTTGGATAACCATTAAGTTTCAAACTTTTCTTTTTAATGGAAGTTTTAATATTTATTTTTATAATGTGTGTTTCCCACACATTATTTCTCAAACACCCAACTTTGAGTTTCTAAGTGCACTTTCAAATTACAAGGACGTGATTCCTTTTAAATTCATTACCATATCATAAAAATAGCTTATCGATTGGTCATTTCAAAAACTCTATCTCAAGTTCATGATGTGTTCCTTGTACCACCTCTAAGGAAGTACATACCAGATATTTCACATGTACTAAACTCTAAGGTCATGCCGTTGGAGAATGATCCTACTTATGAATAGAAACTGGAAGAAATTTTGGATCATAATGATAAATTTATACAAAACAAGGCCACTCACTCAGTTAATTTTTTGGAGAAAACCACTAGTTTTAAGAAGTCTCATGGTAATAAGAGGATATGATGAGGTAGAAGTATCCTCATTTGTTTTATTAGAGTGATGAATTTTAGGGGAAAAATTCATTTCAGTGGTTTTAAAATGTAACTTTCATATTTTTATGAACCTTTTTTTGAAAAAATTAAATTTCATCGATGTCTTATGTTATACACTACACCATGATAAATGTGTGCTACACATGACATCGACTTACCTTGCATTACATGCAACAATGAGTTTCTAGGAATCATTATTTTATTATTATAATAATTTAAAATATTTTTATTACCTAGCCATTATAATGAAGGGAGTGAATAGAATTAACTATATTACAAACTTATGTTTTGAAAATGTATATATAATTCTTTGATCAATTAATTATAAATCAATGTAAACCCCTATTTAAAATAAAAGGAAATGTTTTTTTTTGAAAAACTATGCACATGTGTTTTTTATACCAAAAAATAAAAAATCACTCATTTTGGGTTATATTAATGAATTATATTTATAATATATTCAAAAAAAATTAGAAACAAATTACATGTTTTCTTGTTAGGGTATAAGAACAAATCCAATTTTACGAAGAAAATGAGTATTTCTCAAAAAGGTTAGTTTTGTCACCTTTTGATGATGCACTTGTTTTAAATCTCATTTTTGAAAAATTTATAAATTCTAATTAAAAAAATTAACTTCTCATTTGAAATTGGAATATAAAATTTTACTTTGGTTAAATTTTTGGTGTTTGTCTCATAAGTTTCATGTTTTGATGAATAATGAAAATACAAATTTTTATTAAAAATATAATTTTTATTTTAAAGTCTTTAAAAGGTAAAATTATGATTTATATTAGTTCTAAATCATAATTAGTTAATTTTTATTTAAAATAATCCAATTATGTTTTTTGAAAAGGATTTTATATATTAATTTATTATGAAAACATTTTATGTTTTAGAAGGGAATTTTTCTAGAAAACTGTTTTTATGGTGTTTTACTGATTTCATTTTAAATTAAAAACCAAAAAATATTTTGTTTTGAATTTTTAAAAATGAATTCCAAATTTGGATTCATAATGTCTAAATTTATAAAATATTTCCCTTTTATTTCTGGCCAATATCAATTGCATCCTTGGTAAATCTTTTTACCATGGTAAATGGTAAATTGTGTAACTTAGGTGAAAAATTAAATTATAAAGACTATAAAATGACCCTAAAACATGGGAAAACATTATAGGTTGAAGAAACATGAACTTTTAGCACATAATTATAGAAATTAATTTATTTCATGGACACTTTTCCAAGAAAATGATTTAAATAATATTAATATCAAATAAAGTCAAAAAAATATAAATTTCCTTATCTTTTATATCACTTATCTGTCCACATGAGAAAAATTTTCTGTTATGAACAAATATAACTGAAAATTTATAACTTAATAAACATATTTTTATGATATAAATTTATTTTGTATTTTTTGGGTCATTTAGGTGAAATTATGATATTTATAATATTTTATTTAATAAAAATTTAAAGATGTCATATTCTTGTTTTAAATACTATATCATTTTTCAAATAGTGTCATATAATATATAATTCCAACTATAAATAGTCTTCTGAAATATTGAAGATTTATATTAACCATGAAAATTTATATTTAATTTTTATTGAAAAAATAAGTATTTTAAATTATTAAAAAACACTAAGGTAGTAATTATTTTATTAATGATGATATCAAATAAATGTTACTAAAAATACAGAAATAAATATAATTTGAGGTAATTAGTTTGATAAAAAAATGATAGATGAAATTGACCTTTTTGGGTTATAGTAAACTATTTTATTTGAAGTTAACTTATTATATTTATGTTTTTAAAATTCCAGGTAATGAATTGTTTCAAAATTAACACGAATGAAATTTTATCAAAATAATATATTCAAAAATTATTTAAAAACCATAAAACCTATTTCAAAAAAAAAATATGGTCTAAATGTTATAAATTTGTCATTTTGGATTTAATTGAACTCACATAATTAAAATTTAAAACCATTTAATATTGATTTTTTTACCTTAGTTAAATTTAAAATAGATTAACTAAGGGTCAATCAAAATGATCAGGTTTAAAATAATCCCAAAAATTGTCAAAAATATATTGGTGTATTATATTAAAACATTATCTCATGTTATAATCAAATAAATTTCATTTTAGGTATTTTTATTTATATTGGATTTATTATAAATTAATATTTTCAAAAATTCCAAATTCCCCCTCACCACAATTATAAAAGGGGACATCCTCCCTCACTTCTACACACCACATTGAGCCTTAAAGATTTACCAACCTCTATAATATTCTACTCTCCATTTCCCTAGTCAGATTTTAGCGTTTCTTTTCTGCCCAAAAGACCCACTCTATAGTCCTTTATAGAAGATCTAAAGGAGTTATTTTGAATAATAGTTAATCGCTCAAATCGATCAATCTCTTTTTCTAATCTTATATACCTCCTCTAAATCTATGATAAAATAATAATTTCAGTAGCCTAAATATGATAAAATTTTATTATTATTATTAACATAAAATTATTCATCTCCCTTCCCATCAAACAATAAATGAAAGAATCTCTTGTGCATACACACAACTTATCGTCTCCACAAAGCGATACAATTCATTTTCCATCACCATATTTTATGAATGGAAGTTATGATGGGTTTGATGTTTATATATTATATTTATGAAATAATTATACTTTTGTAATGTTAATATCATATCTATATTTTATCTCATAATATTTTGGGAAATTATAACGTCAATCATGCGTATGTATGGCTTAACATCTCCATGGAGTGATGTGATTCGTATTTCATCTATATTTCACATATATGGTAATAAAGATGAATTTTATGAATATATATGATATATATAAAATATAAATGATCATTTAATTATAATATATCATATAATTTGGTTTCTTTTAATATGAAAATAAAATGAAAGCAATGTTCATGCATACAAACTACCTATTGTCTCCATGAATGGTGTATTTTATTTTCTATATCTAAATTTTATAAATATAAATTAATATATATATACTATATATATATATATATGATATTTATATCACAAATATGACTCTGGATATTATTTAATCATGATCTATGTAAGAGGACCTAAGATAACAAGTCAAAACATGAACAAAAACAAAGCTGTTATGGAGACAATATGTTGTTGTAGTAGTTTTTCACTATATGATGTAATGTAAACTTCATGAATGTATCTAGTTATTCCAAGGCTACTAAACTAATTAGTCTTTCGAGACTTGATCTTTCTTGTGATCATGCCAATGATATGTAATAATGCACTGACTCTAGGTAACTGGGGTCGGGGAGTTACAGTTGGTATCAGAGAAAGTTTAGTACAAAACATGGAAGCTATATTTAGATAAAATCTGATTAGGGAACATAGATTTAAGATGAACTTTGACGATTAGTATAGAAGAACTTCCTTAAATTTTGGTATTGCAGTGATTTTGTGAGTTTTCCGAGCAATACATCCCTGTCTGGATACAAGCAGGTAGAGGCGGATTTGGCATAGATGTACCTAGGGGTAAAACTCAAAAACACTACTTTGAGCTAGACTCGAACGGGAACTGGTGCACGACAACGGTCCTTGCTGCACTCTTGGTTATGACACTCCTGGGGGGATATTCTTAGTATAACTCTCATTTTATTTACAAATCATTATAAAGGGTTTATGAGTATATACTTTCTCAAAGAAAACATTTTTATGATTATGGATTATATCCATAAATAGTTAAATTTATGTTAAGTGTTTTATAAGTATGAAATTATGTATTTTGATTCATAAACTGATGTAGTTTATGACATTGTTTAGAAATGGTACCTAGTTGAAGAAATGGAAACCGTATCAATGCACGCACTCCATGTAGGGATTTCCCTCCTGCTCAAGATAATTATAGTGGAGCTGGTGATGCAACTGGTGCCGATCAGCTAATCACCATACTGGGACAACTCACTCAGGTTATGAATAATAACCTTACTCGTATGGAGAACCCTGATCCCCATCGTGGAGGATCAATGTTAGATCACTTCATGAGGAAACAACCACCAACATTCAATGGGATTACAAATCCATTGGTAGCTGAGCAATGGATAAGTTCCCTAGAGAAAATATTTCAGGCTTTGGGATGTAGTGAAACGGAAAAAGTTATCATGGCAGTTTACCGCCTCACTGGAGATGTTGATCAATGGTGGTCATGGATTCAAAACATGAAGGAAGATGATGAATTATCAAATATTGAATGGAGGTAGTTCAAAGATCTGGTTTTAGAAAAATACTTTCCTCATGACCATTGAGCAGATGTGGAAAGACAATTTCTGAGTCTGAGACAAAAGGTGGATGAGAATATCACAAAGTATGAGGCTAACTTTACAAGGTTAGAAAGGAATGCTGGAGATTATATACGTAACCCAAGAAGTAAGATTTATCATTTCTTTGATGGGTTAAAACAATTTATCCGTTGAGCATTAGTCTCATAATCCTTCTCATCGTACGAAGACAGTGTCTCATGTGCTATCAAGACAGAAAAGGAATTCTCTAAGTCTTATGACTTTAAAGCAAAGCAAGAGAAGAAGAGATCTTCTGATCAATCTAGGAATGGAGATAAGGTGAAGAAGGGAAAGTTTGAATATCCATCCTGTGGTAAATATGGGAAGAAACACCCCGGTACTTGCTTGAAAGGAATGGGTGTATGTTTCAAGTGTGGTGAAAAAGTTCACCAAGCTCGTGATTGCAAAGGGAAGAAGGAAGCTACCAATCTTCAATGCTACAATTGCAGGGAGATGGGACATTATGCAAATGAATGTCCTAAGCGTCAGGGGAACTTACCTCAGAAAATGCCAAGGGATCAAGGCCAAGCTTATGTTATCACTACTGCTGAGGTAGAAGCTTTAAAAGACGTGGTGGAAGGTAATTTAATGGTTTCCTCAAGTTTAGAAAATGCATTATTTGATTCTGGATCAACGTATTGTTTCATATCTTCCCATTTTTCTAAGAAAATTAGATTTTTCCAATTTGATTTAACAAGGGAGTTGTCAGTTAAAACTCTTAAGGGAAGTATCATTGCAACAATGTTTTGTGAATCAATTCCCATTAGAGCACATAAATGTTCTTTATCTGCTAATCTCATCGCCATACCTATGATTGAGTTTGATATAATCCTCAGTATGGATTGGATTTCAGACCATGATGCGAAGATTTATTTTAAGAAGAAGTAGGTTACGATTTTTGATGATGATGATAAAGAACACCTTATCTTTAGAGCAGAATCGCCACCACCTAATTCTTATCTAGATCCACCCCCATTAGCTCAACTAAATTCAATTATTGGGGAGGAAGAGGATGAAATTATAGTGGTTAAGGAAAGGAATGTTCAAATAGAGGATGTACCTATTGTGAAAGAATATGTAGACGTGTTTCCGGAAGATTTACCTAAACATCCTCCAGAACGAGAAGTTGAATTTTCCATTGATTTAATTCCTGGATCAAGGCCTATATCGAAGACCCCTTATAGAATGGACACTATAGAATTAGTTGAACTAAAGAAACAACTATAGGAATTGAGTAATAAGGGATTTATTCTCCCTAGTGTTTCTCCATGGGGGCCCCTGTTCTTTTTGATAAAAAGAAAGATGGATCTATGAGGTTATGTATGGACTACAGGGAAATCAATTCTATAACAATAAAGAACAGGTATCCCCTACCTCACATTCATGAAGTTGTGAGACTTCATGGAGTACCCATATTGATTGTTTCTGATCGTGATCCCCGTTTTATTTCAAGATTCTAGAAAAGTCTTCAGAAACCCTTGGATACTGAAATTCATTTGAGCACTGCCTACCACCCTCAAACAGATGGACAATCAGAACGAACTATTCAAAACTTAAAATACATGTTGAGATCCTTCTCACTTGACTTTCAGGGTATGTGGGATCAATATTTACCTCTGGTAGAATTTTCCTATAACAATAGCTTTCATTCGAGTATCCAGATGGCACCATATGAAGCGTTATACGGAAAGAGATGTCACACACCAACCTGTTGGGTTGGCATTGGTGAAAGAAAACTTGTAGGCCCAGAACTGGTGGAGGAAACAATGGAAAAGGTGAAGTTAATCCAAAACCATATCAAAGCAGCTCAAAGTAGGCAGAATAACTTTGCCGATAATCGAAGGAAGTATTTGGAATTTCAAGTCGATGATCACGTTTTCTTGAAGGTATCTCCATGGAAGGGAGTTATACGTTTTGGTAAGAAAGGTAAATGGAGTCCCAGGTACATTGGACCTTTCGAAATTATAGAACGAATTGGGGTTTTAGCTTACCGATTGCCAATGCCATCAAATCTCTCCAAAGTTCACGATGTGTTCCACGTATCTCTGTTGAAGAAATACATGCCTGACCCAAGGCATGTACTCACCTATGAGGAATTATAACTGGAACCTGATATGTCTTATTGCAAAGAGCCTGCCTAGATTCTTAATACCAGAGAACAAGTACTGAGAAACCGGACGATGCGTCTAGTAAATGTTTTGTGGAGAAACCATAAGATGGAAGAGGCAACGTGGGAACCTGAGGAACTTATGATGAAGAACCACCTGAGTCTTTTCATGTGGTAGTATTCTAGAAATTTCAAGGATGAAATTATTTGAAGTATGGGAGAATGTAACACCCCAAGAATCTACGGTACACTACTCTTTGAATAATGCAATAGCGTGTGTTGTACGCAACATCGAGTTCTAACACGCACCACAACCGATCAAACTAGCCATTATGAATACTAATACCTACTTTTTAAAATATTAGAAATTTTATCTCTCAAAATGGACTTCATTTTTGGATTCGGAGTATCGAATTTAGCCTAAGGTGAAATTTTGGTACTTTTCGGATAACTTTAATATTTTGATGAATAGTGAAAATTACTGAATTTTAATTAAAAACAACTTTTTTAATCAAAATAATTAATATTGATAAAATATGAAATTGAGTGGTTTTAAATTATATTTAGAATATATTTTTACCATTTAATATAATTTTGGTCATTGGACATAATTTCACAATTAAATCGAACATAAACAAGTATCAATCTTTTGATAGTTATTATATCTTAAAAACACGTTTTTTGTTTTGACAACGGGAATTAATTTTAAATTAATTTCTGCCACTTCTGTGTTTTGAATTTGGAAAAATGGATTCCATATTTGGAATAAATATGTCCAAATTTTGTAAATAGGTAACTTTTATTTTTAGACATTTTGAATAATTACTTCGGTAAATATTTTATTTACCATGGTTAAAGGGTAAATCCGGTAAATAAGGGTTAAAAATAATATTATAATAATACTAAATTACCCTAAAACATGTCCTAACCTTATTGGATGATACATTTCCAACCATGGGCATCTTTGGGTCTATTTTGGGACCCCATGGAGACACTTGTAGGTGATAGGGACACATTATTTTAATTATGTTAGAATAAATACAAAAATGACATAAGTGTATATCTTTTAGCAAAACAATTTTTATATTGGGTTATATATGTTGGATTTTCGACTATAAAAATTAATTATAAAGATAAAACGATTTACTACATAATTATAGTTTATTTATAATTTTTAGACATTAAATAATTTAATTTATTTATTACACAATATTGATGCAGTAATTACTATAATAGTGAAAAAATAATATATTTGATATTATAAATACCCAAATAAATATAATTTGAGACTATTTATTAATTACACTAAAGTTTTAGGTTAATATGACATGTTAGTAATGATTTAATTAAATTTTTTCGAATTAATCATTCTGTTATGATTTTAAAAAAAATCAACTATTGAATAGTGTCAAAATTGACATAAAAGTGATTTTAAAACAAATATTATATTAATAATTGATATTAAATTCCTAAAAATCTAAAGTTCTTCCAAGAGACATATATCATGATAGGTTTATAATTAATGGACCACTTGGGGGTCGCTTGAATATATATAGTAAGTTTATTAACCGTATAATATAAAAAATACAAAGAGACATTTTAAAAGTGAAACTAATTAAGAGTTAATAATTAAAGATAAGGTTAATATAGTAACCCAAATCTATCTAAATACTATTTTTTGAGTGTTTTTAGACCTATCCTTACCTTAACTTTTAAATAATCCACTTTGTAGCCATTATAAACCGAATATGAATTTATTATAAAATAATATTTCTAGCTTTTCCAAAGGTGCCCCTCACCCCTCTTATAAAAGGAGACTCCTCCTTCTCATTAATTCACACATTCAAAGCCTTTTGGTTCGGCCAAAACCTACCCAAATACTCTCTCAACTTCCCTCAATTCATCCTAGAGGCCTTACATTAGTCCGAAAGCCAACCTAAGGATCCCTTTTTATCAAATCAAAAGTAAGAACCCGAAGAAGAGGTAATGATTTCACCACCCTTTTTCAAATTCCTTTCATCTTCCACTTCTTCTTTCTTTGTTATTCCCATTCTAAAATAATGAATCCAGTATCTCCTATATACTTTAATATTATTATAAATATGGTACAACCATATTCACTATTCTATCCATCCTTTGAATGACATGTCACCAAACGTGCGTACATACGGCTTACCGTCTCCACGTCGTGGTGTAATTCTTATTCAATATATTATTATCTGGATGGGTAAAATAATGATTTGTAATTCATGTAAATAATAAATATAACATGATAATTGTTCTGTATATATGATATACGATCCAATTATAAATTATTTTAATATCAAAATAATGGTATTTTCGCTCGTGCGTACGTACAGACTACCATCTCCACTAACACGATGAGATTCATTCTCCATCGTATCCATTCAAGTATAATTATCACTTGATGATTAATAATAGTATATAAGGACTTTATATCGTTCTGGATATGAATAAGATACAACCTATCCATTACAAACATGGATTACGTAACAAAACATATAAGAGAAAACGGGTAAGTTAACACCCGAAACGACGATAATACTAAGATATTATTAACAAAGAAATGTTAAAAGATCATATATGATAACATAATAATATATATGATTCTTTTATAATTTGATAACAATTATTTCACCAATATACCGGAGGTTAACCTACCCCAACCAAGAAAATGTACAAGGTAAGGGTTTATTTCACAATCTCTTCATTATCCGAGATTGTTTGTATGTAATAATCTACAGGGACTTCTTTATCATCCACATCCATGTTTCTTAAAAATGTATTTCAAAACATTTTTACTATGGGTTAAAGTCATTTATACCCTTTTTTACTTTTATTAGTGGTTTATAAAGGAATCTTTCTGTTGTTTTCCAAACAAGGTCCTTTTTATCCTTTTTGACAGAATTAAGGTAAGAATGTTTTTTTAACTTATACGGCGGGTGCAGCTATTTTCTGCCATTATAAAATCATCAAATCTTCCCTTAAAAGATTATAAGAATATTTTCAAATAAAATGTTTTATTTTATAAATATATGACTCTTAAATTATTTCAAAATAGAAAGAGATATTTCTCTAAAAAAGAGTTTTGATTTCATCTTTGTCAACAACCTTTGATGGATTTTACGCTTATTTGAAGTTGATTTATTATGATACAAAACTTCTATATTGTATTGAAGGATTTGTGATATGTTTGACTATAGATGTGTTATTTTTATACCATTCATGGTTTATGGATGAAGTATTTACATTTCATATTCTAGTTTTAATACGAATGTTTATGTTATGTTTAAACCTTTTCATATGGGAAAGCATTGGACTTAATATGTGATGGGTGGAGCCCGCTATAGCTCCTTGATGCATCAGTAGGTCTCATGAGAAAAACTTGTGTCTTGGCACAAGGCCTTGAAAAAATCTTATTTGTAGTCTTGGCACAAGGCCTTGGCTATGTGGTTATGATAGTCTGGCATTGTGCATTCCATCATTATGAAAGTGGTTATTGATATTGCATGTGATTATTCAATTAGTATAATATCCATGTGAATAAGTAAATGGAATTATTTCATTTTATTTTTTCCATACTTTGTTGATGTTCAAGTTTAAAAGGATTTTGTTTTCGTTATGCATTGCCTTAAATGCTTATTCTTATTTATGAAAGTTTCCGCTATATTGTTATCCTTACTGGGAATTTGATCTCACCCCTTTTCTATGTTTTATTTTTCCCAAGATGTGAAGAAGTAAATTATGAATGACCTGCAGGGATATTATGAAGGAATAATAGTGTGGAATATGGAGACAATATGTTTTTGTAGTAGTTTTTCACTTTATGATGTAATGTAAACTTCATGAATGTATCTAGTTATTCCAAGGCTACTAAACTAATCGGTCTTTCGAGACTTGATATTTCTTGTGATCATGCCAATGATATGTAATAATGCACCGACTCTAGGTAACTAAGGTCGGGGCGTTACATCTGGGATTGAGTTTATAGAATTTTTGGATTTATGGTATAATTTTTTAAAGAATTCATGTTTTCACAATGGTTTTATAGTAATTCAGATTATTACCCTATTTTAATAGAATATAATATAATGGAATTCAGATGTTTGGAGTGTTAAAAGTAAGAGAAACATCATGTTTTTAGGGTATTAATGATGTGTTTATTTTTGAAAGTTAGTTACTTTTTTTGAAAGTTTAGGATTTTAGACTTTTGGAACAATCATTAAGGTAACCAATTATGATATTTTTCACATTGAAATTTGGATTTGGTTTTAGATAGTAAAGTATTACCTCTCCATATGAGGATTTATGCATATTGGATAACTTTTGTTCGCATTTTTGTTGTGATAAAGATAGATTGAATGACCTTTCATTCTATTCATGGATCTCATGATCTGCTAATGCCTCAGGAATGAAAATTTACCTTTATTTCATAGAAAAAATAGATAAAGTTGAAATTCATAAAGGCACAATAAAGGGTAATATTATGTTGGAATCATGTAATTATATCTTCTCATGAAAAAATTTCAACTCTAGGGTAAGGATTTTGAAATCACAAATGTTACTATAGTACCTTCTTTTTCGATGAATGAAATAGTCCATTAGATCATCATAGATTTATGTATCTGGGATTTTTAACTTTCTCATGACCATGTTCTCTATCACTCTTCATCAAAACATGATAGTTAGATTTATCTTCCATGTTTATGTTTTCGATTTCCACCTATGTTCTCCTATATGGAAACCTAGTTATGAGTTACTTTGGATAACCATTAAGTTTCAAACTTTTCTTTTTAATGGAAGTTTTAATATTTATTTTTATAATGTGTGTTTCCCACACATTATTTCTCAAACACCCAACTTTGAGTTTCTAAGTGCACTTTCAAATTACAAGGACGTGATTCCTTTTAAATTCATTACCATATCATAAAAATAGCTTATCGATTGGTCATTTCAAAAACTCTATCTCAAGTTCATGATGTGTTCCTTGTACCACCTCTAAGGAAGTACATACCAGATATTTCACATGTACTAAACTCTAAGGTCATGCCGTTGGAGAATGATCCTACTTATGAATAGAAACTGGAAGAAATTTTGGATCATAATGATAAATTTATACAAAACAAGGCCACTCACTCAGTTAATTTTTTGGAGAAAACCACTAGTTTTAAGAAGTCTCATGGTAATAAGAGGATATGATGAGGTAGAAGTATCCTCATTTGTTTTATTAGAGTGATGAATTTTAGGGGAAAAATTCATTTCAGTGGTTTTAAAATGTAACTTTCATATTTTTATGAACCTTTTTTTGAAAAAATTAAATTTCATCGATGTCTTATGTTATACACTACACCATGATAAATGTGTGCTACACATGACATCGACTTACCTTGCATTACATGCAACAATGAGTTTCTAGGAATCATTATTTTATTATTATAATAATTTAAAATATTTTTATTACCTAGCCATTATAATGAAGGGAGTGAATAGAATTAACTATATTACAAACTTATGTTTTGAAAATGTATATATAATTCTTTGATCAATTAATTATAAATCAATGTAAACCCCTATTTAAAATAAAAGGAAATGTTTTTTTTTGAAAAACTATGCACATGTGTTTTTTATACCAAAAAATAAAAAATCACTCATTTTGGGTTATATTAATGAATTATATTTATAATATATTCAAAAAAAATTAGAAACAAATTACATGTTTTCTTGTTAGGGTATAAGAACAAATCCAATTTTACGAAGAAAATGAGTATTTCTCAAAAAGGTTAGTTTTGTCACCTTTTGATGATGCACTTGTTTTAAATCTCATTTTTGAAAAATTTATAAATTCTAATTAAAAAAATTAACTTCTCATTTGAAATTGGAATATAAAATTTTACTTTGGTTAAATTTTTGGTGTTTGTCTCATAAGTTTCATGTTTTGATGAATAATGAAAATACAAATTTTTATTAAAAATATAATTTTTATTTTAAAGTCTTTAAAAGGTAAAATTATGATTTATATTAGTTCTAAATCATAATTAGTTAATTTTTATTTAAAATAATCCAATTATGTTTTTTGAAAAGGATTTTATATATTAATTTATTATGAAAACATTTTATGTTTTAGAAGGGAATTTTTCTAGAAAACTGTTTTTATGGTGTTTTACTGATTTCATTTTAAATTAAAAACCAAAAAATATTTTGTTTTGAATTTTTAAAAATGAATTCCAAATTTGGATTCATAATGTCTAAATTTATAAAATATTTCCCTTTTATTTCTGGCCAATATCAATTGCATCCTTGGTAAATCTTTTTACCATGGTAAATGGTAAATTGTGTAACTTAGGTGAAAAATTAAATTATAAAGACTATAAAATGACCCTAAAACATGGGAAAACATTATAGGTTGAAGAAACATGAACTTTTAGCACATAATTATAGAAATTAATTTATTTCATGGACACTTTTCCAAGAAAATGATTTAAATAATATTAATATCAAATAAAGTCAAAAAAATATAAATTTCCTTATCTTTTATATCACTTATCTGTCCACATGAGAAAAATTTTCTGTTATGAACAAATATAACTGAAAATTTATAACTTAATAAACATATTTTTATGATATAAATTTATTTTGTATTTTTTGGGTCATTTAGGTGAAATTATGATATTTATAATATTTTATTTAATAAAAATTTAAAGATGTCATATTCTTGTTTTAAATACTATATCATTTTTCAAATAGTGTCATATAATATATAATTCCAACTATAAATAGTCTTCTGAAATATTGAAGATTTATATTAACCATGAAAATTTATATTTAATTTTTATTGAAAAAATAAGTATTTTAAATTATTAAAAAACACTAAGGTAGTAATTATTTTATTAATGATGATATCAAATAAATGTTACTAAAAATACAGAAATAAATATAATTTGAGGTAATTAGTTTGATAAAAAAATGATAGATGAAATTGACCTTTTTGGGTTATAGTAAACTATTTTATTTGAAGTTAACTTATTATATTTATGTTTTTAAAATTCCAGGTAATGAATTGTTTCAAAATTAACACGAATGAAATTTTATCAAAATAATATATTCAAAAATTATTTAAAAACCATAAAACCTATTTCAAAAAAAAAATATGGTCTAAATGTTATAAATTTGTCATTTTGGATTTAATTGAACTCACATAATTAAAATTTAAAACCATTTAATATTGATTTTTTTACCTTAGTTAAATTTAAAATAGATTAACTAAGGGTCAATCAAAATGATCAGGTTTAAAATAATCCCAAAAATTGTCAAAAATATATTGGTGTATTATATTAAAACATTATCTCATGTTATAATCAAATAAATTTCATTTTAGGTATTTTTATTTATATTGGATTTATTATAAATTAATATTTTCAAAAATTCCAAATTCCCCCTCACCACAATTATAAAAGGGGACATCCTCCCTCACTTCTACACACCACATTGAGCCTTAAAGATTTACCAACCTCTATAATATTCTACTCTCCATTTCCCTAGTCAGATTTTAGCGTTTCTTTTCTGCCCAAAAGACCCACTCTATAGTCCTTTATAGAAGATCTAAAGGAGTTATTTTGAATAATAGTTAATCGCTCAAATCGATCAATCTCTTTTTCTAATCTTATATACCTCCTCTAAATCTATGATAAAATAATAATTTCAGTAGCCTAAATATGATAAAATTTTATTATTATTATTAACATAAAATTATTCATCTCCCTTCCCATCAAACAATAAATGAAAGAATCTCTTGTGCATACACACAACTTATCGTCTCCACAAAGCGATACAATTCATTTTCCATCACCATATTTTATGAATGGAAGTTATGATGGGTTTGATGTTTATATATTATATTTATGAAATAATTATACTTTTGTAATGTTAATATCATATCTATATTTTATCTCATAATATTTTGGGAAATTATAACGTCAATCATGCGTATGTATGGCTTAACATCTCCATGGAGTGATGTGATTCGTATTTCATCTATATTTCACATATATGGTAATAAAGATGAATTTTATGAATATATATGATATATATAAAATATAAATGATCATTTAATTATAATATATCATATAATTTGGTTTCTTTTAATATGAAAATAAAATGAAAGCAATGTTCATGCATACAAACTACCTATTGTCTCCATGAATGGTGTATTTTATTTTCTATATCTAAATTTTATAAATATAAATTAATATATATATACTATATATATATATATGATATTTATATCACAAATATGACTCTGGATATTATTTAATCATGATCTATGTAAGAGGACCTAAGATAACAAGTCAAAACATGAACAAAAACAAAGCTGTTATGACCTGAAATATAACTTTAACATGAAATTTTTAATAAGAGAGTAATATAAAGTCATAATATAATAATATATGGTATTATATAAATGGTTATGGTTCTATGGTATATTTATAATAAAATTATATTTATTATACAAGATTTATGAATGTATAAAATCATTTAGGATTTTATCAAATGTTAAAGGTCTTATTTGGTCACAACCAAGGAATAAATGTTGTATTAGTTTCTTGAATGAAAAATGAGAGTAGTGAGAATTGTTTCATAGTTATATCACCAAATAATTCTGACAAATTATCTCCATTGGAATTATTTTCTTGCCTTAATGATCTCTCAAATGAATTCATCTTGCATCATTAAAATAAATATCTATGAATATCATATTCAATACAAAAATCAACATGAAACTTGTTATCTCATAATATAAAATAATTTTATTGTTACCTTGTCTGTAGATTTCATTCTGATGAACAAAGAATAATTGTGCTCTTTATTTCTTCATGAAATATTAGAATAAAACATTTAAAATGTTATGTCAAAAATATATATAGATTCCATATTTATAAAATAGTTTAAATAAAATTAATAAGAATCTATTTCATTGATATAGTAAAAAAATTTATAAAATAGTGCATCATAAGAAATTCAACTACATGTACACTTTACATAAAAATTTATTACAATTATTTTTTACACAATATATAATTATTTTTTAACAAAATATAATAAAACATTTATCTATATATTTACTACAATGAAATCAATTAAAATGTAATAAATTATAATTTTATAAAAAAGTATTTTTAACTAACGGTGGATTTAAATATCACAGTAATAGATTCATCTACTAGTAATGTCCAATGGTGAATTTATCTACCATTGATGTCCTACAGTGGACTGATCAACCATTGATGTCCAATGGTGGATTTATCTACAATTGATGTCCAATGGTGGATCAATATCCCATTTTACTTGTCAATTATTAAATAAGAGAGATAATTCCACCATCAGAAAAAAAAATTGGGAGGTCTATCGAAGAAACAAGAAGAAACAAGTAGAGGTTCGAGGCACACCACCATGAAACTCTCTTACTATAGCCGTCATGAAAGGATTATCTTTCAATGAATTAATAAGATGAAATAGACATTCCATGGTGGTTTGAGGGAGATATATTTTTGGATGTCCAATGGTAGATTAATCTATCATTGATTTACAGTAGTAGATAGATCTTCTGGTGTTGTAAAATATAATAAAGAATCATAGATCTACTGTTTCATAGAGATATTTCAATAAAGGAAGAATTGCTACCATGACATGGTGTAAATGGTAGGAGGTTGGTGGAGGAGCAATATTCTGGTGGAGTAAAGGATATATACCAGTGGATGTTCATTGGTATATTGATCTACCACTGAACAAACAGATCTACCATTGATGAAATATATACTAGTTTCCAATTGGTATATGGATAATATATCTTTGAAGTAAAGAAACATTACTATCATGGTGAATAAAATCCTACTTCTACTTCATAGTGCAATGGAGTTGAGTCTAATATTCCACTAATAAAATACCTATGATCTACTGGTGAGAAAAATATCTACTAGTGGTCTAATTGTAGATGAAACAAAGAACTACCAATGAAGTTTAGAAACAGGTGCAATCATAGTTGATGCCACCTGAGGAAGTACCAAACCAGTACTGCACATCGAGCCTTGAAGCATGCAATTTGAGAGCTGGTAAATGGTATAAGTTTATATGAAAAGTACTAGAGAATAATGATAGATTCAATAGACTAGAGGAAGAAGATGACTAAAAATTTAATAGGAGATGAGTGGTAAGAATTATCCAAGCTCAAAAGTGGGATTAAAACTACTTATTTCAGCTAGATAAGGAAGGGAAAAGGCAAAAATATTAGAAAATTATGTTTGGAGAAAAATATAATTTCACCTTAAAAACCAAAGAACACGGTTTAGGTGAAAAGTTTGAAAAATGTGCACCAACTGTAACTGGTTTTCTATAGGGAAGGGTAACCCCATCGGTTTGGTGCATGGCTTGCCTAACCATCCATAGACCATGTAAATGGGATCTATCTGATGTCTGTAACCAGGATCATGGTCATGTTCCCTACGGTGTATGGTTGGAGAAAAACTGTGTGGCTCAGTTGTTTTCCCCGTTTTGGAGCTTCAATCTTTAAATGAGCCATACATGCTCTCGTGACCAACCTATATTGACTATACATCATTATAAGTATCTTTTAAGGTATTGAAATTAAAAAACCTATGATTTTTACCTTTGTTGAAAGGAAGGGTTGTTACAACCTTTCATCCTTAAAGAAATGCATCCACAAGTTGGACTTCTAACGGTAAAGCGGTACTATCAGTGAAGATTTTTGGCCATTGAGAACGTATATCAACTTCCCACTCCTAGTTCTTGTCTTATACTTGGTCATGCTACCATAGAACCCACACAATAGGAACATTCCTGCCTCGGGGTGTGTTCACACTTTGATCCACTATACACATTAGATACTCCTATAAGTAGGCATCCATATCTAATTCTACCTAATCAGAAAAAATACATGAGTCGAGTCTGGATAGTATTGATAAATATGAGATACATGAAAGACATCATGCATGGATCGATACTTCTGAGGATGTACCAACTGGTAAGATAGTGGTCAAATATATTTCAAAAACTAAAAGGTTCTAAAGAAACTCAGTGAGATCTTACCATACTTAAAAATATGTCTATTCCCTAACTTGGGTGAGAACCACAAGAAATCCTAGTCTCTGACCTCAATATCAAGGGATTGATAGCATTTTTTAGCATACAGATGCTATCTGGACTGAGTTTTCAACATGAACTTCTTGATCTACTGGACCTGCCCTATAGTCTCTTGAATGAGACGTGGTCTAAGAATTGCTTCTTCCCTTACCTTTTCCAAGAACATAAGTGAGTAGCAAGGCCTAGCATATAAGGCTTTATAGGGATCCATTTCGATGGTATCATGAACGTTGTATTTATAAAAAAACTAATGAGGGGAATTTGTTTCTCCCAGGAACAACCAAATTCAAGTATTCATGCATGGAGAATTTCCTCTAAAACCTGAATTATATACTCTGTCTATCCATTAGTCTATGGGTGATTGGCCATGTTTAGAAGTACCTATGTACCCAAATCCTTTTGTAACCCCTACCTGACATGTGACATGAAATGAAAATCTCCCTCAGAAATGATAAAACTGGAATCTCCAAGAAGATGTAGAGACACCCTAACATACATCCTTCCTATAGAATCTACCCTAAAGGTCTCTTTTATAGGTAATAAGTTTGAAACATTTTTCAAATAGTCAATGAAAATCCACATTGTATCGCTTCCACAAGGTAATCTGGGTTGACCAGTCAGGAAATCCATCAAAAACTCATCCCATTTCCACTCAATAATGGAAAATGGTTGTAGAATTCCTATTGATCATAGATTTTCCACATTCACCAGTTGATAGATGGAACATCTAGTGATGAATCTAGAAATCTCATGTTTCATACCAATCCACCAATATTGGCGTCGTAGATCTTGATACATTTTGCTAACACAGGGGTGAACCTCTCATGATGAGGTGTAAAATTCCCACAACAACTCCTCTCTAATGTCTGCTGAGACCCATAAACGCCCACAAAATAATAAGGTATAATATCTTTCATGATCCAACCTAAATATGTATCATCATCTGAAACACTTTCCCTTATGAAAAGGCCTTCGAGATTAGATAACTTCCTCATTCGTACCCATTCCAAAATAGTATAATTCACTGCTTTGGCTGAGAGGATAGTATAACCATATTCCTATTAAACATCAATGTGAATCTTTGAGAATACAGACATAATCTTGCATTCTCCGTTGGATTCTGGAACTGCCTATTTCTGAGACTTTAAGATCAGATTATCGGCCACATAATTTCTTTTACCAGGTATATAGGAAAGCTCAAAATCAAATGACTTTAGGTACTCAACATATTTTTTGTAGATTTAAATTCCATTGTATGAAGATGTATTTTAGGATTTTTTGATCTGTGAATTCCACAAAATGATCTCCCAGTAGATTGTGTATACAACAATGTAAAGCATGAAAAAAAGCAGAGAACTTGAGATCATGCGTTAGGTAATTAAATTCATGAGGCCTCAACTGATGAGATCTGTACGCGATGAATCACTCATCATGTAGCAGAACAACTCAAAGCCTAATACCTAATGTGTAAAAATATATACAGTGTAGCTCCTACCTTGATCTAACATAATCTGTATTGGTGCTGATGTTAGACTACCCTACACCTCCTGGAAGGCTGATTGCCAATCTTTTGACCAAATTAAACTCACACTCTTTTTTTTCAAGCTCATAAGTGGTGATACAAGGAGTGAGAAATCATAGATAAAGCATCTATAATAACTATAAATGACCAAGAATCTCCTAATATCAAATACATTCTTAGGATTCTTCCAAGAATATATGGCTCTCACTTTCTTCGGGTTTACTTAAACTTCTGACTTCGATATAATGTAACCAAAAAAGTATACTTTTTTAATCCATCTAACTCATTAAGACAGGGATACTCAATTAATAAGTATCAAGGTCATTTATAAGATGATATATTCATTAAATCAATTTCAAAATTGGGAAATTCCAACCCTAGAAGGTCCAAGAACCTAAGAGGTTCCTTCGATTACATTAAATACACATTTCTCAAAGAAAAATAAATTTAAAAAATAATCCATAAGGTAAAAGGGAGTTATGGTAATTTTGAACCAATTTGACAAAATGGCCAATTCAAATGGTACACCCCATGGGTGACCATGCATGATATGTATAAGATCTAACCCACCTAACAAGACTTAATAAGCATGTATCAAAGTTAAAAGGTTAGTTAGAAATGAAGGAATCAATATAATAAGGATTCCTAGAAAAGTTCGACATATGGAACAAGGACATAATTATGAAACTACCAAAACTCGACATGAAAACAACTCGACCACATACCTCATAGTCGTAGATGAATGCTCACTCAATATAAACCTCAAATACAGAGTTGGTTGGAAGATATCTAAGATATAGTCCAACATCCTAAAAACGGAATAAGAGCCTATATCTAAATAGAGCAGCATATGGAAATAAAAACATTAATATGAGTTGAGAGACTAAGGTAGCTTTCCAATACAGGCTCATAGCTTGTGAGGGATCTAAAATCATACATAGGAGGAGGATGTTACTTCAATTAATATTTTAGAAGTTGAAAAGGCTCAAAATATGGAGTAAAACTACTGATGTTTGCTGGAGGATCAAGGTAAAAGGATAAAATATCAAAACATTAAGTGGGGGAATGTCATTTCACCCCAAAAAACAAAATCACACGGTTTAGATGCACGGTTTGAAAAACATGTTCCAACCATGCATGGTTGGATATAGAGAAGGGGGACTCAACATGGTTTGGTGCATATTTTGACTAAACATAGGTAGACTTTGTAAATGGGTTGTGTCCCATGTCTTCAATTGGTAATCCGGTCAAGCACCCTAAGTCGCACAGTTGTAGAAAAATAGTAATGCCCAGTCTATTTTCCCCACTTCAGATCTCCGGGCTTTGAATGATCCTTGGATGATCTCTGGACCTAAATATCTTGATTAAACATCATTATAATGGTTTTTTAAGGTATTCAAATTGAAAAAATATTTATTCATACCTTTTTTTAAATGACGGTTAATTACAACCTCCCCTTCTTAAAGCAACTCATCTACTTGTTGACATTATGAGGTAAAGAGGTAATGTAAGTGAAGAGTTTTGGCCATTGAGAATGTATATTGTATTCCTAATCCCAGGTATCATCCTATAATTGTATGTGCTTCCATAGAACCCATACAATAGGAAGAGACTAGCCTTAGGGTGTCTCTATGCTCTGATCCACATCCAGCTTCTCTGTCTCTCTACTAATGGCCTCTACAGTCATGCGCTGGCCTTGGTCCAAATGTACATGGACTATCATGAGGATACCCTCAATAAATTACACCTACCCTCATCTACTAAAAAACAACATGTGGTTCCTGTGACTAAAACTCAATGGAGGAAATTGTTGTTTTTGAAAAGGGGCTTGACCTCCCATTTGAAACCGACCTCCCTGAGTGGTCAGGCCTTGATCATGGAGGTGCTCATATCTCTTGTCGATATATAATGAAAATTGAAAAATCTTGAGAGGTTCTTTAATTCCACCTATCCGTAATGTATGGGGAATAAACTATCATGGTTGGTTACCCACTAAATGTATCCCTCACTTCCTGAACGTCGTGACCAACTACCTAAAGTTATGTTCCTCAAAATGACCTTCTAACCACTCTCTCAAGGATAAAATACCAATGAAATCATTCACTAGATAACTTTATCCATTTTATATACATCCAGATATTCCAGAAGCATAAATTTTGTTACCATATACCTGATCACTGGGCACAAATCCTCCTTCAAACACCTTGATCTAGACTCCTCATCTAGAAAAAAAATCAAGGGCAAGGTGTGGCTAGTCCTTGAACCTGATCCTAAGATCCCACATACTCAATATTCCTTGTTGAAGAGAGAGTATTTATTGCCTCTTGTCTTCCCTCATTGTCAATGGAATAAAATCTACACAAAACTCCCTCTCAAATTCAATACGCAACACATCTACCTCCTTTCAGTTACCGAGAATTAGCTTCCATCATTGACGCGTAGCTCCCCGTACTTTCCTAAATACCAGTGGAACTTAGAACTAAGATCATGCTCGAAAATAAGAAAAATTTATCTCGAGATCCTCTAACCATCACTTTGTATCCAGATCAAAGAGTATCCCCTCATAATTACCCAAACTCTACCACTGAAATGCATGCAAATCCCACTACCATGTCGCATCCTCCTCTATCAGGTCAAACCCCCAATGATCAATCAGATCAACCGGATTAACTTCAACTGACTAAGCTACTCATGGATGAAAAATAACATTCATTCATAAAAAACAAAGGAGAACACCATAATCCTAGTAGCATAGAATTTTATCTAGTATTATTTAATTTATTCACCTTATTTTTCCATAACAAACCATTTTAGGTATAAACACAAACAATCCTGATGCATGTACCTCTCCTAGTTATCTACCTTGAAAATAGGTCCACCTCACTTGGTTGTTCAATAAGCTCCGAGTTTGTTCACTGGATCTTGGGGGAGCTAAAATCCAAAGTCATGTCCGGTCTCCCTAGCCTATGTCATGCACTATAGTCAACTGGAACCACTCCCATACCAACCCATGAAAACCTCATAATTCCTTACTATGAACTTCATCCTATATCTTAACAAAACCTCTGATACCACTCTATCATGACCCCCTCTCACAAAATATACTAGAATATGGGGAGAGAGATGATGACCCCTTAGTCCCACATCCAGTAGGCGCGAGGTTGGTGATTATCACCATGGGTATAAAAATATAACAATATAGGAGGCATTACACTTAGTAAATAAAACAAGATTGGGAGATAGGATAAAAAATCACCAAAAAACTCCCCCATACAATATAAATTTAACCTAAAAAACATTCCACAATGTTTGAATAAATTAAAAAATGATATTTATAAAAATCTCCAAAAATATTACATAAAGGAAAATCTATGGAAAGAACTCAATAGATGCTCCAACCAAGATAGTAATGTCTATCTTGGTTCCCAGTGTCCTTCTGGAAACCTAAAAAATATTTTTATATATAGGGTGAACATAACAGGTATACTCAGTAGGTACATAACCACGTCCTCAAGTTCATATGTGAAAAGAGCATGCTAATGTGCCAGTGAACAAATAGAATATCCAATAAGTACCTATACAATTCATCGAACTAAACCCAACCTCACCATGGCTCACTCACCAAATCATGAATCCAATATAATAATATAGCATCGATATCATAATAAGGAAATATTCCACACTACCACTTCCCTACTAATTTTCCACTATCATGCCCCAACATCAAATGTCCCCTACTCCCATTCCTTCCACACATACCACATCACATCATATCCCTCTCGCAAACACCTAGGTCACACATCACATCACATCATATCCTTCCTAAAGACACATGGGCCACACATCACATCAAATTACATCCCCCCTATAGACACCACACATCACATCACAACACATCCAGAACTAGAGTTTTAGTGTATAATAAATGGAAAGGACATCATCCCCATGACCAACTCTAACCACACATGATCTCAAACATATATTACATCACAACACATCATGTATCTCTCATAGACACTTGGTCCAACACATCACATAACAATACATCCCTCCCACAAACACCTATCCACACATCACCGCTAGTTAATCTTCAACACTAACCCATATCAAAAATTCTAAAAGAAATTCGGGGGAGAGGGGTAGCCAGCCATTTGTACCACCACCATCATAGATGTTGGGGGAAACACCAAGAACTCAACACCTCTGATTATTGGTAAGGTTATCCAAATTGGGTGGGGCATGTATAAAATAGCATAAACATACATGATATATGGATAGAACACAATTCCCGACCTATGGATTCATATCAACTGCAATAGTGCACACTAAATCACCACAACCTCACCTCACAACAACTGTCATAACTTCTTCCACCAATATATGAAACACCACACAACCACCACACAAGCCGCACAACATTTCCCACTTTTAGTTGCAGGTTTTATCACATTTTTTTGTTATTCATTTTATTTCTCATTACACTACTCATTAATTTATTCAATTTAATTATCCATTTTCCACACAAACATTTTTAGTCCATCTCATTTATCTACAAACCTATTTTGTTTCTTTTAACATCATAGTCCATCCCATGGATAACTGGGAAGCTATCCCAACCATCCCATACTACTACTATCCCAACTCACACAATACCCACCACAACAGCATGCATCCACCATCATTGTCATGTCACAAAGATCAATCCATATCACCATATAAACCTCACATTGTACATCCCAACCAAATCTTTCAACACAACCATTGTATAACATTGTCACCACGTATCACAATAATATCCATTGGGCTATATCCAATACCCACATCACATACATGCCTACCATCCACCACATCACTGCCCCCACGTACCAAATAGCCCATCCAATCACTACCACCACCTCACAACGTCCCAAACCACATAAGAAAAAACAGAATGCACAGGCATACACAACAACATCACAAAATGTCTTCCAAAATTACTCAGGGACTTTACCACATTCAATATTTATTTAGAATGGATATTATCACACAAACCATAATCTTGGAGAAACTAGTTTCATAGCCAAATATACATTCTTTAGCCTTTTTATTCAGGGTATTATCACAAAAAAATACAAGGGTCATCGCATCACAAAAACTACAACACAAACAAGGCTCCCAATAACTATTATTTTCAAGAAAGGCAGCAACATGGCATGAAATAATCAATACCATACATCAAATCATTGAAAATATGTTATTCCTCACTATTTCCATCAATTGTTTTGACATTACAATTTAACTATATTATTATGTTGACCCTTACTATCCACCTAAATGAAATAAAAACCATGAATATCCCACACATATAACATAATATGATGAGAATAAAGATTCCCTACCTCAAAGAATCTTTTCGGTCTCATTGTACACCACAAGGAGAAGAAGAAACTACTACAACCACAACTACACTATAAGATAATGAATCAACCTATACTCCATAAAAGGGTGGTAAAAATGATTCCCATAATTACCCCAAACAAAAACAAGATCTCCACAAAAATTACCTAATGGAAGAATGAGGAGAAACCAAGGGTTACATAGAAGAACATACCATATATAACCAAAACTCAACCATCAGAACCAGTGTATCAAGACGAGTGAAGGAGGGATGGAAGACCCTTCATATAGCCTAGGGGTATGTAAAAAATGAGAGGAAGGGAAGTGGAATGGATAAAAATTGTCCAAACAAAAGGATTTATAAAAAAACTAGAACTCACCCTTTTCATGTCTTATCATGCTTCTATAGTGTGAAATTTATTGATTTTCCAAAATTACAACTTCTGTTGAAATTCACATCTCCTTGGCCTGATTTAATTACACATCTTGAGTTTAGTTTTCATGATGTGAATCCATTTCACAGACTATCCCTTGCCTGTATATATGATATGAAACTATCCATCTATACAAGCCATGAACTAGAAACTCGCGATGTGAATCGATATCATGTCGTGAACCACCACTTATAGTTCTCCTATAGCTCCATCTCCACTGAGCCCTATAAACCACCTATCAACTCCTCCAACTACCAAAAAATAAAATTAATAGTCTGGAATGGCCTAAACAATTACATGAGAGAAATTTATAAAGATTTATATGTTTTAGAAATTTCAATCCCAAGGAAAAAAGATATAATACCACATAATAAAATAAAAATGTATAATGTGCCCAAATTATATGAAATAAGTTCAATAAGAACAATTATAACTCAAAGAATTAGAATTGAGTTTCCAAAAAATACTTACGATATTTTGGAACCATGGTCTTCTATTCAGGAATTGGAGTATGGTTTGTGTTTTTTGACAATCCTCAGTGGAAGTTCAGAATGTGTACCAGCAAAGTGATCATACATGTAACGCCCCGACCCCAGTTATCTAGAGTCGGTGCATTATTACATAACATTGGAATGATTATAAGAAAGATCAAATCTCGAAATACTGATTGGTTTAGTAGCCTTGGAAACACTAGATATATTCATAAAGTTTTACATTACATCATAAACTGAAAAACTACTGCAACAACATAGTCTCCATATTCCACACTCATAACCCCACATACTATCCATGCAGGCCATTCATAAATTACTTCTTCACATCCTGGGAAAAATAAAACATAGAAAAGGGGTGAGCTCAAATTCCCAGTAAGGATAACAGTATAACAGAAACTTTCATAAATAAGAATAAACATTTAAGGCAATGTATAACATAAAAGAAAAGCCTTTTAAACTTTAACTTCAACATAGTATGGAAAAGATAAAATGAAATAATGTCATTTACTTATTCACATGGATATTCTACTAATCGAATAATCACATGCAATATCAATAACCACTTTCATAATGATGGAATGCATAATGCCAGACTATCGTAACCACATAGCCAAGGCCTCGTGCAAAGACTACAAATAAGATTTTTCCAAGGCCTTGTGCCAAGACACTAGTTTGTCTCATGAGACCTACCGATGCATCGAGGAGCTATAGCGGGCTCCACCCATCACATATTAAGTCCAATGCATTCCCATATGAAAAGGTTTAAACATAACATAAACATTCATATTAAAACTAGCATACGAAATGTCAATATTTTCACCATAAACTATGAATGGTATAAAAATACCACATCCACAGTCAAAACCTTCAATACAATATAGAAGTTTTGTATCATAATAAATTAACTTAAAATAAGCGTAAAATCCATCAAAGGATGTTGACATAGATGAAATCAAAACTCTTTTTAGAGAAATATCTCTTTCTATTTTGAAATAATTTAAGAGTGATATATTTATAAAATAAAACATTTTCTTGGAAAATATTCTTATAAGCTTGTAAGGGAATCTTCGACAATTTTATAACGGTGGAAAATAACCGCACCTGCCATATAAGTTAAAAAAACATTCTTACCTTAATTCTGTCGAAAAGGTTAATAAGCACCTTGTTTGGAAAATGAAGGAAATATTCCTTTATAAAACTCTTATAAAAAGTCAAACAAGGGTATAAATGACTTTAACTCATATTATTTTAGATATTAAAAATGTTTTGAAATACATTTTTAAGAAACATGGATGTGGATGATAAAGAGATCCTAGTAGATTATTTTGTATAAACAACCTCGGATAATGAAGAGATTGTGAAATAACCATTACCTTGTACTTTTCCTTGGTTGGGGTAGGTTAACCTCCTGTATAATGTTGAAATAATTGTTATTAAATTATACAATAATCATATACATTAATATGATATCATATATGATCTTTTAACATTGATTTGTTAATAATATCTTAGTATTATTATTGTTTCGGGTGTTAACTTACTCATTTTATTTTATATGTTTTGTTACGTAAGCCGTGGTTGTCATGGATAGGTTGTATATTAATCATATCCAGAATTATATCAAGTCCTTAGATACTATTATTAATCATCAAATGAGAATTATACTTGAATGGATACGATGGAGAATGAATCTCATCGCGTTCGTGGAGACAGTAGTCTGTACGTACGCACGAGCGACAATATCATTCTTTTGATATTAAAATAATATATAATTGGATGGTATATCATATATACAGAATCATTATCATGTTACATTTATTATTTACATGAATTACACATCATTATTATACCCATTCAAATAATAATTTATTGAATAACAATTACACCATGATGTGGAGACGGTAAGCCGTACGTACGCACGTATGGTGACATGTTATTCAAAGGATAGATAGAATACTGAATATGGTTGTACCATATTTATAATAACATCACAGTATATATGTAATACTGGATTTATTATTTTAGAATGGTAATAACAAAGGAAGAAGAAGTGGAAGAAGAAAGGAACTTGGAAAAGGGTGGTGAAATCATTACCTCTTCTTCGGGTTCTTCCTTTTGATTTGATCAAAAGGGATCCTTAGGTTAGATTTCTGATCAAACTAAGTCCTATAGGTTGTATTGAGGGAATTTGGGAGAGTATATGGTCAGAGTTTGGCCGAACCAATAGGCTTTGAAGGTGTGAAGTAATGAGAAGGGGGAGTGCCCTTTTATAAGAGGGGTGAGGGGCACCTTTGGAAAAGCTAGCAATATTAATTTATAATAAATTCATATTCGGTTTCTAATGGCTCAAAAGTTTATTATTTAAAGGTTAAGGTGGGGATGGGTCTAAAACCACTTAACCAATATAATTTAGACAGGTTTGGGTTACTAAATTAAACTTATCTTTAAGTATTAACTCTAAGTTAATTAGTTTCACTTTTACAATGTCTCTTTTTATTTTTATATTATATGGTTAATAAACTTACCATATACATCCAACCGACCCCCAAGTGGTCCATTAATGATAAACCTATCATGATATAAGTCTCTTGTCCGAACCTTAGATTTTTAGGAATTTAATATCAATTAATAATATAATACTTGTTTTAAAAACTCTTTTATGTCAATTTTGACACTATTCAAAAATTGATTTTTTTGAAACTCATAATAGAATGATTACATCGAAAATATTTAATTAAATCATTAATAATATGTCATATTGACCTATAAAAGTAGTTTAATTCAATAAAAGTATCATATTTTATTTATTTGGGTATTTATAATATCAATTTGTTTAATTTTTTATTATTATGGTAATTACTGCATCATCATTGTGTCATAAATAAATTAAACTATTTAATGTCTAAAAATTATAAATAAAATATCATTATGTAGGAAATATTATTATCTTTCTAATGAAAATTTAAAATTGAATTCATCGTATATATAACTTTATATTAAAAATGTTTTAGTAAATAATATTTGATTTTAACTCTTTAAACTCTTCTTTAAATTAAATAATAATAATGTCCTAATCTAATCCAAGTGGACCTAAATGATAATATTTTATTCCTAAGATTGTTTTTGGTCGATATACACTTGTCCAATAGAATTAGGATATGTGTTAGGGTAATATTAAAATCATTTTTACCCTTAATTACCCTATTTTCTTTTAACCGTGGTAAATAATAGTAAAAAGTTACTATTCAACAAAAATTATTTTCATCTCATTGAACCACATTTTACTTCTTGATATTAACCTTGTATCTCGGATTTTTGAAATTCCATTCACAGAAGCGGTAAAATTATGTTTTATGAAAAAATTCAGTTTTTTAACTACCACTTAGTAGTTTCACTATTCATCAAAAATTGAAGTTTTTCAGAACAATGCCAAAATTTCACCCTAAGATATAATTGATATTCTGAATTCAAAAATGATGTCTATTTTACAAAATTCCAAACATATAAGTTGAATTAATTAATTTTATAATTAATTCCCACTGTCACAACAAATAGCGTGTTTTTAAGAAACAATATATATCAAAAGATTGACAATTGTTTAAGTCCAATTTCAAAGTGAAATTAATTATAATGAACACCATTGGATAAAATGGTAAAAATATATTCTAATTATACTTTAAAAGCACTCAAATTTGATTAAAAAAGTTGTTTTTAATTATTTTTCACTATTCATAAAAATTGGAAGTTCTCAGAAAAATACCAAAAATTCATCTTAGGATAATTTCGATATTCCGAATCCAAAAATGAATTCCATTTTGAAATATAAAATATATATAATTTCAAAAAGTAGGTATTACTATTTATAACGGCTAGTTTGATTGGTTATGGTGTGTTAGAACTCGATGTTGCGTACAACACACGCTATCACATTATTCAAAGAGAAGTGTACCGTAGAAGCTTGGGGTTTTACATTCTCCCCTCATTCAAATAATTTCATCCTCAAAATTTCTAGAATATTATCGCATGAAAATATTCGGGTGGTTCTTCATCATAATCTCCTCAGGTTCCCACGTTGCCTCTTCCATCTTATGGTTTCTCCACAAGACTTTTACCAGACGCGTCGTCTGGTTTCTCAGTACTTGTTCTCTCATATCAAGAATCCTGACGAGCTCTTCACAATAAGACAGATCAGGTTCCAGTTCTAACTCCTCATAGGTGAGTAAATGTGTTGGGTCAGGCATTTATTTCCTCAATTGAGATACATGGAACACATCATGAACTTTGGAGAGACTTGGCGGCATTTCCAATTGGTAAGCTACAGCCCCAATTCGTTCTAGAATTTCGAAAGGTCTGATGTACCTGGGACTCAATTTACCTTTCTTACCAAAACGTATGACCCCCTTCCATGGAGATACCTTCAGGAAAACATGATCACCGACTTGAAATTCAAAATCCTTCCTTCGATTATCGGCATAGCTCTTCTACCTACTTTGGGATGTTTTGATGTGATTTTGGATTACCTTCACCTTTTCCATCGTTTCATCCACCAGTACTGGACATACAAGTTTCCTTTCACCAACGTCATCCCAACAGGTTGGTGTACGAAATATCTTTCCATATAACGTGTCATATGGTGCCATCTGAATACTCGAATGGAAGCTATTGTTATAGGAAAATTATACCAAAGGTAAATATTGATCCCACATACCCTGAAAGTCAAGTGAGCAGGATCTCAACATGTCTTCTAAGGTTTGAATAGTCTGTTCTGATTGTCCATCTGTCTGAGGGTGGTAGGTAGTTCTCAAATGAAGTTCAGTATCTAGGGATTTCTGAAGACTCTTCCAGAATCTTGAAGTAAAACGGGGATCACGATCAGAAACAATCGATAGGGGTACTCCCTGAAGTCTCATAACTTCATTAATATATAGTCTTGCTAGACGTTCCAGTGGTAGATCTTCTCTTATAACAAGAAAATGTGCTAACTTGGTAAGACGATCAACAATAACCCATATTACATCATTCCTTCTAGGAGTCTTTGGTAGCCCCATGAAAAAGTCCATCGTAATATTTTTCCATTTCCACTACGGTATGGGAAGAGGTTGCATGACTCTTCCAGGGTGTTCCCTTCCAGCTTTCACTTGTTGAAAAACCATACATCTTGACACAAAATTAGCAATCTCCCTCTTCATATTGTCCCACCAAAAATGTTCCTTCAAATCTCTATACATTTTGGTGATCCCAGTGTGTATAGAGAAATTGGAACTATGAGCATCATCCAACAATTCCATTTTTAGATCAGGTATATAGGGAACACAAAGTCTCTTCCCGAATTTCAAAATTCCATCTTCATACACAAAGTCTCTCAATCTCCCATCATTCACAGCTTTAATCTTCTTTTGAAATTCTTCATCATCGGTCTGAGAAATCTTAATCCTTTCTAGTAAAGATGGTTTGGCAACCATTTGAAAAAGAATTGATGTTTTACCTTCCCTGGTTATTCCCATGTCCATCTTCACTAGATCCATCAAAATTGGATCCCTTTCAATTCTCATCACGTTCAAAACTCCATGGTCTTTTCTTCTCAAAGCATCTGCCACCTTGTTTGCTTTCCCCGGGTGGTAGTTTATCGTACAATCATGATCCTTGAGTAATTCAATCCATCTCCTCTTCCTCATGTTGAGTTCTTTTTGTGAGAAAATATACTTCAAACTCTTGTGATCAATATAAATCTCACATTTTTCTCCATAGAGGTAGTGCCTCCATATCTTCAAAGCAAAGATCACAGCTGCTAACTCGAGATCCTGAGTAGGATAGTTTTGTTCATGAATTTTCAACTGTCATGATGCATAGGCAATAAATCTATCATTCTACATAAGGACACAACCAAGTCCTTTCTTCGATGCATCACTATAAATAATGAACCCATCATTCCCCGATGGTAGAGTCAATATAGGAGCATTGACTAATCTTCTCTTCAGTTCTTCAAAACATTCTTCACACTCTTTTGTCCAAAAAATTTAACCCCTTTACGTGTGAGCTTCATTAATGGGTTAGCCAATCGGGCAAAATTTTGGACGAAACGTTGATAATAACCTTCCAAACCAATAAAACTACGTACCTCAGTTATACTCGTAGGTGCAGGCCATTATTGGATTGCCTTGTTCTTAGAAGGATCAACAGAGATTCCATCTTTAGAGACAATATGGCCAAGAAAATATATCTCCTGAATCCAGAATTCACACATGCTAAACTTCCCATATAATTCATGTCTTCTCAGAGTCTTCAAGATAATGAGAAAGTGATTTTCATGATCTCCGTAGCTTTTGGAGTATACCAAGATATCATCAATAAATACCACCACAAATTCATCGAGATACTCCTTGAAAACTATATTCATCAGATCCATGAATACAGAGGGTGCATTAGTCAATCCAAAAGGCATTACAGTAAACTCGTAATGCTCGTACCTGGTTCGAAATGCTATCTTCGGAATGTCTTCCTTCTTCACACACAACTGATGGTATCCAGATCGAAGGTTAATCTATGAAAAGTATTGAGCTCCACGCAGTTGGTCAAATAAATCATCAATGCGAGGTAGGGGATACTTGTTCTTTATTTTTATAGCATTGATCTTTCTATAGTCGATACATAACCTCATAGATCCATCTTTCTTTTTAAAAAAAAGAACAGGGGATCCCCATTGAGAAACACTAGGGCGAATAAATCCCTTATTACTCAATTCCTCTAGTTGTTTCTTTAGTTCAACTAATTCTATAGTGGCCATTCTATAAGGGGTCTTCTGATATAGGCCTTGATCCAGGAATTAAATCAATAGAAAACTCAACTTCTCATTTTGGAGGATGTCCAGGTAAATCTTCTGGAAATACATCTACATATTCTTTCACAACAGGTACATCTTCAATTTGAACATTCTTTTCCTCACCCATAGTCATTTCATTCTCTTCCTCCCCAATAATTGAATTTAGTTGAGCTACTGGGGGTGGATATAGATAAGAATTAGGTGGTGATGATTCTGTTCTAAAGATAAGGTGTTCCTTATCATCATCATCAAAAATTTAAACCTCTTTATTCTTACAACAAATCTTCGCATCATAACCTGAAAGCCAGTCCATACCGAGGATTATATCAAACTCAATCATAGGTATGACGATGAGATCAGCATATAAAGAATATTTATGTGCTCTAATGGGGACTGATTCACAAAACTTTGTTGCAATGATACTTCCCTTAGGAGTTTTAACTGACAACTCCCTTGTTAAATCAAATTGGAAATATCTAATTTTCTTAGAAAACTGGCAAGATATGAAACAATGCGATGATCCAGAATCAAATAATGCATTTTCTAAACTTGAGGAAACCATTAAATTACCTACCACCACATCTTTTGGAGCTTCTACCTCAGCAGTAGTGACAGCATAAGCTTGGACTTGATGCCTTGGCCTTCTCTGAGGTAAGTTCTCCTAACGTTTAGGACATTCATTTGCATAATACCCCATCTCCCTGCAATTTAAGCACTGAACATTGGTAGCTTCCTTCTTATCCTTGCAATCACGAGCTTAGTGGCCTTTTTCACCGCACATGTAACAGACTCTCGTTCCCTTCAAGAAAGTATCGGGGTGTTTCTTACCACATTTACCACAGGATGGATATTCAACCTTTCCCTTCTTCCCCTTATTTCCATTCCCAGATTGATTAGTAGGTCTCTTCTTCTCTTGCTTTTCTTTAAAGTCATAAGACTTAGAGAATTCCTTTTCGGTCTTGATAGCACATGAGACAATGTCTTCGTACGACGAGAAGGATTGTGAGACTAATGCTCGACGGAGAAATGGTTTTAACCCATCAAAGAAACGATCAATATTACTTCTTGGGTTACGTATATAATCTCTAACATACCTTGATAACCTTGTAAAGTTAGCCTCATACTTCGCGACATTCTCATCCTACTTTTGTCTCAGACTCATAAATTGCCTTTCCATATCTGGTCGATGGCCGTGAGGAAAGTATTTTTCTAAAAAAAGATCTTTGAACTCCCTCCATTCCATATTTGATACTTCATCATCTTCCTTCATATTTTGAATCAATGACCACCATTGATCAGCATCTCTAGTGAGGCGGTAAACTTCCATGATAACTTTTTCTCTTTCACTACTCCCCAAAGCCTGAAATATTTTATCTAGGGAATTTATCCATTTCTCAGCTACTAAGGATTTTGTACTTCCATTTAACGTTGGTGGTTGTTGCCTCATGAATCGATCTAACATTGATCCTCCACGCTGCGGATCATGGTGCTCCATACGGGTAAGGTTATTATTCATAACCTGAGTGAGTTGTCCCAGTATGGTGATTAGCTGATCGACACCAGTTGCATCACCAGCTCCACTATAATTATCTTGAGTAGGAGGGAAATCCCTACATGGAGTGCATGCATTGATACGGTTTCCATTTCTTCCACTAGGCGCCATTTCTAATCAATGGCATAAACTAGATCAGTTTGTGAATCAAAATACATAATCCCATACTTATAAGACACTTAACATAAATTGAACTATTTATGGATATAATCCATAATCATAAAAATGTTTTCTTTGAGGAAGTATATACTCATAAACCCTTCATAATGATTTGTAAGGAAAATGAGAGTTATCCTAAGCATATCCCCCGGGAGTGTCGTAACCAAGACTGCAGCAAGGCCCATTGTCGTGCACCAGTTCACATTCGAGTCTAGCTCAAAGCGGTGTTTTCGGGTTTTAACCCTAGGTACATCTCTGCCAGATCCACCTCTCCCTACTCGTATCCAGAAATGGATGTATTGCTCGAAAAACTCACAAAATCTCTACAATACAAAAATTCTAGGAAGTTCTTCTATACTAATCCTAAAAGTTCATCTTTGGTCTACGTGCTCTAATCAGAGTTTATCTAAATCTATCTTCCAAGGTTTGTACTAAACTTCCTCTGATACCAACTGTAACACCCTGACCCCAGTTACCTAGAGTCGGTGCATTATTACATAACATTGGCATGATCACAAGAAAGATCAAATCTCGAAAGACCGATTGGTTTAGTAGCCTTGGAAACACTAGACATATTCATAAAGTTTTACATTACATAATAAAGTGAAAAACTACTACATCAACATAGTCTCCATATTCCACACTCATATCCCCACATACTATCACTGCAGGTCATTCATAAAATACTTCTTCACATCCTGGGAAAAATAAAACATAGAAAAGGGGTGAGCTCAAATGCCCAGTAAGGATAACAATATAGCGGAAACTTTCATAAATAAGAATAAACATTTAAGGAAATGTATAACTTAAAACAAAAGCCTTTTAAACTTGAACTTCAACATAGTATGGAAAAGATAAAATGAAATAATTCCATTTACTTATTCACATGGATATTCTACTAATCGAATAATCACATGCAATATCAATAACCACTTTCATAATGATGGAATGCATAATGCCAGACTATTATAACCACATATCCAAGGCCTCATGCCAAGACTACAAATAAGATTTTTCCAAGGCCTTGTGCCAAGACACTAGTTTGTCTCATGAGAGCTACTGATGCATCGAGGAGCTATAGCGGGCTCCACCTGTCACATATTAAGTCTAATGCATTCCCATATGAAAAGGTTTAAACATAACATAAAAATTCGTATTAAAACTAGCATACGAAATGTAAATACTTTCACCATAAACTATGAATGGTATAAAAATACCACATCCACAGTCAAAACCTTCAATAAAATATAGAAGTTTTGTATCATAATAAATCAACTTCAAATAAGCGTAAAATCCATCAAATGAAGTTGACATAGATGAAATCAAAACTCTTTTTAGAGAAACATCTCTTTTTATTTTGAAATCATTTAAGAGTCATATATTTATAAAATAAAACATTTTCATTGAAAATATTCTTATAATCTTGTAAGGGAAGCTTTGACAATTTTTTAACGGCGGAAAATAACCGCACCCGCCGTATAAGTTAAAAAAACATTCTTACCTTAATTCTGTCGAAAAGGTTAAAAAGCACCTTGTTTGGAAAACGACGAAAAGATTCCTTTATAAAACTCTTATAAAAAGTCAAACAAGGGTATAAATGACTTTAACTCATATTATTTTAAATATTAAAAATGTTTTGAAATACATTTTTAAGAAACATGGATGTGGATGATAAAGAGATCCCAATAGATTATTTTGTATAAACAACCTCAGATAATGAAGAGATTGTGAAATAACCCTTACCTTGTAATTTTCCTTGGTTGGGGTAGGTTAACCTCCTATATAATGGTTAAATAATTGTTATTAAATTATACAATAATCATATACATTAATATGATATCATATATGATCTTTTAACATTGATTTGTTAATAATATCTTAGTATTATTATTGTTTCGGGTGTTAACTTACTCATTTTCTTTTATATGTTTTGTTATGTAAGCTGTGTTTTTCATGGATAGGTTGTATCTTAATCATATCCAGAATTATATCAAGTCCTTAGATACTATTATTAATCATCACATGAGAATTATACTTGAATGGATACAATGGAGAATGAATCTCATCGCGTTCGTGGAGACGGTAGTCCGTACGTACGCACGAGCGACAATATCATTATTTTGATATTAAAATAATATATAATTGGATGATATATCATATATACAGAATCATTATCATGTTACATTTATTATTTACATGAATTACACATCATTATTATACCCATCCAAATATTAATTTATTAAATAAAAATTACACCACGACGTGGAGACAGTAAGCCGTACGTACGCACGTATGGTGACATGTTATTCAAAGGATGGATAGAATACTGAATATGGTTGTACCATATTTATAATAACATCACAGTATATATATGATACTGGAGTTATTATTTTATAATGGTAATAACAAAGTAAGAAGAAGTGGAAAAAGAAAGGAACTCGGAAAAGGGTGGTGAAATCATTACCTCTTCTTCGGGTTCTTCCTTTTGATTTGATCAAAAGGGCTCCATAGGTTGGCTTTCTAATCAAACTAAGGCCTCTAGGTTGTAGTGATGGAAGTTGGGAGAGTATTGGGGCAGATTTTGGCCGAACCAAAAGTCTTTGAAGGTGTGAAGTAATGAGAAGGGGGAGTGCCCTTTTATAAGAGGGGTGAGGGGCACCTTTGGAAAAGCTAGAAATATTAATTTATAATAAATTCATATTCGGTTTCTAATGACATAAAAGTTGATCATTTAAAATTTATGGTGGGGATTGGTCTAAAACCACTTAACCAATATAATTTAGATAGGTTTGGGTTACTATATTAATCTTATCTTTAAGTATTAACTCTAAGTTAAATAGTTTCACTTTTACAATGTCTCTTTGTATTTTTATATTATATGGTTAATAAACATACCATATACATACAACTGACCCCCAAGTGGTACATTAATGATAAACCTATCATGATATAAGTCTCTTGGCTGAACCTTAGATTTTTAGGAATTTAATATCAATTAATAATATAATACTTGTTTTAAAAACTCTTTTATGTCAATTTTGACACTATTCAATAATTGATTTTTGTGAAACTCAAAACAGAATGATTACTTCTAAAAAAGTTAATTAAATAATTACTAATATGTCATATTAACCTATAAAATTAGTTTAATTCAATAAAAGGCTCATATTATATTTATTTGGGTATTTATAATATCAATTATTTTAATTTTTCACTCTTATGGTAATTACTGCATCATCATTATGTCATAAATAAATTAAATTATTTAATGTCTAAAAATTATAAATAAACTAACATTATGTATGAAATCTTATTATCTTTATAATTAATATTTATAATCTAATTTATCTTATATATAAACCTATATTAGAAATGTTTTCGTAAATAAACATTGATTTTAACTTTTTTAACTCTTCTTTGAATTAAATAATAATAAATGTCCTAATCTAATCCAAGTGGACCTAAATGATAATATTTTATTCATTTGGTTGTTTTTGGTCGAGATACACTTGTACAATAGAATTAGGACATGTGTTAGGGTAATATTAATATCATTGTTACCCTTAATTACCCTATTTACTTTTAACCGTGGTAAATAAAAGTAAAAAGTTACTATTGACCAAAAATTATTTTCATCTCATTGAACCGAATTTTACTTCTTGATATAAACCATGTATCTCGGATTTTTGAAATTCCATTCACAGATGCGGTAAAATTATGTTTTATGAAAAATTTCAGTTTTTTAACTACCACTTAGTAGTTTCACTATTCATCAAAAATTGAAGTTTTTCAGAACAATTCCAAAATTTTACCCTAAGCTATAATTGATATTCAGAAATCAAAAATGATGTCTATTTTACAAAATTCCAAACATATAAGTTTCATTAATTAATTTTATAATTAATTCCCGCTGTCACAACATATAGCATGTTTTTAAGAAACAATATATATCAAAAGATTGACAATTGTTTAGGTCCAATTTCAAAGTGAAATTAATTCTAATGAACAGAATTGGATAAAATGGTAAAAATATATTCTAATTGTACTTTAAAACTACTCAATTTTGATTAAAAAATTTGTTTTTAAGTATTTTTCACTATTCATAAAAATTGGAAGTTCTCGGAAAAATACCAAAAATTCATCTTAGGATAATTTCGATATTCCGAATCCAAAAATTAAGTCCATATTGAAATATAAAATATATATAATTTCAAAAAGTAGGTATTACTATTCATAACGGCTAGTTTGATTGGTTATGGTGTGTTAGAACTCGGTGTTGCGTACAACACACGCTATCACATTATTCAAAGAGAAGCGTACCATAGAAGCTTGGGGTGTTACAATACAGTTCAAGAAGACAACAGTATTGATGGTGGCACCATTTCCCAATGTTTGCCAAATTTTTGGGCCTGAAAATCGACAAATGGAGAAAAGTGTTTTTGGAAAAGAGACTTGTGCGCCATGTACTTGAAGGAGAGGGAACATGCGCACCTAGTGTTTTTCAAGATTAGAACATGGAAAAATGGAAAAGGGATAAGGATCATGCAAGTATTGGTTGGGTCAGGCAAGTGAGTTGCACGATAGAGGCTAGGGGAGATGAGCTGCGCGCCGAGAGAATACTTGTGCACCACTGCACAGGGGGGACAGTTTACCTATAAATAGAGGACCACCCCTCTTCATTAATGATGAAGCTCAAGACTTAGAGATTTTTCGAGCTCCCTTCGCTCATGTAAGTGAGTCGCGCAAGTGGTAGTTGGGCCGCGCAAGTAGAGGCTGTGCGCTAGTTGTTGGCTATGCACCCAAGGCGGTTTGGGTGAGAACAGAAGTGAGTCGTGCAGGTTTGAAGTTTAAGTAGGCAGTGTCACACAAGTGGTTGGTTGATACCTGTGCTCCATTTTGAACTTGTGTGCCGAATTTTTACCATGCAGGAGACCTGCGCGTCAGGCAGTAAAGAAGCATGCCAGTGTTTTTGAGCTGCGTGGAAGTTGGGAGATTTCCTGGTACCCTTAAAGGGAAGTGTGTTTTGACTACAGGTGAGATTTGGACTTCAACAGAGCATCTACACACAACATAGGATTTATTCTTTAGCGGTGATGAAGAGACATTCACGTCTATAAACTGAGAGTGACTTCACCAAGGGCTATGAGCCAAGGGGAGTCAACGGGAGTGACCCAAGGGACACAGTGAGCTATCCTTGAACAATTGTAAAGGTAGTGATCCTGGGATAGAGTGACTATTCCCAAACCATTTTAATCCAAATCTAGTAAAGTTTAGTGGAATTAGTTATGACCAACAACCTGTCAGTGTGTTCTCCTTGGACGTAGCCCTTAGTGGTGAACTAAGTAAAAAGTGTTGTGTCTTCTCTGTGCATGTGAATTTTTTCTTTCTGATCATTTTCATCATACAAGTTCAACAAGTTCCTACCAATGTGGGAACAAGATCCATCAAATTAAAAGAAAAATTTGTCACCCTGATTCACCCCTCCCCTCTCAGGGTGTCCCGGGGTCCTTCACGATAATGGTAATACAAGAATAAGAGTGTTACCATGAAATTGAAATTAAAATATCATGAAATGATGGTTATTAATTATAATTAAATTCAATAGGGCAGTGAATACACTATATAAAATAAATGATGGTGTTCAATATCAAATATATCTCATGGAATTATAAATGAGACAAAGAAACCATTACTTTGTGTTCTATATTAGCCAAACACACTCTAACCTCCTTTATAACAAGCATAAATATATTAATAGCCTATTTGATAACCATATTCATATTTATAACCATTTATACTCTCAATTATAATCGTTTATTATACATTTACTACTTAGTGATAGTTTCTTTTCATCATCGAATGTTATTAATTATAATTGTTTTGTTTATGATATATAATTTTAATTTTGATACCCATTATATGATACTAAGTTAATAATCACTATAACTTCAAAAAAAGTTAATACTTACTAGACCATATATTGTACTGGAATATATAACTTATATTCATTTATAAATTTTTTATCTCATTCCATAAATGTTTTCTTATATTTTGTTAAAATATAATCGATTTTGTATTATTTTGTTAATTTTAACTATCAAATATTATAGAGTTTATGTTCCCATAGTAATCCGTGATAGAGTTTTATAGCATCATTCATGTAAGTGGTTAAACCAACCCAAACAAGAACGTGATATAACTTAATGAGTGAGTATGGTTAAAGAAGTGTATAATATCATTATAAAAGAAGAATATAATATTATTTTATGTTCTTAAGTAACATTTGATTTTTTTGGGATAAATAATGAAAATAATGGTACATAATTAAAAATGTTACTTCCTGAAGGCAATTTTCACACATATGTACACTTAACATCATCATTTCTCAAAGAATGATAGGGGATTAGGCTAGTTAAAAAAACTTATTTATTAAATTAACAAATAAATTATATTTATAATATATATTCATAAATATCATAATTAAAATAAGTAATTATTGGTTGGTATGAAAAACATAAGGCATCATTTCGTGGAGGTGATAGTCCGCAAAAACGCATGATCGATGTTCTTTTGTTTTCCTCATTACATGGGAAGGAATAAATAATGGTTTCTTAGTTAATATAATAAATCCTAATATTAATAATGATAATTATTTCATTATATTAATATGGTTAGTAATGTATTGGTGATGAAAAAAGTAAGAATAAAACAGTAATGATTATGTAATACTCATGTTGGGACCTTGAACTTCCTATTGAGAGTATTATTGGAAATGAAGGGCATAAACTCACTAATTGAGACCAGTGAATTATGAAATTGATATAGATTTATTTTAAAAAAGGAATAAAATATTTTATGCCTTAAATTATAAGGTACAAGTGTGTCACAAAGCGGTTTAGGTGTTCTCCTATTATATGTGAAGAAAATGTCAGTTTTGTGAATACTCGTTATTTTTCAATAATGCCATGACACTATTAATGTTTCAATAGCTCAAAAAGTGAGAAATAATTTATTTTTTGTGGGATGGATTTTATAAATCCTCTAAAACTTAGTTAAAACATGTTTCAATCCTTTTACCACTTAATTTTTACATCTTACCATTTTGGTTTTTACCTTTGTAACTTGTTTTTATCCATGTAATATATATTTTATTAAAAATATAAGGTAACTACTCTTACAAAATTTTGGTGAGATGAAGACAAATTTAATAACCATATAATAAAATCTAATATATAAATAAGATGAAATTAACATTTAAATTAATACATTTTATATATAGGAATTTGTTTTGTATAAAAAATGTTGTTTTCACAATTAAGTGTTGTTAACCTTATTTACTATTGATTACCAATTAAATGGGTGATAATGAATTCTTATATAGGTTTAAAATTATAATAAATTAAATTTTTATTTATTTTTTATTTATTTTTTTAGATAAAAATTATATAATATTAAAAACAATCTTTGAAAATAACATTTTTACCATTATCATGGTCATTAAAATTAATCTCTGTAATCGTACTTTAATAGAAAAAATGAAATTGAACTTATTAAATAATATGATCATAATTATATAAAATATGAAATCCATTTTTAAAGATATGATTTCTTTAATTTATGTATACTATTTTTAAATATATTTGAACAAAAATAGTTTTTAGAATAAAATATTTCTTATGTTTCCAAAATGTTACACATGGGCTTCTTAAATTCAAAATGGTATTTTTTTTAAATGATTTATTTTACTATTTAAATATAATTTTTTATAGAAAAAGGTTTCAGTGACATTTAATACATTCTTTTACTATTATAATTTAATAAAAGTGGTTGTATTAGTAAAATCGATATTTTTTTCTATTCACCTAAAAAACAATTATTTGATAAAAATCTAAAAAAATAGACCTTCGGCCAATTTTGATAAGTGGAATCCAAAAATGAAGATAAATTTTTAAAATTAAAATTCTAATATTTATATATGTATATTTTAAATTAAAATTCAATATATATAAAGAAAATTGTTTTTATTGAAAAAAATCCCTTTTTAAACATTAAGTCTTTCTAATCCTATTTTATATCAATTTTCTAATTGATTGAAATATTTTTTATTAACTATAGTTTTTATTATTCTTAAATTTTCTTAGTAATAAATATTTCATGACTCGTTTTAGTTCGGTGTTGAATATGGAGAAATCAATCAAATATATATTTATATTCCAAAATCTTGGGGCGTTATAGCCTCCTGAGCCTCAAGATATCACATCATAGTGCTCAATCACCATGTTGTGGGGGCTACCTATAACTAAAATTTCAGCTAACGGTTACCCCGACCCTTCTCCCACACTCACTCAAGCACCTAAACCACTAGTTAAGTCTTGTTCCAAGTCCTAAAACATCTCTTTAAGATGTTCCAATTCTTGGATTGTTGATTTGAATCCCAATTATGAAAATGAACCTTACTCCAGGCCAAAAAATCAAAATTACTCTAAATTTTACAACCCATAATGACACAAGTTGTTAAAAAATCCCCACCATAATTCTTTCCAACCTCAAGAATCCATGGTGATCCTCTACCCATAAAACCTGACATACCACAACCATCAATTCACCACCATCCAGCCACATTCCATATCTCAATGTCAAAAATGATTCTACAACACAACTTCAAATGCCAAAGATCATTACTCACCAAAAAATTATCCTCCCACTCATCACCAATGATAACATCGATATTATTCTTACCACACCCATATGAAAATTTAGTTATGGGTTTCCCTAACCCTTCTTCCACACTCACCTAAGCACCTGAACCACTAGTGGAGTCTCATTTCATGTCCTAAAACATCTCTTTGAAATGTTCCAATGCTTGGATTGCTGATTTGAATCCCAATTATCAAAATTAACCTTACCCTAGGCCAAAAAATCAAAATTTCTCTAAATTTTACAACACATAATGACACAAGATATAAAAAACCACTACCATAATGCTTCCCAATCTCAAGAATCCATGTTGGTCCTCTAGACATCAAACTCAACCTACCATATCCATCAATTCACCACCAATCAGCCACATTCAATATCTGAATGTCATACATGATTCTACATCATAACCTCAAAGGCCAAGGATCATTTCTCACTTAAAATTGATCCACACACTCACCATCAATGAAAACATCGAGTTGATTCTCACCACACCCATCTCTTCAAAGACACCATAGTTCATTCAACATGTTCATCTTGAGGCTTATGGTTCTAACCACCATAATATTCTTCTCTCAAAGGTAGATTGCAATACAGGGTGATTCTCACCATAAGAACCGCCTACCAAAAATGCACTTCTAGTAGTATAACAACATGATTGATGTTGTTTCCTCCTCACCATACCTGATTATACACAAAAACACCATTCATTCCTCCTTTTCCTAACTTTCTCAAAAAAATTCTTGGCTTCACCCATTTAAGCATCCTTAAACCTCTCAATCACGATCCCTTAACTCCCAGAGGCTCTATGAGATCATCCAAATTACCACATTGAAGTATAAGAAAACACTCACTATAATTCTATGATTGGATCACAAACATCCCACACTACACTTAATACTCTCACCCTAAGAACTAAATCATCACTGATCTGACTTACCCTTCGATCATACGAACCCACTTAGAGCCCAAATCTAACACCCATACTTCATATTACACCAAATATGATTCTGGAATATGGTATTTACTAAAGAACTAGATAAAAATGGATCCATTTTCACAACAACATCCCAGTATCATCTCACTCATCCATTAACTAGTATCACCACATCCACAACCCTTCCAACATGATAACCGTATGCCTATAACAAATACGTTGCTCCCATTCATAATAGTATTGTTTCCATCACCCTACCAAACCAAAATAGTGATCTATATGGCCCATTATCAATACATTACTAAATGATGTTATTGAACGTGACTATTCCATTCATACCTGAGTGCTAGAAAAAACACTAAGTTCCACCCATTCTCAACTCATCTATAACTCCATGCTCATAATTTTATAAAATCCATCCAAAATTAGGGTCACACTCTCTAACAGAAAATGGTTCACTCCACAATATATGGATTCCCTTACACTTCTCCTCAATAACTGACCAAAATAGGTCCCATCAATACATGTGTGTCCCCCCTCCCAAACCATACCCACCCATCCTATCAACCTTGAAACCATCCATCCATGATGTCCCCATCAGTGTCAAGATTAATATCCCCCATCCTCAACCAACACCCCAAGCCAAAATTCATATAAGATTTTTATCAAACCATAATTCATTGTCTTTTACATAGCCACTCAAAAATTCAAAATAAAATCAAAATCACACATAACCAGCATGAACTTACCTTGAACACTAAGGATTTTCGTAAAAATCCATGCCAACACGCAGTCTCCTCCTTAAGGAAAGTGAACCTCTAAGAACCTTCTCACAGGTTATTACCTACAATACACCTTTCACTTATATGAACCCAATGGATTTATTCTCCTGTACCGCCCAGCCACATACCCTGACTCACAATCCCTTGAGTCATATCCCATTGAACATAGGCTCACTCAACTAACCCACCGACCACGACCCATTGCATGTAATATCATCATATAGGCCAAGGAATGTCACTCATTCCAAAGATAACTACACAATAAAATACCAAATGAACATCATTACAAAGCCATGAGCCTCTACCCACACTACCACCGTGCCACTAAAAGAATATCCAAAATCATCAGGTCCAAGAATCCTACTGACCCTTGCCTCAAAAACTTGCCTCGATATCAAGAACAAGTAATTACACACACCTTTACTTAATTTCACATTCTAGTTAAGTAAATTGACACAAAGAAGCTATATAATAAAACACCATATTATTCATGTATCAAACCTTAAAGGTTCCTTATACATCCCCTGCGTAAAGGGTCCATGCAGCCATCACTTGAGAACATCTCTCCACAAGATCGAAATGAACTGCCATCATAAAAATACTAATGAATTAAAATAACAAAATAACTAGTTATAATATCACCAACACGTTATATGGAAAATTTTCATATAAGTTATTTTTTGAAACTTTAAACAACCGAACTTAACTTCAATAAAATAATCACACATATTTCATGTGATTCGTACATGAAAAATATGATACATTTCTATAGGACTCTTTCTATTGTTAAAAGAGGAAAACCCATAAATAACAACCTCAAATAATGAATCATATTCAATAAACTTCTCAATAATAAAAAAAATAGAATAAAAAAATCATACCCCTTCTAACTAGAACTTCCCACTAGAATATTCTTCATGAATTACCAGTCCAAGGTCCTTCACAAGATTTAACACATTCTTATTCCCTGTCAATTGTATAACCAAATATTAAGATAAATAAAAGTATTCTGATACCACTTTGTAACACCCTTTTCCTGTGGCCACTCAATATTTCTCCATACTGGTGATTTATGTAGCCTTAGGTGTGCATCCTTGTACACTAGATGCTACCGACCAGTATCTGGGGCATAATCCAAACAATTGGTAGACTATACCATCGAATAAGAGTAATAAATATTACAAAGTAGCTAAAAAATTCCATCACATAAATCATAGTATTCATAATTAATAAAACACAATGTTATAACAAATGCACCTTGTGGAAGTCATTAAGTCATGCATCTCAACTGGTCACTAATTGGAATGACCTCATATAAAAATTAAAAAATAAAAAATAAAATACACATGAGGATCTACTTCCATCCCCAAGCCTCACCTCTTCACAATCCCCAATACCCATCAAGTTACCCCAGCCTGGTCCACTGTACAATCATTACTAACACCTGTAAAATAAACATAAGATATGCACGCGCACCAGAGTGCCCATACAGGGTGTGGGGAATTTATATCGATACGGTATCACCAAGTTCAACTAGTATAATCCATCGTATGTGTGTATTAATGACTAATGTAATCATGACACACTATCATATCATACACCGTGTGCTAACTAGTCCACCATGACTCTATGACTTTCAAGTCACTATGTACTAACTAGGATGCCATAATTCACAACCATACCTACTCTAGAACCATGTCAAATGTTAGAAATATTAGGCATCATTATGTTTTCAAAAAATATTTACCAAAAGGATAAACCCCAGTATATCTCTGATATTTTCATGACAGTGGTAGTTATAGTCTCCAACATGCGGGTAGGTTTTCCAAAATATGTTGATCTTAAGATGGGTTGAGCAATCTAGACTACATCCATCAGAAGTTGAGTAGTGTTAGTTCCATCATTCAGATAGGGATGGTGAATCATCCACCAAATGAAAAATTTAGGTCATTATTTTATTAAAAAGAATAGTGAATTTTAATAGAGAGATGATAATGTTTCTTGAATGGAAGTGAAACTTATTTAACCATTTGTGAACCCCTATAAAAGAGATGTGGAAGAAGATATTGATATATAATTTTAATTTAAGTGAAACACTTGTTGCATATCTTCTATGAATTTAATATATTTTTTATGATAATATAATTATTTGGAATTTTTCTCACATAGATGTGGGATAATGTTATAAACCACGTAAAAATTTGTTTGTCCCATGTTCATTTCCTTATTGATTATTTTCATGAATGTTTTTTTGTGAGTTTTTTGGAAGTTTATATGTGAAGTGAGGCTTCATGGAAGTTATTAGGGTGAAATAGACTTCCTAATTATAGTTATCTAAGATGTATGATGTTTTTCTGGTTGAATTCCACAATAAAGGATCATCAGTGTGTGATATATTCTAGTGAACTCATGGTCATATCATCCATTGATCATACTGAAAGACTCTTCCCAATAAGTGGTATCATAGATTGGTTATTCATAATTTATATCTTAGAAAATATTCACACTTTCCTTATAATTATATTAACTTCTGTTGGGATTATTATTAGTAGAAGATATTTTGTTAAAGAAAGTAAAGGTTTGATTTAACATGTTCGATGGAAGAAAATTGAGTTTCTAGGGGATGAAAATATAGGACTTGTTACTAAAACATGTGGATAATTTAATGATTATAAATTCATAGAAGAAGATTAAAAGAGATAAAAATAAAATAAAAATAATAATATCATAGGAAAAAATGATTTACATGGTTTGGGAATAATTCATACCCACACAGAGACGTTGAATACATCACTCAAATTTGGGAACATAATTATAGGTTACAATCACTATGTATGAAACCCTAGATCAAAATTATATAACAAATCAATGTGGTGCTATAGTAACCCGCGTTTCAATAGTTACATCAATTTTCCAATAATTCTAATGCGATTTAGTGTCATAATCTCCCAAGTCCAAGTTACTACAATATCAGTGGTATGAATTTTACAAAGCTACATCACCACTACCACATGTTGTTATAGTATCATACTAAATTCCACACTGTTACGGTTCCCTATCACATTCTCAAGTCTATTCTACTATAGTTCCATATCGAGATTTGTAGCCTAGTGTATTTTATGGGCCAAAAATAGTTGGTGAAACTTCATCCAAGGATTGGATACACTAGTCCTGTGGGACTATCTCAACCAAAAGTGTAACACCCATGTTTTTAGGTACTTTACCCTTTTATTATGTATTTTGATATTATATGATACTTGAGCTATGTTTTGTGAGTTTCCAAAAAGTTTTGGAGAGTATTTGTAGTGTTTTTGGTGGTGCATTGTTTAAGAACGGATAGTAGAGAATATGAAGTATCTCTAAGAAATTGTCCAGGGTCATGTTGGGATTCACTAGGTAGGATCACATTTTTCACATACATTAAGAAAACAATGAAAGTTCCCAAAAAAACTATGTAATTAGAGAAAGAGGAAAAACATAGTTGGTACTCGGTTTGTCTAACCATGTGAGCCAACCATGTGAGGGTGTGTCCTAGGGAAAGTATCGATGAATTGTTGGTGCACAGTTTTCCAATCTATGTAGTATAAATATATGGATCCTTATTTTGGAAGTAGTAGCATGCATACGGTTGATGCACAATTTCTTAAACCATATGACCAAACTTTGTAGCCTGTAGTTAATGCTCTATTTTTTTTAATTTGTATTAAGGCCTTGAAACCCACATTTTACCATATTATTTTAGGGTCTAAAACTATTCTTCCTCCCTAGAATCCGAAGGAAATTCCCTGAGCAAACTTTTTCGTAAAAAAGTTCATTGGATATCCAAATTCATTTGTAAGCCCTTTTATCACTTATTCTTCTTAAATATACTCCACTCCTCTCTATTAGACCCATATATATAGTTTTTTATTGATACACATGTGTTTGTTATGGTTATAATCATTATGATATCTTGTTGGATATATATAAGTGAATGTGTTTTGAGCCTGGATGTAGAATTATTTGTGCTGTTTTTTATTTCCATCATTCGATGAGAGGTAAGTGGCTTGTCTCTCATCTAAAATTATTCTTGAACTAAAATTATTTGTTTTTATAAAATATTTCACTTGAATTTTCTATGTAAATGTTTTGATATTTATTAAAGAAAACCATTTTTTCATGTCTTTGGCGATTTGGGAAAATTGAATGGAATCCAGGAAACCTATTTATTTATAATTTAAAAAAATGGTTTTAAATTATGGTATTATTTGATGCAAGAAAAATGTTTGATGAAATTATTCAAAGAAATATTTGTTATATTTGGTCTGAATAGGTATTGAATTTGGAATTATTGTATTATTTTTTTCTTAATGGGATGGATTATGGTCATGAAGTACCAAAATCAAATTGGGATGGAGTATGGTTGTAAAGTACCACCGTTAATGGGAGACACAAATATTGTGTCTGTGTATGTGGTTGTGTGGGTGTGTGAAAATGGGAATGATTATTCTAAGTGATAAGAAAAGATAATAAGTGGTTTATTTATCTCTCTGATGGATTTCATTTATGGATTTTTGTAAAATATTTATAATATTTTCAATTGTTTTACATAAAATGTTATAACTGGTTCTTTTCTTAGTTGTATGAGTTGGGAAGTCTTTAGGGAATTCCTACTTATTTTATACTCACCCCCTACTTAGGCAACATAGAGCATTTTAATATGTAATATAGTAGGATATGGTAAACGGGAAGGTATCTTAGTATTCTATTGATGAATATTGATACCATGGAAAAGACATGTGGTGTTGAAGCTTGGATCTAGATTGATTGTTTCTTGGGATGATTCAACTTCAATGTATTTGGGTTTTTGTTGTCTTTTTTCCTTTTTGGATGATTTTTTCCATTTCTATTGTAACTATAATATTTTTTTACTTTGGTTTTACCTTTGATTTATGTTTTTATACTCAGGCATCATATATATTTTCTTAGTTCTTATATATTATCTTGGTTGGTAATTGGTTTCTTATGGAAAATTATCCCCCAATATTCTCCTAGTACCATGAATTTATTGCAAGAATTTGGTGTCTTGGGTATGTCACCTAATTTTTGTTGTACTCCATCTCTTCTAAACATAATGAGTTGGGGTCGGATGTTACTAATGTTTTCATTCTTAGTCGGTCCATCTGGTATCTTGATATGGTAGTAATGGGTTGGGAATGTCGAAAGTTGAAATGTATAGGTTAAAAAGATGTAGATAATCTTTTTATGTTGAACTTCAATTTACCAGGGTGGTGTTGGTAAAAAAGTGTTCTAACACCATTATAGGTGTGTTTCACCTCATCGTCATGGTTTAAGATGATGATTATTTCATTTCATTTATTAATAGAGAGTATTCCCACTATGATTGTATTGTTCAGTTTCAGTTTGATAATATGTTCAAAAGTGTTACAATGGTTGTATTTTGAAAATAATAGTTGTAATTCATGTTGTTTATGGTTATTTGTAAATTTTTGAAGATTTTAGATTCTAGTTAGGGATGAATAAATGATATTTTTTTATAAAAAATAAACCCTGGTAGATTCCATAGAAATCAACTAAAAGAGGCCGTGGAAAATGAGGTTTCACCCAAGCCACAAGTGAACTGACTGCTTGTCTAGTGCATTATTCAGGATTTTCAACCCATTGATAGGGGAAATTGGAATAAAGGGCCTTGAAAAGTATAACATTCTATATATTTTCATAAAAACATTCCACAAATCTTTCAAGGGGATTTAGAACCTAAGAAGAAAAAGTTTGGAAGAACAGAATGAATCAAATATTTGAATTCCTTGGAATATTGGCTGATCAAAAGGTGAAGTTGAAAACTTATATGCTCTAATATATTACCTAACAATGGTGGGATTTAGCTGTATAATCTAAATTAGACCAAGGTATTATATGGGAGGTCATTAAAGTATTGTTCAATAAAAAAATTATCCTCAAACATTAAAGATCATAATAACCACATGATTATTCAGCCTGAAGTAATAGAATCTCTCAGTGATAGAGTACGTGGCTAATTTTATGAACTTAGTTCACTTATCACCAGAGTTGGGTGCAAACATCTCCTTGAAGGCATGAAACATTATGTCTAGGCTGCGATTATATATACTCTCTATGATAGTTCTCCTTTGTATTACAAATTATACATAGATGGTAAATAAAGAGATTGTGCTATAAAGAGATATCTTTGTAAATACAGTTTGATAGATTATGTTTATATCTATAGGAATAGGTGGGAACTTGAATACTGAGAATAAGTGGAAGAGGGTCACTTATTTCCGAGGTGTTAGAGTATCTCATAATCATATCATGGGGTCAGTTAAATTTCCTCAACAACAAAATAGTAAACCGGGATGTTTTCAATGTTGACTTAAGAATATCAAGTGAAACTGCATGGAACCACCTAGAGCATGTCAAAATTATAACTAGATTGGACATCTCTAGCATTGTTTTCATATCACTCCATGGTATGGTGCTAGAGATACATATCATGTATCTCAGACATCCTATACTTTGAATGTATTATATAATCAGAAAAACTTTTATCCCCAAAACTCAGAAAGCCAATGTGATTCTAGGAATGCCACAACTCTTTAGACTTTGAAATCTTAGCAAGGAATCAAAGAACATGGGGGAGAAATTAAGAAATTGTTCGGTGTTGAGAATATGATCACATATGATCAATTTAGACCGCCAATGGTTCATGGTACTATTATTTTGAATTTTACCCTTATAATAGACTTATTTGATATGGTCACATCCCAGTCTGTTATTGTTTCTTATGTTGTTGGTCATATGGGTTTTCATGTGGAGATGATACCTTCTGTTTTGAAACATCAAACTCTTCTTGGCCAATGTGAGTGTTGAGCGTAACATTATATATGACTATTGATGGGGATTAATTGTTTTTTTATATCTTTTTTGTTAATATAGACATATATAACCTGATTTTGGGAATAGATTCATAAATGATCTTCTTGACCCGTATCAATTATTATGACTGTTAGGATAGTTTTGCATATTCAAATAAAGTTAATCGTCTATTTAAAGGATATTGGTAAGTGAATTCAAGTAGATTATGACATTTTGTACTGGTGGTCAGGAATTTCTCTTATCAGTTAGCAATAATTACTCTATAATCGATTTATATAGTTTAACATAGATATTTTCCAAAAATTGTTGACAAACTTCTAGATGTATTTCCTAATAATTTCACTATGTTTCCACTGAAAATAGATGGGGGGATTTTTGTTTGATCAACTACAAAGTACTGGTCTGATTACACTTCCATCATAGAGGATGGAACCTATGGAATTAAGGGAATTAAGATTTTATCTATAATAATTAGAGAGGAAAAGGTAAATCTGACCTAGTACGTCTAAATGGAAAGTGCCAATTATTTTTTTCAAGAAATCATAAGGAACTCTTAGTCTTTCTGTGGGTTATTATAAACTCAAAAAAGTTACAATAAAGAATCAATATCCTCATCTAATAACTAAATATTTTTTTGAGAAATTTAGGGGATCCCATTGGTTCTCTAATATTGATTTATGATTGAGGTATCATAAAATTCGAGTTCAGAAATATTAAATTCCAAAGAATACCTTCAGTAGTTGTTATGTTCACTATTAATATGTTGTTATTCCCTTTGGAATTATGAATTCACTAGAAGTTTTTATGGAATTGAGGAATCAGTTCTTTCATAGGTATCTTGGCTCCTTTGTAGTTGTATTTAATGATATTTTGGTGTATTCTAGGATAGAGGATGGCCATAAACAACAATCGGATATAGTGATAGGTATCTTTTATGAACATATCCTTTATGATAAGCTTTAAAAATTCAGTTTCTGGATATAATTTTTATTTTTACATGTTCATTTTATTTCTGAAAATGAAGTTTTTATTGATCCCAATCAAAATAGAAGTATTTATTCATAGAAACCACTGAAGATTGTGTTTTAAATATATAGTTTCCTTGGATTATTATGCTATTACCGACACTTTTTTATCATTTTTCATGAATTTTCTCACCAATAATGGATTTCAGATGGAAATTTTTTTCTTTCTAATGTAACAATGACTGCCATAAATCTTTACAAGAGATCAATGTTTTCCTTACATCAGCACCCATACATACATTTCTAGAGCTAGGACAAGGTTATGTGGTCTATTTTTATGCATCATGATCTAGTTTGGGATGTGTTCTCATATATGTTGATCATGTTGTAGCAAATGGATCATGAAAATTATGGGTGCTTGAGAGGAATTACTGAACACATTATTTTGAGTTAGTTGTTTGAGTTCGTGCCTTGAATAATTGGTGACATTGTCTTTTTATTGAAAATTTAATGGTGTTTAAGAATCATATTATATTAAATTAATATTCTCACAATGATATTTGAACCTAAAGAAAAAAAGATAGATGGAATATCTTTAGATGTTTGACTATGAATTGATGTTTACATCAGGTAAAGTGAATGATGTTGTTGATACATTTAGAATAAATTCATATAATAATATAGCTAGAGTGGCTTAAGATCAATCTAATATAATTTTGGTCATTGATAATAGGTATATGGATTTTTCTGATCAAGATGATGTAGCAGTTTTCTTCTTGTTTCACTTGTTCCTTATTTAGTTGTGCAAGTTAAAAATTCTTAGATATTTGATCCATAATTTCTAGTTTTATATTCAAAACTCAATGGTGGGGAGACCATTGAGGGATTTGTTCTAGAAGGATGATCTTTTTTTAATTTTAGAGATCATATTGTGGTTCCACTAACTTATCATGAGTAGCTCTTTAATGTATACCACCATTTGATATGGTCTATTCATCCAGTAATTTAGAAGATGCATAAAGTGATGAGAGAATAGTTTTGGTGGGATGGAATGAAAAGAAGTGTTGTGTAATATTCTTTGAGATTCCTCACCTATCAGAAGGTCAAGGAAGAACACCAATGACCAGTTGGTATGTTTCATTCTTTACCAATCCTCATGTGGAAATGGGAGTAGGTATATGTGGAATTTTTCATCGGTCTGGAAAGAACGGTTCATAGAAATGATGAAATATGGGTGATTATGTATCAGATCCAAAATTCCACTCACTTCATCCCTATTAATGAATCTAATCTACCCAAAAAAATTCAAAAATATTTGTCTGGAATGTTATAATGAGTCATGGTGTACTAGTTTCTATTTTGTTTGATCGGGACCCCAAGTTTACATCTCATTTTTGTATGTTCATCCATACATCCCTTAGAACCCAATTGACCATATCCACATATTATCATCCTCAAATGTATTTAAAGTCAGAATAGATGATCCAAACATTGGAATAAATGCTTATATTTTATGATATGTACTTTGGTGTATTATGGGAAGAAGATAATTCATTAGTGGAGTTCTCATACAATAATAGTTACCAGGACTTGATACAAATGGATCCTTTCAAAACATTGTATAGTCACACTTTTTGTTCTCCACTTTTTTGGGTAGAAGTGAGTGATAATTTACTTATTGTTTATATACTTTTGTATGAGACCATGGATAATATTCAAATAATCAAAAATAGAATGGTGATGGATTAGAATCACCAAAAAAATATGAGGATAATCATCATAAATTATTATTATTTTAGGTGAGTGACTATGTTTTATTGAGAATCTCTCCAAGACCAGGGTGTTATCATTTTAATAAGCTGGGAAAGTTGTATCCTTAGTACATTATTCCTTTTTAGATACTTGAATGATTTTTAAGGTGTATTATTAGTTGGATTTACCACTATGGTTTGGTTCTATGTATAATTTGTTTCATGTATCTCAATTGAAAAGTACGAGCCTAATATTAACCACGTAATTCAATAGGACCATGTTGATCTTGAACTGGATGGTACACTAATTCCTATGCTAAAAATATTATAGATAGTAAAGAGAATCTCTTGTGTGAGAAAATCATCAATTTGGTAAGGGTTCTATGGGAAATTGGTTAGATCCTAGAGAATACATTGGACCGTCATTTGGAAATGTTAGACCAGTGGCCAGAGATCTTCCAAGAAAATGCTGCTATCCCATTTTCCAAGAACTGAGAAAGACCAATGGATTGGAGTATGTAACACCATTATTTTAAAGTAATTTACTCTTTTATTATGTATGTTGAGCTTATATTATACTTAGGTTTAATTTTAAGATTATTCATAAGGTTTTAGAGTTTTTTGAAGTGTCTCTAGAAGTGTATGGTTTGAGAACGATTAGTACAAATTAGGTAATATCTGTTTGGAAAATGTGTAGGGTGATGCTGGGATTCATTGGGAAGGTTCACAGTTAGCATACAGTTTGAAAAAACCATGTGAGTTCCTAAGATAAAATGTGAATGTGAAGACAGTGTAAAAAACATGGTTGGTGTGGGGAATATCTAACCATGTGTGGGTGTGGACTTGGAATTGTGTAAATAAATGGTTGATGAAAAGTTCCACAAACCATGTTATTCAACCATGTGGAACCTAATTTTTGAGTCAGTTCCATGTGCACAATTGGTGCACATTTTTTTAAATCATGTAACCTAACATTGTGGTGTGTAATTATTGCTCCATTTTTTAAAACAAAATATATTAAGACCCAAAAAACCACATTTTTAACCTACTCTTCTAGGGTCCTGAACTATTATTCCTCCCTAGGCCCATAAGGTGATTCCCTTTAATACAAAGGAAAATTTTACTAAATCAAAGTGTGTTTGATATATGGATTCATCTATAATTCCTTATTCTTCCTTGTTCTTCATAGATATACTCTTCTCCCCTCTCTCTCTCTTAGATACATAGATCTAGTCTATTATAGATATATCTATGTGTTATGGTGAAAATCTTGATGAGGTATTCTTGGATCAATTGAATAGAAAGTGTTGTGAGACCAAATAAATAATTTTTTAGTGTTTTTTTCTTTTCTATCATCTGAGGAGAGGTAGGTGGATGATATCTCGTCTCCACTTATTATAGAACTGGAAGACTTGTTTTTTTTAAATTTTTAACTTGGATTTTTTAAATAAACATTTTTAGAATTCCGCAACAAACAATTTTGTTCATGTCACTGGAAATTTAGAAAAATTGGATGGATTTTGGGAAAATATCAATGTTTATAATTTTAAAATGATAGTTTTAAAATTATGGAATTGTATTCCACAAAAAAAATGTGTGACGAAGTTATTTCAAGAAATAGTTTTTTTATGTGGCATGAATTCGTATGGTATTTGGTATAATTTGTTGGGTGTTCTTTTAATGGGATAGATCATGTTTGGGGAGTACCATCATCAATGTTGGAGGGAGTATGGTCATGAAGTACCAATGTCAATAGGAGACACCAAGCTTGTGTATGTATATGTGGGTGTGGGTGTGGGAGTGTGTGAACAATAGAATTATAATACCCTTAGTTTTTATGAACTTTTTTTAAATAAATTATATTTCTTTTATTTCTTAAGATATAAAACACATCAAGATAATCTTATGCTACATGAAACACCATCTTATCTTTCTTTACACACAACATTGAATTTATAAAAAACATCATTTTATTATTATAATTATTTAAAAAATTAAGTTATAACCTAGTCATTAGAATAAAGGGTATGAACAGTGTTAACTGTATTACAAAATTATGGTTTACACATGTATATATAATTATCTAAAAAATTAATTATAAGTCAATGTAAAACCCTTTTGAAAATAAAAGAAAAAAGTTTTCTGAAAAACCATGCCCAGGTGTTTTTTATACCAATAAATAAAAAATCAATCATGTTTGATTATATAAATTAAATATTTTTATAAAATATGCAATATAATTTTTACATTCATCTTACATGTTTTCTAGATAGGATATAAGAATAATCCAATTTTACGCATAAAAGAAGCATTTTTCTTAAAAGGAAATTATGTTACATTTTGATGATTCACTTGTTTTAAACCTTGTTTATGACACTTTTATAAATTATATTTGAAAAAAATAAACGTCTTCTTTGAAATAAGTATATAAAAATTTACTTTGGTTAGTTTTTTTAATTTTTCTAAAAAGTTTCAAGTTTTGATCAATATTGAAAATAATGATTTTATTGAAAATGTAACACCCCAGGATTTCAGAGTGTGTTATTTCTTAAAAATAATTCAATAACTTGCACTACACGCAACACCGAGTTCAATCACACCATTAAAAGAGTTCATGAATAGTATTAACTACATTTTGAACTTTATATAATCCTTATAATTTTAGAATCCCTATTATGAGTTTCTTAGTCATATTGCAAGAACAGATTCATTTTCAGTATTATCAACTTCTAATAGTGAAACCTTTTTAAATACAATATTTTAATCTTTTTGACTAAATTGGGACATCAAAAATTTAAAATGAAACATCCCAAGCTTCCACGGTACGCTTTCTTTGAGTAATACAGTAGCGTGTGTTGTACGCAACCTTGAGTTTTAACACACACCACAACCAATCAAACTAGCCGTTATGAATAGTAATACCTAATTTTTGAAATTATATATATTTTATATTTAAAAATGGACTTCATTTTTTGATTCGGAATATCGAAATTAGCCTAGGGTGAAATTTTGGTACATTTCGGATAACTTTTATATTTTGATGAATAGTGAAAATTACTAAATTTTAATTAAAAACAACTTTTTTAATCAAAATAATTAATATTGATAAATTATGAATTTTAGTGGTTTTAAAGTATATTTAGAATATATTTTTACCATTTAATATAATATTGGTCATTGGACATAATTTTACAATTAAACCGAACATAAACAAGTGTCAATCTTTTGGTAGTTATTATCTCTTAAAAACACGCTTTTTGTTTTGACAGCGGGAATTAATTTTAAATTAATTTCTGCCACTTCTGTGTTTTGAATTTAGAAAAATGGATTCCATATTTGGAATCAGTATGTTCAAATTGTGTAAATAGGTAACTTTTATTTTTAGACATTTTGAATAATTACTGCGGTAAATATTTTATTTACCATGGTTAAGGGTAAATCCGGTAAATATGGGTTAAAAAAATAATATTATAATAATACTAAATTACCCTAAAACGTGTCTTAACCCTATTGGTTGATACATAGTCGACCATGGGCATCTTTGGGTCTATTTTGGGACCCCATGGATCCACTTGTAAGTGATAATGACACTTTATTTTAATTAAGTCAAAATGAATACAAAAATGACACAAGCATATATCTTTTAGAACAACAATTTTTACATAGGGTTATACATGTTGGATTTTCGATTATAAATATTCATTAGAAAGATAAAAAGATTTCCTACATAATGATATTTTATTTATAATTTTTAGACATTAAATAATTTATTTTATTTATGACACAATGATGATGCAGTAATTACTAAAATAGTAAAAAATTAACATAATTGATATTATAAATACCCAAATAAATATAATATGAAACTTTTAATGAATTAAACTAATTTTCTAGGATAATAGGATATATTAGGATTGATTTAATTGACTTTGTTCGAAGTAATCAATCTGTTATGAGTTTCACAAAAATCAACTATTGAATAGTGTCAAAATTGACATAAAAGAGTTCTTAAAACAAATATTATATTATTAATTGATATTAAATTCCTAAAAATCTAAGGTTCGTCCAAGAGACTTATATTATGATAGGTTAATCATTAATGGACCACTTGGGGGTCGCTTGGATGTATATAGTAAGTTTAATAACCATAATATATAAAAATACAAAGAGACATTGTAAAAGTGAAACTAATTAACTTAGAGTTAATACTTAAAGATAAGGTTAATATAAGTACCCAAACCTGTCTAAATTCTATTGGATGAGTTGTTTTCGACCTATCCCCACCTCATCCTTTGAATAGTCAACTTTGGAGCCTTTAGAAACCGAATATGAATTTATTATAAATTAATATTTCTAGCTTTTCCAAAGGTGCCCCTCACCCCTCTTATAAAAGGGCACTCCTCCTTCCCATTTCTTCACACCTTCAAAGCCTTTTGGTTCGGCCAAACTCTGCCCAAATACTCTCCCAACATCCCTCACTACAACCTAGAGGCCTTATTTTGATCAGAAAGCCAACCTAAGGAGCCCTTTTGATCAAATCAAAAGGAAGAACCCGAAGAAGAGGTAATGATTTCACCACCCTTTTCTAAGTTCATTTCTTCTTCCACTTCTTCTTCCTTTGTTCTTACCATTCTGAAATAATAACTCCAGTATCTCACATATACTGTGATGTTATTATAAATATGGTACAATCATATTCAGTATTCTATCCACCCTTTGAATAACATGTCACCATACGTGCGTACGTACGGCTTACCGTCTCCACGTCGTGGTGTAATTGTTATTCAATATAATATTATTTGGATGGGTATAATAATGATGTGTAACTCATGTAAATAATAAATATAACATGTTAATGATTCTGTATATATGATATACCATCCATTTATATATTATTTTAATATCAAAAGAATGATATTGTCGCTCGTGCGTACGTACGGACTACCGTCTCCACGAACGCGATGAGATTCATTCTCCATCGTATCCATTCAAGTATAATTATAATTTGATGATTTAAAAATGATGTTTAAGGACTGTATATCATTCTGGATATGAATAAGATACAACAACCATGGCTTATGTAACAAAACATATAAAAGAAAATGAGTAAGTTAACTCCCGAAACGACGATAATTCTAAGATATTATTAACAAATCAATGTTAAAAGATCATATATGATATCATATTAATATATATGATTATTGTATAATTTAATAACAACTATTTCACCATTATACAGGAGGTTAACCTACCCCAACCAAGGAAAAGTACAAGGTAAGGTTTATTTCCCAATCTCTTCATTATCCGAGGTTGTATTATACGTAATAATCTACTGGGATCTCTTTATCATCCACATCCATGTTTCTTAGAAATGTATTTCAAAACATTTTTACTATTTACAAGAATATGGGTTAAAGTCATTTATACCCTTGTTTGACTTTTTATAAGAGGTTTATAAAGGAATCTTTCTGTCGTTTTCAAAACAAGGTCCTTTTTAACCTTTTCGACAGAATTGAGGTAAGAATGTTTTTTTTAACTTATACGGCGGGTGCGGTTATTTTCCGCCGTTATAAAATCGTCGAAGCTTTACATACAAGCTTATAAGAATATTTTCAAAGAAAATGTTTTATTTTATATGGATCTTAAATGATTTCAAAATAAAAGGAGATACTTCTTTAAAAAGAATTTTGATTTCATCTATGCCAACATCCTTTGATGGATTTTAAGATTATTTGAAGTTGATTTATTATGATACAAAAATTCTATATTGAATTGAAGGTTTTGTGATATGTTTGACTGTGGATGTGCTATTTTTATACCATTCATAGTTTATGGTGAAATTATTGACATTTCGTATGCTAGTTTTAATCCGAATGTTTATGTTATATTTCAAACTTTTCTTCAGATGAATGTGCTAAACAAGTATGTTCCGGGTTGGGGACCGGTAAAAGTAAGCCCTCCAGGTTGGGGACTGGTAAAAGTAAGCCCTCCAGGTTGGGGACTGGTTAAAGTAAGCCCTCCAGGTTAGGGACTGGTAAAAGTATGCCCTCCGGGTTGGTGTCCGGTTATTAGAGGCACTCCGGGTTGGTGTCCGGTTATTAGAGGCACTCCGGGTTGGTGTCCGGTTATTAGAGGCACTCCGGGTTGGTGTCCGGTTATTAGAGGCACTCCGGGTTGGGTTCCGGTTAGAAGTAACCCCTAGGTCTTGGGATGAGGCCTAGACAAAGAAATTAACGTTTAGCATTATGCATTCCAACATTATGAAAGTGGTTATTTATTTTTGCATGTGATTATTCGATTAGTGGAATATCCATGTGAATAAGTAAATGGCATTATTTCATTTTATTTATGCCATACCATGTTGAAAGTTCATGTTTAAAAGGCTTTTGTTTTAGTTATACATTGCCTTAAATGTTTATTCTTATTGATGAAAGTTTCCGCTATATTGTTATCCTTACTGGGCATTTGAGCTCACCCCTTTTCTATGTTTTATTTTTCCCAGGAAGTGAAGATGTAAGTTATGAATGACCTGCAGGGATATTATGAGGGGATTGTAGTGTGGACTGTGGAAACATTATGTTGTTGTAGTAGTTTTTGATTTTATGATGTAATGTAAAACTTATGAATATATCTAGTGTTTCCAAGGCTACTAAACCAATCGGTCTTTCGAGATTTGATCTTTCTTGTGATCATGCCAATGTTATGAAGTAATGCACCGACTCTAGGTAATTAGGGTCGGGGCGTTACAGTTGGTATCAGAGGAAGTTTAGTACAAACCTTGGAAGCTAGATTTAGATAAACTCTGATTAGAGCACGTAGACCTAAGATGAACGTTGAGGATTAGTATAGAAGAACTTCCTAGAATTTTGGTATTGTAGAGATTTTGTGAGTTTTCCGAGCAATACATCCATGTCTGGATACGAGCAGGTAGAGGCGGCTCTGGCACAGATGTACCTAGGGGTAAAACCCGAAAACACCGCTTTGAGCTAGACTCGAACGGGAACTGGTGCACGACAACGGGCCTTGCTGCACTCTTGGTTACGACACTCCCGGGGGATATGCTTAGGATAACTCTCATTTTATTTACAAATCATTATGAAGGGTTTATGAGTATATACTTCCTCAAAGAAAACATTTTTATGATTATGGATTATATCCATAAATAGTTCAATTTATGTTAAGTGTTTTATAAGTATGGGATTATGTATTTTGATTCATAAACTGATCTAGTTTATGCCATTGTTTAGAAATGGCGCCCAGTAGAAGGAATGAGAACTCCAGAAATACACATGATTCAAAGAGAAGGAAGGATCATATCTTTCATGGTCTTAAGCTAGAATTTATAAGAGAAATAGTCTCCCATGTATTATCATCATATGAAGAAATAATATCATGTGTTGATAAGATAAGTAAAGAGTTTACTGAGTCCTATGGCTTTGAAGGGAATCAAGAGAAGAAAAGGATGGAAGAGAGAAAGATGGATAAAGGGAAAAGGGAAAAGAAGAATTTTCCCATATGTGGTAACTGTGGAAAGAAACACCCTGGAACTTGCCTGAAAGGAATGGGAGTTTGTTATAAGTGTGGAGGAAAAGGGCACAAGGTACGTGACTGCAAGGGTAAGAAAATGGTTTTAAATGTACAATGCTTCATTTGCAAGGAGTTTGGACACTACGCGAACCTATGTCCCAGTCATCAGACTATGCCGAAAATGATGTTATTGGATAATAATCAAGTTATGATACTACCACAGAAGAAGAGGAATGATTAGAGTTCTTATGTTGATTATGTCAATTGAGTGTTGTATCAACAATGTACTTGTTACAATAATTATGGAGTATATAAGGATTGTACTGCAGTACTATTTCATTAAGGACTTGAGATTGTGTGGAACAAAGAAAAGTGACTCAATAGCAGGATAAATTTTTGGAAAATATATGGTTGAGAGAATGATAAATCATAACATAGTTCTGATACTGAGGTAGTGATTTTGGAATAATATGTGATTGTTTTGGATAAATTATATTGGATATTCCTGACTACCCTGGAACTGATTAATGATTTGTATATTCCATCATTGTTGGGGTTTAAAACATTTTTGGATTAATGAAGTATATCCAGCTTTCTATATGGAATAAGGGAGCATGAAGGTAATCAATAAGGAATATGGTAATTCAGGATGTTTCGGTGTATTAAAAGAATACATGATGAAGGTATTCATATGCTATTACGGGGTAAAAAGGTTCTACATTATGTTTACCTTACTTATAAATGTTGGACTGTGAGTTTGGATAGAAGTATTTTGGATAGTTCTAGTTTGGATTATTTTGGATTGCCATAAAAGGACAACCCGGAGGTCGGGCGGCAACCCGTCGCGTCCGGCAAGGCTGCGAGACTTGGACCCGAAACCGAAGGGCGACAAGGGTGTATCACCTACCACTGGCCCACGAGATGTCCTGGATTAAATAATGTAGTTTTTATTAAAAGATCTTGTAGATGAATTATAAATTCATTTATTTTGGAACCCTATACGAATAGTGTAAATAGAATTTTTCTTACATTCTATTATCTTTTAGAGTGAAAGATGAGTTTGTGGTAGAAATTTATTAATGGATAAAACTATAATTATAAAGTAAGTATATCTCCTTATGATCTTAGTCAATCTCATAAATAGATTCCTCAATATTAAGAAAAGCAACTTAGAACAAAAATGTTTTCCTAGATGGTACCTTAAATCATCACTAATTTATGGCTTTGGGATTGTTGGCCTTTTCATAGCCATGTTCTCTACCACTCTCCATCAGATAATTGATGGTTAGATTTCTCTTCCATATCCATATTTTCCTAAATGGAACCCTAGTATGTGTTATTTTCGGTAATCTTCATTCTTTCCACTCTTTATTTTAAATAGAGGCCTCATTAATTCATTTTTCGATGTGGGATTTCAACTAAGATATTTTGAAATGTCAAAAATGTGTTGTCCCAATACCCTATATTTTGTTGAACCGATGGTACTTCAAATCATCATAGATTGATGAGTTTAAGGACCTCAATTTTATACTTGTTTGTGATTGATGACCTCAATCACTACCTATAAATATTTACGTTTTTCCTCCAATTATATGTCTCTAATTGCCACCAATGTTCTCCTAATCGAGATCATAATTTGGTGGTGACCCTTTCATTTATCTTTTCCTCATATTAAGACTAAATTTTAGTAACCCAATTTCCGATGTGGGTTTTCCCACAAATATATTTTCTACTTTCAACCTTTTATTTTCGAAGAACAATTTCAAATTGCGAGGACGCAATTTATTGAAGGAGGGGAGAATGTAACACCCCAGGATTTCAAGGTGTGTTATTTCTTAAAAATAATTCAATAACTTGCACTACATGCAACACCGAGTTCAATCACACCATTAAAAGAGTTCATGAATAGTATTAACTACATTTTGAACTTTATATAATCCTTATAATTTTAGAATCCCTATTATGAGTTTCTTAGTCATATTGCAAGAACAGATTCATTTTCAGTATTATCAACTTCTAATAGTGAAACCTTTTTAAATACAATATTTTAATCTTTTTGACTAAATTGGGACATAAAAAATTTAAAATGAAACATCCCAAGCTTCCACGGTACGCTTTCTTTGAGTAATACAGTAGTGTGTGTTGTACGCAACCTTGAGTTTTAACACACACCACAACCAATCAAACTAGCCGTTATGAATAGTAATACCTAATTTTTGAAATTATATATATTTTATATTTAAAAATGGACTTCATTTTTGGATTCGGAATATCGAAATTATCCTAGGGTGAAATTTTGGTACATTTCGGATAACTTTTATATTTTGATGAATAGTGAAAATTACTAAATTTTAATTAAAAACAACTTTTTTAATCAAAATAATTAATATTGATAAATTATGAATTTGAGTGGTTTTAAAGTATATTTAGAATATATTTTTACCATTTAATATAATATTGGTCATTGGACATAATTTTACAATTAAACCGAACATAAACAAGTGTCAATCTTTTGGTAGTTATTATCTCTTAAAAACACGCTTTTTGTTTTGACAGCGGGAATTAATTTTAAATTAATTTCTGCCACTTCTGTGTTTTGAATTTAGAAAAATGGATTCCATATTTGGAATCATGATGTTCAAATTGTGTAAATAGGTAACTTTTATTTTTAGACATTTTGAATAATTACTGCGGTAAATATTTTATTTACCATGGTTAAGGGTAAATCCGGTAAATATGGGTTAAAAAAATAATATTATAATAATACTAAATTACCCTAAAACGTGTCTTAACCCTATTGGTTGATACATAGTCGACCATGGGCATCTTTGGGTCTATTTTGGGACCTCATGGATCCACTTGTAAGTGATAATGACACTTTATTTTAATTAAGTCAAAATGAATACAAAAATGACACAAGCATATATCTTTTAGAACAACAATTTTTACATAGGGTTATACATGTTGGATTTTCGATTATAAATATTCATTATAAAGATAAAAAGATTTCCTACATAATGATATTTTATTTATAATTTTTAGACATTAAATAATTTATTTTATTTATGACACAATGATGATGCAGTAATTACTAAAATAGTAAAAAATTAACATAATTGATATTATAAATACCCAAATAAATATAATATGAAACTTTTAATGAATTAAACTAATTTTCTAGGATAATAGGATATATTAGGATTGATTTAATTGACTTTGTTCGAAGTAATCAATCTGTTATGAGTTTCACAAAAATCAACTATTGAATAGTGTCAAAATTGACATAAAAGAGTTCTTAAAACAAATATTATATTATTAATTGATATTAAATTCCTAAAAATCTAAGGTTCGGCCAAGAGACTTATATTATGATAGGTTAATCATTAATGGACCACTTGGGGGTCGCTTGGATGTATATAGTAAGTTTATTAACCATAATATATAAAAATACAAAGAGACATTGTAAAAGTGAAACTAATTAACTTAGAGTTAATACTTAAAGATAAGGTTAATATAAGTACCCAAACCTGTCTAAATTCTATTGGATGAGTTGTTTTCGACCTATCCCCACCTCATCCTTTGAATAGTCAACTTTTGAGCCTTTAGAAACCGAATATGAATTTATTATAAATTAATATTTCTAGCTTTTCCAAAGGTGCCCCTCACCCCTCTTATAAAAGGGCACTCCTCCTTCCCATTTCTTCACACCTTCAAAGCCTTTTGGTTCGGCCAAACTCTGCCCAAATACTCTCCCAACATCCCTCACTACAACCTAGAGGCCTTAGTTTGATCAGAAAGCCAACCTAAGGAGCCCTTTTGATCAAATCAAAAGGAAGAACCCGAAGAAGAGGTAATGATTTCACCACCCTTTTCTAAGTTCATTTCTTCTTCCACTTCTTCTTCCTTTGTTCTTACCATTCTGAAATAATAACTCCAGTATCTCACATATACTGTGATGTTATTATAAATATGGTACAATCATATTCAGTATTCTATCCACCCTTTGAATAACATGTCACCATACGTGTGTACGTACGGCTTACCGTCTCCACGTCGTGGTGTAATTGTTATTCAATATAATATTATTTGGATGGGTATAATAATGATGTGTAACTCATGTAAATAATAAATATAACATGTTAATGATTCTGTATATATGATATACCATCCATTTATATATTATTTTAATATCAAAAGAATGATATTGTCGCTCGTGCGTACGTACGGACTACCGTCTCCACGAACGCGATGAGATTCATTCTCCATCGTATCCATTCAAGTATAATTATCATTTGATGATTTAAAAATGATGTTTAAGGACTGTATATCATTCTGGATATGAATAAGATACAACAACCATGGCTTATGTAACAAAACATATAAAAGAAAATGAGTAAGTTAACTCCCGAAACGACGATAATTCTAAGATATTATTAACAAATCAATGTTAAAAGATCATATATGATATCATATTAATATATATGATTCTTGTATAATTTAATAACAACTATTTCACCATTATACAGGAGGTTAACCTACCCCAACCAAGGAAAAGTACAAGGTAAGGGTTATTTCCCAATCTCTTCATTATCCGAGGTTGTATTATACGTAATAATCTACTGGGATCTCTTTATCATCCACATCCATGTTTCTTCGAAATGTATTTCAAAACATTTTACTATTTACAAGAATATGGGTTAAAGTCATTTATACCCTTGTTTGACTTTTTATAAGAGGTTTATAAAGGAATCTTTCTGTCGTTTTCAAAACAAGGTCCTTTTTAACCTTTTCGACAGAATTGAGGTAAGAATGTTTTTTTTAACTTATACGGCGGGTGCGGTTATTTTCCGCCGTTATAAAATCGTCGAAGCTTTACATACAAGCTTATAAGAATATTTTCAAAGAAAATGTTTTATTTTATATGGATCTTAAATGATTTCAAAATAAAAGGAGATACTTCTTTAAAAAGAATTTTGATTTCATCTATGCCAACATCCTTTGATGGATTTTAAGATTATTTGAAGTTGATTTATTATGATACAAAAATTCTATATTGAATTGAAGGTTTTGTGATATGTTTGACTGTGGATGTGCTATTTTTATACCATTCATAGTTTATGGTGAAATTATTGACATTTCGTATGCTAGTTTTAATCCGAATGTTTATGTTATATTTCAAACTTTTCTTCAGATGAATGTGCTAAACAAGTATGTTCCGGGTTGGGGACCGGTAAAAGTAAGCCCTCCAGGTTGGGGACTGGTAAAAGTAAGCCCTCCAGGTTGGGGACTGGTTAATGTAAGCCCTCCAGGTTAGGGACTGGTAAAAGTATGCCCTCCGGGTTGGTGTCCGGTTATTAGAGGCACTCCGGGTTGGTGTCCGGTTATTAGAGGCACTCCGGGTTGGTGTCCGGTTATTAGAGGCACTCCGGGTTGGTGTCCGGTTATTAGAGGCACTCCGGGTTGGGTTCCGGTTAGAAGTAACCCCTAGGTCTTGGGATGAGGCCTAGACAAAGAAATTAACGTTTAGCATTATGCATTCCAACATTATGAAAGTGGTTATTTATTTTTGCATGTGATTATTCGATTAGTGGAATATCCATGTGAATAAGTAAATGGCATTATTTCATTTTATTTATGCCATACCATGTTGAAAGTTCATGTTTAAAAGGCTTTTGTTTTAGTTATACATTGCCTTAAATGTTTATTCTTATTGATGAAAGTTTCCGCTATATTGTTATCCTTACTGGGCATTTGAGCTCACCCCTTTTCTATGTTTTATTTTTCCCAGGAAGTGAAGATGTAAGTTATGAATGACCTGCAGGGATATTATGAGGGGATTGTAGTGTGGACTGTGGAAACATTATGTTGTTGTAGTAGTTTTTGATTTTATGATGTAATGTAAAACTTATGAATATATCTAGTGTTTCCAAGGCTACTAAACCAATCGGTCTTTCGAGATTTGATCTTTCTTGTGATCATGCCAATGTTATGAAGTAATGCACCGACTCTAGGTAATTAGGGTCGGGGCGTTACAAAAAATGATATTTTCATATTAAAGTCTTTACAAGGTAAAATTATGTTTTAGATTGGTTTTAAATTTTAATTAGTTAATTATGATTTTAAATAATAAAATTATGGTTTTTAAAAGGGTTTTATAAATTAATTTATTATAAATATATGTTATGTTTTAAAAGATAATTTTTTTTGAAAAATTGTTTTTCATTACGTTTTTCCGATTTTATTTTAAATTCAATCATTCAAATTTTTTTGTATTTAGTTTTTAAAAAGTAATGAAAAATTTGTATTAATGAGATCTAAATTTATTAAATATTTCCTTTTTATTTTTATCCAAAATTATTGATAACCTTGGTAAATCATGTTACCATGGTAAAGGGTAAATTGACTAATTAATGTTAAAAATTAAATTATAAAGACTATAAAATGACCCTAACACTAGAAAAATTTTATTGGAAGAATAAAATTATACCCTTAACACATAAGGATCTAAATTAATTTGTTTAATGGACACTTTTCCATGAAAATGACATATATAATATTTAAATCAATGAAAGTCATAAAATATCACTTTCTTTATCATTAATAAACCTTATGTGTCCACATGGAAAAACATTTATGTTATTAAAAAAATATAACTATAAAATTTTAACCTAATAAACATATTTTCTTGATATATACTTTTTTAATAATTTTTTGGTGACATAGATGAAATTATGATATATATAATATTTTATTTAATAAAAATTTAACAATTCCATATTCATGTTTTAAATCATATATCATTTTTATATAGGGTTATACAAAATGTATATCCAACTAGAGATATTATTCAGAAATATTTAAGATTTATTTTCATCATGGTATTTTGTTTTAAATTTTTACTGAACAAATAATTACACAACAAAGATATAGTAATTATTTTATTAATGGAGATATAAAATAAATATTAATAAAAAAATTAAAATAAATATAATTTGAGATAATTAATGTGATTAAAAAATATTTATAGATTCAGTTTAATTATTATGGATATAAATATATATTTATTTCGAAGTTAACTTGTTATTTTGATATTTTTAAAAGTCCCACTAATGAATAGTTTCAAAAGTGACACTAATGATAATTTAACAAAATAATTTTTTCAGAAATTATTTAAAAATTGAAAAAATTATAATATAGTCTAAAATTTTATAAATTGTTCATTTATGATTTAACTGACATCACATAAGTAATATTTACATCCTTTTAATATTGAAAAATCAGTTACATTAGTTAAAATTAAAATAGGTTAACTAAGGGTTAATAAAAATGATAAAGTTTAAAACAATACCAAAACATTTATAAAATATATTTTTTATGATATTACAACCATATAGAATTTTATCTTAGAATACATGGCATTTTTATGGTATTTGGATGGATAATGAAATTTTGATAAATTAATATTTTTAGAAATTCCGAAAGTTCTCCTCACCTCAATTATAAAAGGGAACCTCCTACCTCACTGATAAACATCAAATTGAGCCTTAAATATTAAAAAAATAATAAAAATTATCCTCTTCACTTACCTAGACACATTATATTGGTTCTGGTATTCCCAAAATACCAACTTCAGTGTCCTTTAGAGAATATCTAAAGGAGATGTTTTGAAGAAGAGTTCATCACTCTAACTGATCACTCTCTCTTTCTACTCTTCTCTGCCTACAATAAATATATGAAAATATAATATCTGCAGAATCCTAAATATACAAAAAAATTATTATGATTAAGAAAAAACCACTATAAAGATCCTTTCCCACCGATCAAGAAATAAAAGTATTGTTTGTGCGTATATATGACTCATCGTCTCCATGTAGTGATACAGTTCATTTTCCATCAAAATTTTTCATGAATGGGAATTATGATGGGTTTTATATTTATATATGATATTTATGAAATAATTATACTTCTAAAAGTATAATATCATATTTATCTTTTTACCACCTAAACTTTTGCAAAATGATAACGTTTCTCGTGCGTACGTATGGCTTACCATCACTACGATGCAATGTGATTCGTTTTTCATCTATATTTCACATTGATGGTAATATAGATAAATTTTATGAATATATGTGATATATATGACATAATAATTATTCTATAATAATTATATATAATATAATTTTATTTCTTTTCATGTGAAAATAAAATGAAAATAACGTTCATGTGTGTGTACGACCTACCGTCTCTATGAACAATGTATTTTATTTTCTATATCTAAATTTTATAAATAAATATGAATAAAAATATAATTAATATATATATATATATATTAATATCATGAATATAATTCTAGATATGATTAAATCATGATATATTTAAGAGGACCAAGGATAACAAGTTAAAACTTGAACGAAAAGAAAGCAGCTAAAACCTTAAATATAAATTTAACATGAAATTGTTACTAAGAGAGGTATATAAAGTCATAAGTAAATTATATATTTTATTTTATATATGAATATGGTTCTTTAGTATATGTATAATAAACTGGAATTTATTATACATGAGTATTGAATGTATATGAAGGAAGTTATTACTTAAAGTAATGATTTTTGTCTAACTTTTATTTCTGTGGAATACATGCCTTATACACTACTTCATTATTTTCTACGGTGTACATACTTTCCATTAGTTTCATTGATTATTATTATTATTATTATCATGGTATTTTCATATTCATATAATTTATTTTCTTTCATTGGGCATACAATTTTACTGATTATAATGTGGTAAGGGTTAAATTCAAATCACATTTTATTTAGGATTATTTATATGTGTGTATTACTAGTGAATATTTATCTCCCTTGTCCATGTTTCTTAAAATTTATTCAAAAATATGTTTACTATTCTTCTACAATTGTTAAATTCATTTTTATCCATGTTTTAATTTTTACTGAACGGATTGAAAGGAATTATTTTGTCTTTTTCTTAATGAAGTAGTTTTTGATTTTTTTAGAAAAAGTACGAGAAGAATGTTTTTTAACTTATATGAAATGAATTGTTTTTTATGATTTTATGGAACCTTAATTCCTTGAATCTTCCCTTATAGGCTTAAAATATAATTTTAAAATAAAAAATTTTCTATCAAAATTGCATGGTATTTTAAGAAAATAAAACATTTTCATTACAGAAAAGATATTTTTATGAAGAATTATTTTCTTGTGATATATCAAAATTATTTTGCATCAAAGATAACATTATTTGATGATAATTATGTCTTAATGGGGATATTTTTCATATATATTATCTCTATTATTCCTATGGTTGGTTTATGTTTATGATAACTATGATACATATTTTTTTTCCATGGGTTATGTTATGATTGATTGATATTTCTGAAACCCATTTAATTTCATGGGTTATGATATGATGAATGATTTATGTTACTGTGGAAAACATATTTATGGTTTTTATTATGTGATGGGTGGGACCTATATCTCCCTCTGATGAATTGGATAAGGATTTATATCTCATGAGATAGACATGACTAGAAAAAGAAATGATCGTAGTTCAGTAATATAGGATTAGAATGAGAAATGTTCTAGATTTAGTAATACAGGACTAGAATTGGAAATGATTTTATCTCATTAATACAAGGCTTGAATGAGTATTAAACCTAGTTTATTAACACATGGATGGAATGGGGAGTGAACGATGTTCAGTAAAGGACTTTTTCCACTATGATGGTATTAGCAATGAGCCTTGAAAAATAAAGAAATGATTTTCTATGCTTATGTGTTTTCCACAAATCCATGTCTCATATTATGCTCTCATGGAATATATTCTTTGTTTTCTTTGATGGACTTCTATGATTTATTCCATGACACGACATCTTGATTGATATACAGAATATGATTTTCAAATGTTTTCATATATACTTATGATTTATAATTTTTTTTACCCTTATTGACCTTCTGAGCTCATTGTTATCATATGTTTCATTTACCCAGGTTGTAAAGAAAGTTTTTTGATAAGAATACTAAAGGGGGATATCTTGATGGTATATGTTGAATATATTTCACCAAATTATAGAATTTTGTTTCAAATTTCCAAATTCACAAAAATATTATGGTTCTCAGACTTTTTTTGTGTAATATGAAGAATATTCCTCCAAAAGATGTAATATACATGTAAGAAAATCTTGGGTTTTTATATCTGGTATGAGAGAAAAGGTATACTCAAACTTCGTAAACTAGGATGAGAAAACTTTAGTGAGATCCCTAGATATAATTTTAAGGAAATTCATTGGGACCTATCTATGTGTAAATCTATGTATAAGCTAAAATCCTAGACTTTTTATAAAAATCATGAATAACCTATTGTTTTTGATGCTTTTGTCGAGGCACGAGCATCCGTCACATAGAGGACGCACTGTTGTTACCCCACATTCCCACTTTCCAAAGGCGGGTGGCATCCGCTGGTTATTCAGGGATGTCTGCTCCTTGATCAAAACGACATGATGGTATGTCAGTTCTTTATTCCATGGATTCCTCCTCAGAACTCTTCACCTAGTCTGGGTCACCCTCATATATTTAAAATGTGGTTTGTGAAGCTCTTCCTGGTGCCATATCTTCATGGACACCAATGAATTACGTCGCTTCTATCAGGACCTTCCAAGGGGTCTGGTCCGGGAAACAACCTCCAGTTAAGAGAGTAGTCACGTTGGGGCATCACTGGCATGTCTTGACGCTGGGGAATTGGCATGTCTGTCTTATGTCCCTTATAATAGGGCTTCTTAAGGGTGCGGATGCCCAAGGCATCCCACACTGAATGTGGGGAATTGTATTACATAGGCATGTATATGACGTTTTTCTTAGCTTCCCATGTGTGACATGGGGTATGATGGATGTTTAGCGTCCAGCAGAGATGGATCAGACTGATCGGAACACTACCTAGAGTGGATCATGTTCAAGAACCCCCTGGAGGGAACACCGATGTTGGGGCTAGCACGTAGGCGGCTTCCTGAATGATGTGGAGGGGAATGGAGTGGCATGATCTCTCTAGGATGTGGTGGACCGGGTAAGAATCAGGATGAATGATGGCTTTGGTATTGGGTCTCGAAGAGACTTCCTATGTATCCCTATGGGAGGGAATCAATGTCTGCGTAGTTCGATGATACGGCGAGACACCTGTAGAGGAGACCCGTGAGAATGAACACATGGATGAGACCCATATGAAGTAGAACCTCCGGGTTAGTGCGTGAGCTTCCTGAGACACATGGGATCGAGGGAGAGATCAGGATGAGTAATAGGCTTGAGCCTCATGAAGGCCTCCTATATATCCCCATGGTAGGGAATCAAAGTCTTCGTAGTTCAGGTGGCTGATACAGTTTAACGTCATGCGGGACGAGAATGGGGCCTATACCCTGAGGCGGCCCATGGTGGTGATGAACTGACGTGAATGGGGTTAGAATGACCAGGTGGTGGGCTTGAACCTCATGGAGGCTTCCTACTTACCATGGCTTAGCACAGATCAAAGCCCATGTAGTTCGGGATGGATTGTTGTTTAACGTCATGCTGGATGGGGGTATTTGGTGCTTACACTCTGAGGTGTCCCATGAATATGGGGTCAGTGAACCGACATGAAGAGGGACCTGGGGTCCAAGTGGATTGGGGCTTACGCTCTGAGACGGCCCAAGGTGGAAATGGGGATTGGCACCCCGACGTGGAGATGGTCGGGGCCAATGGTTTGTTGGTCTTGAACCTCATGGAGGTTTCCTACGTACCATGACTTAGCACAGATCAAAGTACCCATAGTTCGGGTTGGATGGAGATTATGCGTTGAGACAGCCCATGGTGGTGGGGCTTGAACCTCGTGGAGGATTCCTACGTACCATGCCTTAGCACAGATCAATGTCCCCGTAGTTTGGGTTGGATGGGGCTTACGTGCTGAGACGGCCCATGGTGGTGGGGCTTGAACCTCGTGGAGGCTTCCTATGTACCATGCCTTAGCACATATCAAAGTCCTCGTAGTTCAGGGTATACAGTTTAACGTCATGCGGGATGGGGATACTTGGGGCCTACACACTGAGGCGACCCATGGTGGGTCATGGTCGGTGCTCACACTAAGCTCATGGGAGTCATGCTCAGTGTGAGAAACAAGAGGTTGCCGGGACCTGACAATCACGTCGTGAAGGGTGCATCAGTGGGAATCGAAGAGGGTATTATGCGTTGAGCGGCCCATGGTGTCGGGACTTACTCCATGATGGAGGCTTGAGGGAGAAAAAGCACATAGGGAGAGGTATTTGGCACCCAAGAATAGAGGAGGGTCCACGTTACCTATCATGTCGTCTACTGGCCTTAGGGACCGAAGATGAAATGAGGGAGCAGGGGCTCTGCCTCCTGCAAGAACGGCTAGGGGATTACACCAAGGTGGACGCCCTTCTCCGCGGACCAATGCCACTTTGATAAGGAGGATATCATCCCTTGTGATGGGTGATCCCATCCCCGGGGAGATGAGCAGGTGTGGAGAATGTCTGAGGTGGGGGGACCCTGCGTGCAAGGCACGGGGCCAGGTCACAGTTTAATGTCATGTGTTGAGGATGAGGTGCTTGGCAGTTTAACGTCCTGCAGCTCGGACGATGTGGGTTGGCTCTACACCCCTAGGACTTACATAATCGGTACCTTTTTCTCCTTGTGGAAGGGAATGCATTGGCAAGGCCTTACTGAGGGGGTGTCGTGGGGCGAACCATCGAGGGGTCCAAGTTAGCATGGCTATGTAAAGAAGCAATGGCTGTTAGCGTGCCTATGAGAAGAAGCATGATGTAGAGAAACGCAATGGGAAGGATTGTCCAACGGACTTTGAAGTTACTTCGTACGAGCCGAGAAGGTCGTACATGAAAACCATGTATGATACGAATGCACGGGGTGCACAAGGCACCTGCAAACGGCACCCAGATGAGGGAATCGGGTACTCGCGCACAGGGGGTGCCCGGGGAGCGTCGAGGTGAAGGGCGCCGAAGGATTGCGCACATCCCTTGGGGATGCGCGAAATGACGGGAGCCTAGCACAGAAAGTCCCTGGTTGGCACGAAATCAGTGTTTCTTGCGCAAAACAGGGGGTTTTGGCATTTGCATGACTTGAATGGATTGCACACAAGGGGGAAGAATGTAGAGACCCGAAGCCTGACGTACATGGACTTTACATTACTTTTGCGGAATACTTAGTACATTACAAAAACACACACACAAGGATCGTAATAGTTTAGTGTCTTTGGAAACTCGGACTATAATCTTCTAATCGTGGTGAAAGATCTTCAACATCTCCCATAAAGATCTTCCTTTTTTTTTTTTACCTAAAACCTTTCTTTATATCCTGGGGAAAAGAAAACATAAAAGGGTGAGCTCAAATGCTCAGTAAGGGTAAACAAAAGAAATATCAATCACATCATATTCATAAGAACATAACATTTTGGAAATCATAACCTGCAAAAGAGAGCATAATTTCATAACATGGGATAAATCATGGCAGTGAAATGTAATCACAATAATCATAACATAAAACATGGAACTTTGTGGCATACACACATAATCATAGAGAATCATTTCTTGTTAGTCAAGACTCATTGCCAAGACTATCTTAGTGGACAAAGTCCCTTTCTGAATCGAGTAATCCTCGTTTCAGTCCTGTTTCACTGAACCGGTATAACCTACCATTCCAGCCATGTCTATCTCATGAGATATAAAATCTTTACCCAATGCATTGGAGGGAGATATAGGTCCCACCCATCTCTTAATGAATCCTTTCTTATGTGTGCCACAAAATCATAAATCATACATCATCGCATAACCCATGTAATAAAAATGGGATTCTTGAAACATCATGACATCATAAATCAATTCATATAAGATAAAGGAATTCATAAACATAATTCCATCTCAACATAGTCAAATCAATGTAAAAATATGGATAGAAACAGAACCCTTTATTATCTTAGATGGAAAATAATTTTGATAAAACACTTGAATTGAATTCTTGAGGAAAATATCCTTTCTTCTTCAAAATCAATTTCTTTTCACAAAACATCATGCAATTTTAAAAGAAAGAGATTTTATTGAAAATAGTCATGAAATCTTTTAGAGGAAGCTTCATGAAAATAAGGGTTTATAAAACAGTAGAAACCCGTTCGTGCCGTATAAGTTAAAAAAAACATTCTTTGTACTTTTGTCGAAAAAGTCAAAATGTACCTCGTACGATAAACGACAAAAGATTCCTTTCATATCTTTTACTAAAAACTAACCAAAGGGTAAAATTGGATTTAAACCATTGTATTTGGATGGAAATAATATTACATATTGAGGAAACATGGATGTGGATGATAAAATACACCCCAGTAAATACTTACGAATAAACAATCTCGGATAAAAATGAGATTGTGATATTTCCCTTACCTTAGGTCCGACTTGCTTTGTAAGTGTCCGAACCTCCTGTATAATGATTTAAATCATGTTATTGACTTATTACAGAATCATATTCATTGTTATGATATCATATATGGTTTACTTATGACATTATATTACCCGTTCTTTTGTAAATTCCATGTTAAAGAAGCGTTTTGGGTAAAATCGTTTCATTTATCGTAGGTGTTTTGACATGTTGTTCTTGAAATCATTATTACTTATACCATGATTTACTTACTTCCAGAATATAAAATATGATTTATATATCATATATATTCAGTATATATATATATATAATAGGTAGATAAATAAAATGAAAAACACCGTTCATGGAGACGGTAGTCCGTACGTACGCATGAACGCTGTTTTCCTTTCCTTATTGTCTTGAAATGGAAGTAAGTAGATGACATACATATGTATATATATACATAAATCCAGTAGCTTTATAATGTCATATATTTCATTATTATTTCTTATATATACATTATAATCATTCTTAAATGGTTAACATGGAGAATGAATCTCATCGCGTCGTGGAGACGGTAGTCCGTACGTACGCACGAGCGATGATATCATTTCCATAAATATTGAATTGAATTGGAGTGGATTATACAATATATCAGAATCAATATGCTGTTTTAATAACTATGTATAGTTATTCTTTACACCATTATACCCATCCATGTAAGGTGGTGGTGGAAAATAGATTACACCACGGCGTGGAGACGGTATTCCGTACGTACGCACGCGCGGTGATTTCTTTTTCCGTAGGATGGATAGATGGTGAAATAGGGTTGTTTCATACTTATAATAACATATCAGTATATGAGTGATACTGATGTTATTACTTCATAATGAAACAACCTAAGAAGAAGAAGTGGAAGAAGAAATAAAGATGAAAGAATTGGTAACGGTAATTACCTCTTCTTTGAAGTGCCTCTTTGAGACCTCCTCTTAGGGCACTAAAATTGGTCTTTGAGGAAGACCAGAACCTATAGGATGTTGCTAGGGAAGTGGAGAGGAGAAATTGGCAGGGTTTGGCCGAGCTTTAGTGCTCAAATTGGTGTGAGGAGGAGGGGGAGGAGGTGTCCTTTTATAGGGGAGGAGAGGGGCACCTTAGGAATATCTCAAAATATTATTTTATATTAAAGTCAAAATCGGTTTATAATGGTTCCAAAGGGTCTTATTTCGAAGCTAAAGTGGGGATGGGTCGAAATCCTATCAACCAATAGGATTTAGACAAGTTTAGGGTATTATTTTAACCTTATCAATTAGATTTAACTCTAAGTTAAATAATTTAACTTTTACCATGTCTTTTTGTTTTCTTTCACTATATGGTTAATAAACTTACTATAACATGCCAAACGAACCCCAAATTGTTTATTATTAATATATATATCCTTATCTAAGTCATTTGGCCGAACCTTAGATTTTTAGGAATAAAATAACAATTAATAATATAATATTTGATTTAAAAACTATTTTGTGTCAATTTTGACACTATTTGATATATGATTTTTGTGAAAGTCATAACATAATTATATGTTCAAACCAAGTTTATTAAATCAACATTAATATATCATAGTAACCTATAAAATTAGTGGAATTCATAAAAAGTCTTAAATTACATTTATTTTGGTATTTATATTATCAATTATGTCAATATTTCATTAATAAGATAATTACTGCATTATATTTGTGTCATAAATAAATTAAATTATTTGATGTCTAAAAATTACAAATAAAATACCATCATGTAGGAAATCTTTTTAGCTTTCTAATGAATATTTACAATCGAATTTATCTTATGTATAACCCCATATTATAAATGATTTACTTATTAAACTTTGATTTTAACTATTTTAACCCTTCTTTAAATAAATTAATAATAAATGTCCTAATCTAATCCAAGTGGGCCTAAATGGTCATATTTTATTCCTAAGTTTGTTTTTGGTCGAATTACACTTGTCCAATAGAATTAGGACATGTGATAGGGTAATATTAATATCATATTTACCCTTAGTTACCCTATTTACTATTAACCGTGGTAAAAAAAGTAAAAAGTTACTATTCACCAAAAAATTATTTTCATCTCATTGAACCACATTTTAGTCCTTGATATTAACCGTGTCTCTCGGATTTTCGAAATTCCATTCACAGAAGCGGTAAAATTAAGTTTTATGCAAAATTCCGTTTTTAACCTACCACTTAGTGGTTTCACTATTCATCAAAAATTGAAAGTTTTCAGAAAAATGCCAAAATTTCATCCTAAGCTATATTTCATATTCCGAATTCAAAAATGAAGTCTATTTTACCAAATTCATAACATAGAAGTTGCATTAATTAATTTTATAATTAAATCCCGCTGTTAAAACAAATAGCGTGTTTTTTAAGAATCAAAATCTATCAAAAGATTGACATTTGATTATGTCTGGTTTAAATGTGAAATTACAACCAATAGCCAACATTGTATTAAATTGTAAAAATATATTCTAAATATACTTTAAAACCACTCAAATTAATAATTTATCACTATTAATTATTTCGATTAAAAAAAGTTGTTTTTAATTATAATTTAGTAATTTTCACTATTCATTAGAATATGAAAGTTATCCAAAAAGTACCAAAATTTCACCTTAGGCTAAATTCGATACTCCGAATCCAAAAATAAAGTTCATTTTGAAAAATAAGATTTACTGGATTTCAAAAAGTGGTTATTACTATTCATAACGGCTAGTTTTAATAATATTTTTATAGCATATCGTTGTTTAGTGAAACTCGGTATTACGTACTACACACACTATCGAGGAAGGTCGCGATTGCGTGTAATGCAAGGCAAGTCAAGGATGTGTGTTGTGCAAGCTCCTTTTGGTGTAGCGTACAACACAAGACATTAATAAAATTAAAAAGAATATTTTTTTTATAAAATCTTGGGCTGTTACATTCTACCCCCCTTAAAAGGAATTTCGCCCTCGAAATTCGTCGGGGTTATAAATGGTTTACTATTTGAAAGTTTCTTTAATAGAAACCCACATCGTAAAAGGGAATACCAAAACTAAAGTATGAAATGTAACGATTACCCAAATAAACTAATCACTGGGTTTCCACATAGGTGAAAATATGGATATGGAAGAGAAATCTAACCATCATGTTCTGATGGAGAGTGGTAGATAACATGGCTATGGAAAAGCCAGTAATCACAAATCCATAAATTTGTGACGATCTAAGGTACCATCTGATTCATCAGGTATAAGATCACTAGGACAACATTTTTGGTTTTCAAGATCATTTCCCTAAAGTTGAAAATTTGAATTAGAATAAATACTTACTTTATTTTGATACAATATCACTGTTGTTCGTGCCTTGAACAATTTCCACTTCATCTCTTAAATAAATGAAGTTGAATTTGTTATTCGTGAAGTGTTAGCAGATCATGTGATAGAATGACGGGTCATTCCATCTGTCTCAAACAAAAGGTAAGCAAAAGTTATTAAATATACATAAGTCATTCTATAGTGAGATTAATCATATATAGTTCCTAAAATGGACTTATACTTAATATATCATACTGCTTAATATAATAAAACTAGTTTCTACTAAACAGGGACTTCCTGTAGGTCAGTGGTAGGCGATAAAGGCCAGTCGCACTTCGGTTGTGGGTTCGATTCCTACAGCCTTGTCCGAAGCGATGGGCTGTCGCCCGTCCTGCAGGTTGTCCCTTTTTCTAAAACTACATTACTATAACATCACATAAATAATATCGAAAAACAAACAATACTATCTTATGTCCAACATAATTCATTCCAATCCTTAGGCTTATCCATAATACTACAGTCTACTCTCATAACAAAGTGAAAACAATTACCAGAGATTTAATACCATCGTTGATCCCCATATATCATAAGATATGTTTTGTTGGTCACATTCCAAATATTCAAAGTACTTAATCATGTATTCTCTTGAATAACTTAGTGAAAACATGAATGCAGTTAAAAGTTAACACCTTCCACATACCAAAATCCTCAAAATTCTATATACTCAAACCATGATATCACTTAGTCCTTATATCAATCATGAGCTCATGCATACAATCAAACATCTCATTATCGTATTATCCCTTCATTATGCGCATATCATATACTTTCCAAAAATACCTCAATCACTTCGAATACCACATTAGACCAATACATAAATATTCCAATACACCATAAAAGTACCTCAACAACATTATTCTTGAATACCAACACTTCAGTCCATCCACTTCAATGACTGTCCTGGAATAATTCCTTCCTTGATTTAGAAGTATCTTTTCAGATCAGGGCATTGAGTTGGGTAATGCCCATGTTCTCCACAAATAAGACATTGAACTCCATAACAATCTGTCACTCTATGACCCTTTTCTCCACACAGATAACATCGGTCCCTCCATTTGAGGTATTCCTCAGGGTTCTTCTTCCCTTCTTTAGAAATCTCAATCTTCCTTTCTTTATGCTCCTCAACATGCGAACATGCATAATAGTTTATCTTCCTCTTCTTTGATGAATTAGTCATACCACTAAATTTCACCTTGTTAATAATATATCGCGATGACTGATTCGGCATAATCAGAATATCTTTATCTCTAGGCATCACACAATTTTGTTGCTCATAGTCACCAATTTGTCCATTGGATTCAATGTTAACCAAATTCCTTCTGGTTCCCTCCATTAACTAAAACACAAAAATAATTTTGTGAGAGGCGAAATCATGCTAGGGAAGACAACATAGTAAAGGGGGAGCACCCTCAATATCTAACATCTTAGGTTAAATTCTAAGATCGTTACCGTAGTTCTAGGACTATATCCTATACGTATACTTATCCTTAGGGGCATCCCTAGACATACCTTAGAAATATCTCTAGGGATCTCACTAAAGTTTTCGCATCCTAGTTTCCAAAGGTTGACTAAACCTTTCCTCTGATACCAACTATAGAGACCCGAAGCCTGACGTACATGGACTTTACATTACTTTTGCGGAATACTTAGTACATTACAAAAACACACACACAAGGACTGTAATAGTTTAGTGTCTTTGGAAACTCGGACTATAATCTTCTAATCGTGGTGAAAGATCTTCAACATCTCCCATAAAGATCTTCCTTTTTTTTTACCTAAAACCTTTCTTTATATCCTGGGGAAAAGAAAACATAAAAGGGTGAGCTCAAATGCTCAGTAAGGGTAAACAAAAGAAATATCAATCACATCATATTCATAAGAACATAACATTTTGGAAATCATAACCTGCAAAAGAGAGCATAATTTCATAACATGGGATAAATCATGGCAGTGAAATGTAATCACAATAATCATAACATAAAACATGGAACTTTGTGGCATACACACATAATCATAGAGAATCATTTCTTGTTAGTCAAGACTCATTGCCAAGACTATCTTAGTGGACAAAGTCCCTTTCTGAATCGAGTAATCCTCGTTTCAGTCCTGTTTCACTGAACCGGTATAACCTACCATTCCAGCCATGTCTATCTCATGAGATATAAAATCTTTACCCAATGCATTGGAGGGAGATATAGGTCCCACCCATCTCTTAATGAATCCTTTCTTATGTGTGCCACAAAATCATAAATCATACATCATCGCATAACCCATGTAATAAAAATGGGATTCTTGAAACATCATGACATCATAAATCAATTCATATAAGATAAAGGAATTCATAAACATAATTCCATCTCAACATAGTCAAATCAATGTAAAAATATGGATAGAAACAGAACCCTTTATTATCTTAGATGGAAAATAATTTTGATAAAACACTTGAATTGAATTCTTGAGGAAAATATCCTTTCTTCTTCAAAATCAATTTCTTTTCACAAAACATCATGCAATTTTAAAAGAAAGAGATTTTATTGAAAATAGTCATGAAATCTTTTAGAGGAAGCTTCATGAAAATAAGGCTTTATAAAATAGTAGAAACCCGTTCGTGCCGTATAAGTTAAAAAAAAACATTCTTTGTACTTTTGTCGAAAAAGTCAAAATGTACCTCGTACGATAAACGACAAAAGATTCCTTTCATATCTTTTACTAAAAACTAACCAAAGGGTAAAATTGGATTTAAACCATTGTATTTGGATGGAAATAATATTACATATTGAGGAAACATGGATGTGGATGATAAAATACACCCCAGTAAATACTTACGAATAAACAATCTCGGATAAAAATGAGATTGTGATATTTCCCTTACCTTAGGTCCGACTTGCTTTGTAAGTGTCCGAACCTCCTGTATAATGATTTAAATCATGTTATTGACTTATTACAGAATCATATTCATTGTTATGATATCATATATGGTTTACTTATGACATTATATTACCCGTTCTTTTGTAAATTCCATGTTAAAGAAGCGTTTTGGGTAAAATCGTTTCATTTATCGTAGGTGTTTTGACATGTTGTTCTTGAAATCATTATTACTTATACCATGATTTACTTACTTCCAGAATATAAAATATGATTTATATATCATATATATTCAGTATATATATATATATAATAGGTAGATAAATAAAATGAAAAACACCGTTCATGGAGACGGTAGTCCGTACGTACGCATGAACGCTGTTTTCCTTTCCTTATTGTCTTGAAATGGAAGTAAGTAGATGACATACATATGTATATATATACATAAATCCAGTAGCTTTATAATGTCATATATTTCATTATTATTTCTTATATATACATTATAATCATTCTTAAATGGTTAACATGGAGAATGAATCTCATCGCGTCGTGGAGACGGTAGTCCGTACGTACGCACGAGCGATGATATCATTTCCATAAATATTGAATTGAATTGGAGTGGATTATACAATATATCAGAATCAATATGCTGTTTTAATAACTATGTATAGTTATTCTTTACACCATTATACCCATCCATGTAAGGTGGTGGTGGAAAATAGATTACACCACGGCGTGGAGACGGTATTCCGTACGTACGCACGCGCGGTGATTTCTTTTTCCGTAGGATGGATAGATGGTGAAATAGGGTTGTTTCATACTTATAATAACATATCAGTATATGAGTGATACTGATGTTATTACTTCATAATGAAACAACCTAAGAAGAAGAAGTGGAAGAAGAAATAAAGATGAAAGAATTGGTAACGGTAATTACCTCTTCTTTGAAGTGCCTCTTTGAGACCTCCTCTTAGGGCACTAAAATTGGTCTTTGAGGAAGACCAGAACCTCTAGGATGTTGCTAGGGAAGTGGATAGGAGAAATTGGCAGGGTTTGGCCGAGCTTTAGTGCTCAAATTGGTGTGAGGAGGAGGGGGAGGAGGTGTCCTTTTATAGGGGAGGAGAGGGGCACCTTAGGAATATCTCAAAATATTATTTTATATTAAAGTCAAAATCGGTTTATAATGGTTCCAAAGGGTCTTATTTCGAAGCTAAAGTGGGGATGGGTCGAAAGCCTATCAACCAATAGGATTTAGACAAGTTTAGGGTATTATTTTAACCTTATCAATTAGATTTAACTCTAAGTTAAATAATTTAACTTTTACCATGTCTTTTTGTTTTCTTTCACTATATGGTTAATAAACTTACTATAACATGCCAAACGAACCCCAAATTGTTTATTATTAATATATATATCCTTATCTAAGTCATTTGGCCGAACCTTAGATTTTTAGGAATAAAATAACAATTAATAATATAATATTTGATTTAAAAACTATTTTGTGTCAATTTTGACACTATTTGATATATGATTTTTGTGAAAGTCATAACATAATTATATGTTCAAACCAGGTTTATTAAATCAACATTAATATATCATAGTAACCTAGAAAATTAGTGGAATTCATAAAAAGTCTTAAATTACATTTATTTTGGTATTTATATTATCAATTATGTCAATATTTCATTAATAAGATAATTACTGCATTATATTTGTGTCATAAATAAATTAAATTATTTGATGTCTAAAAATTACAAATAAAATACCATCATGTAGGAAATCTTTTTAGCTTTCTAATGAATATTTACAATCGAATTTATCTTATGTATAACCCCATATTATAAATGATTTACTTATTAAACTTTGATTTTAACTATTTTAACCCTTCTTTAAATAAATTAATAATAAATGTCCTAATCTAATCCAAGTGGGCCTAAATGGTCATATTTTATTCCTAAGTTTGTTTTTGGTCGAATTACACTTGTCCAATAGAATTAGGACATGTGATAGGGTAATATTAATATCATATTTACCCTTAGTTACCCTATTTACTATTAACCGTGGTAAAAAAAGTAAAAAGTTACTATTCACCAAAAAATTATTTTCATCTCATTGAACCACATTTTAGTCCTTGATATTAACCGTGTCTCTCGGATTTTCGAAATTCCATTCACAGAAGCGGTAAAATTAAGTTTTATGCAAAATTCCGTTTTTAACCTACCACTTAGTGGTTTCACTATTCATCAAAAATTGAAAGTTTTCAGAAAAATGCCAAAATTTCATCCTAAGCTATATTTCATATTCCGAATTCAAAAATGAAGTCTATTTTACCAAATTCATAACATAGAAGTTGCATTAATTAATTTTATAATTAAATCCCGCTGTTAAAACAAATAGCGTGTTTTTTAAGAATCAAAATCTATCAAAAGATTGACATTTGATTATGTCTGGTTTAAATGTGAAATTACAACCAATAGCCAACATTGTATTAAATTGTAAAAATATATTCTAAATATACTTTAAAACCACTCAAATTAATAATTTATCACTATTAATTATTTCGATTAAAAAAAGTTGTTTTTAATTATAATTTAGTAATTTTCACTATTCATTAGAATATGAAAGTTATCCGAAAAGTACCAAAATTTCACCTTAGGCTAAATTCAATACTCCGAATCCAAAAATAAAGTTCATTTTGAAAAATAAGATTTACTGGATTTCAAAAAGTGGTTATTACTATTCATAACGGCTAGTTTTAATAATATTTTTATAGCATATCATTGTTTAGTGAAACTCGGTATTACGTACTACACACACTATCGAGGAAGGTCGCGATTGCGTGTAATGCAAGGCAAGTCAAGGATGTGTGTTGTGCAAGCTCCTTTTGGTGTAGCGTACAACACAAGACATTAATAAAATTAAAAAGAATATTTTTTTTATAAAATCTTTGGCTGTTACAAAGAATTACGCGCAGGCAGCGAGGGCCGCGCGTAAGGACAGGGGGCGCACAAATATTGCATGCAACAAAAGTGTCTACGCGTAATGGAAGGAATCGCGTGCAAAGGGCAGACCCCGAAGGGATTGGGGTTTAGTCTAAGCCAGGGGGACCTCGCGTGAAGGCGGATCCCAGGGTGACTTGAAGTGAAAAAGAAGCTTACCTAAATGCCATATTGCACGCGGGAGGATTGGAAATTACGCGCATGAGAGGCGGTTAAAATTTTTCATCCCTGAAAAGGAAGCGGGTCACCTTCCATTTATAGAAAACCTGGGGCGCGAAATATAGGGGTGTGTGAAAGTATTGCGTGACAGAGGCGGCAGCGCAAAATATCAACTTCGCGGGACGTGGGTGAGAAATTATTTTCGCACCGCCACTGGGACTTTTGGTGAATCCCAGTACCTTTCGCGCGAGGACATATGTTTTCTACGCACTTCCCCTTCTTTCCTTGCACCACCTCCGGGCCCTTCGGACCAAGCCACCATGTCCAAATATGACTTTTCTTCTTTGTTTTGGAACTTTCTCTGGTGTGTATGCTGTTTTCGGCGTCTACAAATTCCCCCCCTCGGAATTGGATCGGCGAGCTGTCGCAACGATCGGATTCCGAGGGAAATGCCTAAATGCAGGGCATAGTGGGCCCTTGGAATGAAAAAACTCAAGTGGTGTGAAAACCCCAGGTCAGGCGCAAAAGCCTCTTTACGTGCGGGCGCAGAACCCCCTCTTAGCCTATAATAGAGGTCGCGGGTCCCATGCTCCGTATGGTGTTTCTCGCGCGATAGGCTCAGAGATCTCGTGCATGAAATTACTTCCGTTCCTACATGAAAATCACTTGGCTGCACGTAATACCACCGATATTTAGCATCCTTTTACGCGCAAACCCAGGATTTTCCATGCAACACTCTGAGATTTTGCACAACACACTGATTTTATGCGCCAGCCTCCCAGATTATGCGCCAACCTTCCAGATTTCGCGCATCACTTCCAAACACTTAGTTGAAAGAAGATGGCCGCAAACCGGGTTGATGAGGTGGAGGCCACTGCGTGTAGAGTAGAGATGGATGCAAACCCAAAGGTTTAAGGTGAAAATAGGGTGGTCTCCAATAACCACACCCTCTTCAATATGCTAAATCCCATCCAGAAAGAGTATGCCTTATTTGATAATCTGCCGTTGTGGGAATTCGGCATTCTGGAGGAGGTTCCCCTACCAGGCTTCAAGGTTGATACCCCGCGGTCATTGGTGACCCGCGAAGATGACCTTGCTCGATATAACATCATCAATAACGATCATCCTTCCAGAGAAACCCGGAACATGGATGTGTATGTCCTGAATCCTGGGACTTGGACCATTTCTGGGGGTGACCCCATTGCGGAGAGCTCACCATACCTCTACGCGAGCACTTTACATCAGAGCTTCACTGACGAGACCTAGGGTTGGCTTCCAGATTAGGATCTGCGTTCTGGAGGCAACTTCACCAGCGAGTGGGCTAGGGTGTACTAGGTTCTCCACACATGCGACCAATTTGGGGCCGAGCTGTGGCACATCAATCTGTTCAAGGCGGTGTGGACATCGCAGTTCCACTTCTACCGACAGCCTGAGCTTGGACCGTAGTTGTTCACTCGGTGGTCCCCTGACACCAACACATTCCATATTCACCATGGGGAAGTTGACATCAGTCTCTGGGACATCCACTACATCATAGTCATCCCTTTGGATGACCATCAATACGACGAGTTCCTCCCGCCGATGAATATCTGGGGTGACAGGACTTGAACCCCCATACTGACGTGGCACCTGCTGGAGTTGGCCAAGGAGAGGCTGAAGGTCAAGGAATTCTTGAAGGAATTCCCCTACAAGGACTGGTTTAGCCTATTTTTTGATAAGGACCCAGCGGTCAAGATGCCAGCGTGGGGAAAGCGGTGCCCAACCGCGGTTCAGAGGAGCAAGAGCAGATCCTAATGGAAGATCCTAGAGGTGGGGAAATACCAATCATGGGGCTACATCATTAATGAAGCTCAGGACCCGAATGTCTGGTACACCAGATTACTCGCCACGTTCCTAAGCGGGAGGCTCTTTCTGGTGCGGGACGCAGGGATGGGAATCCTTCTAGCGACTCTGGTGATGGCGGGCATCATGGCTGCCAACAAGAGGTTCAACCTGGGGGTCCTCATGCTGGCTCGGCTGTACGCAATCTTAGGGTGCATCTTAAGAGGGGGATCACCTAGGAGAGTATGTATCCCCTTCTAGATCTTCCATGGCTGGGTTGTGGCTCACTGTGGTGGCTACACCTTCCCAAATGCCATTCTTCCCCCGGGAAACGACCTGCGACCCTCTCTGTTGAATATTGTCGGGGTCATGCCAATGACGCTCAACGAGGAGGGGGTACAGATCAGGATTGGTAACCACGCCAACTTCGCCTTCAGCCCATTTCCCACCCCAACTGGTCAGCTGATAGACGATGGGAAAGGATCGCTGGAGTAGAAAGAGTACTTCCAAAGCATCAGAGGAGGGGTTCTCATGGCCTGGATTGATGGGAAGGTTTTCTGCGAGCCTTATGTGCCGTCCCTGTTTACTAGGCAGTTCAGATGCCTCCATCGAATGCCGAAGAGGGTATACACAGATCTTTGAGAGGATAGGCATCCATGTGTTCTTCGTTAGTTGTGGCTGATGTTCACAACTTATGGCTCCGGCGACATAATCACTTTCCCACCCACCGGAGTCGACGTGGGCCTCTCAACTGAGTGTGCTGAACATTGGACTATATCATACCCTGAGGGGCTTCTGTGGAAGTGAGTCCGGCAGCTCAAGGTTGTCAGTGCGGAACCTCGGCGATGAGAGAGCAGGCGGGTTGCCGCTAGAAGAGGAGGAAAAGAAGCACCTCAGGAAATGGGGTCTGCGCAGGCCGGGACCTCAGCGGTGGGGGCGTCGCATGGTGCGTTCACGTCATCATTTCTTGGAGGAGGAGGGCCCCACGGAGTGGATAGGGAACTTCCTGGGAAGAAAATAAGATACTTTCTTCAAACTTCCTAGGATGTTGTCTTCCCTGCGTTGTGGTCAACTGGGATAACCATACAATAGTCAATGAGTACTAAATCCCTCTAGCAGAAGATAGTGCGAGACGGGATCCAGCTGCCAGATGTCAGGCTTGTCTGGGCTGCCGATAGAGTGGAATTCCATGGGTGGCATGCATACCTAATGGCCATGGACGCATACGCACGTAAACAGGGTCGACGTGTGGATCCACCTCTCTTGTTGAAGGTGTTTCTCGGCGAGGAGCGCGATCCGGAGAGGATGCCGCTAGGGGAAGATGACAGCGATGAATCAGAGGGAGATGAAACAGGAGAGTGGGCCAAAGGAGAAGGGGGATGTGAATGAGAGGGAGAAGGGGAGTCTGAAGGCGAAGGTTCACAAGGGGAATCCCTCCAAGAGAGTCTCCAGGAGAGTGGAGAGATTTTCAGCTCTGATATGGATATGACCGAGCTGCTCGAGGTATGCTTCATCCCTTACCTTATCCTATGTTCTCTTTCCTTTGCAAACCCTTAATCCACTTTCTCTATCTTGCGTTGGAGCATACCGGTGCTAACCAAGTTTCTCCAGCCGAAGGAGGGGAGGAAGCATCAATAGGGCAAGTCGGGGCACCGACGCTCGTTATCGAGATGACAAGTGATGAGGGATCCCCTGCCGTGACAACTCCTATAGTGGTTAGAGAACTATAGGTTGATGCCTTGGGTTCCTGTATGTTACTTACTTCGATATCGGTACTCACTATCAGAGGACTCAAATTATCAGGGTGCTCCTTTTCTGTACATTGATCACGGCGCTGGAGGCTCGTCGGGCTGCTGATCCTGGGCCATCTGTTAGCATGTTGATGACACACATGTCGCCCCATCCAGAACATGGCTCCCAAACTGAGTTGGATCCGACAATTGGCGAACAGTGTGTGGTTGACATCGGTGGTGCTGCCGTCAGGGCAGGGCCGAAAGTTGATGCAGGTGCCACTGTAACTGAGGGGAGAGAGTAAGGTCGCCCAAATGCTGAGGAACCTATTCTCCTAGGAGGAATCTCTGATGAAGACCCTGTTGCTACCCTGTTGGCTGTCTTACCTGTCTATCGGCCCACTGATCCCAAATAAATTGATGATTCAGATTTGGAAGTGGCTGAGGAGAGTCAGATGACGTGACACAAGGTATGGAAGTGCATCTGGTGTTTCCTCAATCAGCCCCAAGCGAAATGGCTGAAGTGGATGGGGTCACTCCACACCTGGTTGCACTTCCTGTGTGATGGAGGGGTGGATTCTCAACGTATTCATCTGACGGTCCGTGATTACATGGCTGAGAGGATGCGGGAGAGTAGCCGACGCGCCGACTTCATTCGGTGCCAGGAGGAGTCGGGGAGTACCCGGGCATTCCTGAGGGTGGAGCAAGAGGTTTGATGCATCGAGGAATAGGAAAAGAAGTAGGAGGTTTTCATTGCAACCTAGTCTAAGCTTGTGGAGAAGCTAAGGGCCCAGTTGGCGGATGCTCAAGATCAACTCATAGAAGCGAGTCATCAGATAACCAAGATCCATGCTGAACAGGCGCGGGCACAGGCCAGGGCCAATGAACTATGATTTACAGTTGCTGGTGAAGAAAGAGTTCTTAGGAGATGGGAGGCATTACTGAAGGCCACCAGCCAAAAGGTGGCGACGTTGGAGAGGTCTATCCTGGAAGCTGACCCTTAGGGGCCCTGTTTTGGCCACACCCATACACTTGTCCCACCTTACTGCTTTCTGTTCATCTGAACTGTATTTATAGACAAATTTAATTTCCCTCTTGCTTCACATACTTGTCCCTTTAGTTTATCATTCTCAACCATAATCTCAAAATAAATAACAATCCATCCCTAAGACCATGTGGGTCATGAGAAACAAAGGAGGATCGTACTATCACTTCATTTGATCAAGGGAGCGTCAACCAAGCTTCGTCCATTCGAAATTCGAACCCGGATTCCCGAGTAGATGAGGGAGGCCTAACCAAAGGAAGGGGACCTCAGAAAAATCGATGTATCATCTTCTCAGTGTGCTCTATCACACGAGTGGGGAAATTCCAGGGGCATTGGAACCAGTCCAAACATAGGGAAATGAAAAATGTGAATCATGTTACCCAAATTCCGAACACTATGGGAGGGGAGTGACGATGGAGGATAGCTATTGACCGTTGAAGAAACAAAACATCCATATCGCATTAGCCTGAAATGGGGAAAACAAATGAGGGCCGACTTCTAACCATGTTCGCAACATGGGGCCTAACTCAAATATTGTTGATCAGTCTTCCGGAACATTAGCCTAGGACAGCAGGCGGACCATAGGTTGAGCATCCATACTGTTAGGGGGTCCCTCCAAACATGACCAGTCTTCCGGGACATTGGCCCAGGACCACAGGCAGACCATAGGTCGAGCATCCATACTGTTAGGGGGTCCCATGAAACATGAAAGAGGATGAAGATCTGAATAAAGAGGCACGCGAAGTATGGAAAATGAAGTGATGGTTTGTTCGCATGGAATCCAACACTCTCAAGATTACGCCACCGTGGTGGAGGCACATTAGGCGGATGTATTAATCTGGTCATGGATCATCCATACTTTTAGACAGGACCTCTATGGTGAGGGAACTGTCACTTACCAATGTTATTATGGGGTATCCCAAACTTATTTGGGGAAATTTATACGGTTACACAACTCCCCGAGAAGTCAGGCCAAGGGGCCGATAGTGAGGATGGATGGGATTTGTGATCCCAGGGGCTGGACCCAAGACGAAATGTCTGGGCGTTCCTAGGTATCCCATAAGGATGGGAATCAAGCCGCACATAGTTCTGGAGAGGATCTCAGTTTAAATTCTTAGAACTCAGACCAAGGATGGGTACGGAGAGTAGGAGACACACGATAAGGTGGTTAAAAAACTCGATGTGAAGGAGGACATAAGCCCTACATACCATGTGTTCCCTGGGGAAGTGTTCCAGTTAGGGGACCGAAAATGAAAGTTAGGCTGGGCCCATGGGGAAGTTCCCAGACGCTCCTACATATCTCCTGAGAATGATAATAAAGCCATACATAGTTCTTGGAGGGTGGCGCATCACGGTATGGTACCTGTGAAAAGGATGAAAGGGGCGTGCGGGTCTAGCCCTCACACCAAAATAAGCGGCATTTGTTGTATCTTGTTTTTCCTTTAAAGTGAATGGTTATTCTTTTGTGGAGCGACCAGCCTAGGGTATAAATTCTAGGAATCGACATAATAATCAATCTGTATACAAGAATTGAAAAATGGTATGGTAAATAAACGATACCCAACATGATGTCCTCTATGGGGAGGTCATCACACTGTAGTGTCGTTTTCCATCATGCGGCTGGGACGACATCATCACAGTTTAGAGTCATGTGGTAGGACCAACCAGCACAGTTTAAGGTCATATGGCTTGGACCTGGAGGAATTTGCATGATGTGATAAAGCATACCCGACGTGGATGAGGATATAATCCCACACCATCACAATGAGTGATTCCGGAAGAGGATCATCAGGCCAAGGGGTCGGCGAGGGTCAGAGGATAAGGGGTAGGAGACACTGGCCTCTAGTTGAGCTGGGCCTGAAATGAAATGTATGGGTGACCCCACATATACCATGGGGATGAGGGTCAAGATGCACATTTCTCTTAGAGAAAATCCCAACCTATAGTCTTAGCACTCGGATCGTAGGAGCCCCGAGAGACGCTGTATTGCATCTTGGTCTGCCTGATGTGTGGAGGGGCAATGAGGGTTAGTGAAAAGAGTGTCGAGATTCCACCTAAAAATTATGGGGTGGAACATAATGTGAATCATGCAACAAACATTCAGGGCCTGAAGGGACTGGCATGACGACAGAGGATTACTACTGACCATCTTCACAACACAGCATCCTCTCGTGTTAGCCTGAAATGGAGACAAACAAATGAGCATTGACCGCAAACCATGTTTGCAACGCGGGATTTGTATCAATTTATTGTCCAAAACCCTTGGGGGCATTCGCCCGCAATGGTAGTAGATCCTTTAGGCGTTGTATCCAGATCGTTTTTTTGGGGGTCCCTCCAGGTGTGAAAGATAACGAGGGCCCGAATGAACGCGAAAACGAAGCTTGATAAGTGGAAAAAACTTGACTAAGTTGAATCTGACACTCCAGGTCCTAGACCAGAGTACTTTGAACACGTTGGCGGACCACTAAAAAGGGTCGAGGGGCTCAATTTGAGAGCGTCCAAAAGATGGCGGATTCCCAGGAGATAGGGGGAATGGCACCAAAAACCCTGGACGACACCTATATATCCCCATCGTGGAGGGGGACAGGCCAAGAGGCCGAGGTGACTGGGAGATCGTGGGATCTCTTAAGAGATGGGGATGGAACTGAAATCTAGGTGTTCATGCGGTCCTATGTATCCCATAATGGTGGGAATCAATCCAAACGTAGTTCTTGGAGCACAGTTTAACGTCATGTAGGATGATGAGAGGCATCTCATATGGGGATGTGTATGGCACGGTGAGTAATCCGACATGAATGAAGACATAATCTCACACCATACCATAAAATCCGCAGAGGACTGGGGCTAGAGCCCAAGAATTCCAAAGGGCCTGAGGCTGGGCCTCGGTCAGGAAGGCCTGATTAGCTTGTAGTTTGACATCTTGCAGTGAGGATGAGCATGCAGTTTAATGTCATGCGGGACCATAGGGGTCCGAATGTAGGACCAAACGTAGTTCATGGTCATGCAGGACCAAATTCATTTTAAATTCGTGCAGGACCAGATGCAGTTTAGGGTCATGCGGGACCAGATGCAGTTTAGGGTCATGCGTGACCAGATGCAGTTTAGGGTCATGCGGGACCAGATGCAGTTTAGGTTCATGCGGGACCAGATGCAGTTTAGGGTCATGCGGGACCAGATGTAGTTTAGGGTCATGCGGGACCAAATGTAGTTTAGGGTCAAGTGGGACCTGATGCAGTTTAGGGTCATGCGGGACCAGATGCAGTTTAGGGTCATGTGGGACCACATACAGTATAGGGTCATGCAGGACCAGATGCAGTTTAGGGTCATGCGATACCAGATGCAGTTTAGGGTCATGCGGGACCAGATGCTGTTTAGTGTCATGTGGGACCAGTGGCTCAAGCAAAGTACTTCTTGAGGAATGTGGAATTGGTGGGAGGAGTTATACGCTCACTATCCATGGTCACCAGGGAGTATGATCCATTGCGATAAACCTTATGAACAATGAAATACCCTTCCCATTTGGGCTCCAACTTGGGTGGTTTCCTACCGGGGATCATTGGTGCTCTGAGGGCCAATACCAAGTCACCATGTAGAAAAGAGTGGAGATGAACCTTCTTGTTGAAAGCTCGAGCCATCCTGCTCTGATTCCTCTCTAGGTTGTGCAAGGCACGAAGCCTATTCTCGTACAGTGCTTCCAATTCAGCTAGATGGATTTCATCCACCCTATCCGGCACTTGCTGGTCATAGACCGCTGTGAGAAGTGAGGGAAATTGAATCTCGATGGGCAGGACGGCCTCCATTCTGTACACCAGGTAATATGGGGTCACCTGGGTTGAATTACAGGTCTTCGTCTGATAATCCCAGAGGGCGTTGGGGAGCTTATCTGGCCAACTTTTCTTGTTCTAACCAACCATTTTCTGCAAAATTTTTGAGAGGGTTTTATTGAATATCTAAATCTGGCCATTTGCTTGCGCGTGATAGCGGGAGGTATGGTTGGAGAAAATGTTGTACGTAGTGTATAATTTCTTCAGCTCGATTGCTCGGAAGTTGGTGTCATTATTGGTGAGGATAGCGTGAGGGTCTCCAAACTGGTGGATGATATTGGAGCTCACGAAGTCGACGATAGAATAGGCCTTGACTTCCTTCAGCGGAATTGCCTCCGCCCACTTGGAAAAGAAATCCGTAGCGGTCAGAATCAATCAGCATTGGAAAGCCATTGCTAGTGGGTATGGTCCCATGAAATCTAACCCCCAGACTGTAAAGGGCCAAGAGTACTTGGTAGTATGGAGAGGCTCTGGTGACCGATTCACAAAGCTAGCATGAACTTGTCATGCATGGAACCTCTTGGAGAACTCAATGTAGTCGTGGATCATGGAGGGCCAAAAATACCCTAGTCTCCAGATCTGATGGGACAGCTTTGGCCCAGCCTAGTGGGCATCGTAGGAACATGCATGAAACTCTTGCATGACCTATGGAATCTTGACTCCTTAGATTCAATGGAGGAGAACACCATCGAAACTGTGATTATAGAGGATCTTCTCAAGACTGGGACCACTCTATAGGGTAAACTGCAGTGCGCGGCGTCGGATTCGCTCGCGCTCAGCCCGATCAGCCGGGAGGCAACCATTTTGGAGATACTTGACAAAAGGGGCTCTCTAGTCGGTGGTCATTTCAACCACTAAATCCGAAGAGCCTGGGGCTCCTGACATGGAGGCACCGATGGTAAGATGGTTTACCCGCAAGCCGTCATCATCCTTTGGGGTGACGAGAGCAATGACTCTTTGGTGCGGCACATGGATAATCAAATCATCCTGTTCGGGCTCTGCAAGCGACGTGGCCAGGCTGGCCAAAGCATCTTCTCGACCGTTCTGTGAACGAGGGACATGGATACCTCTAGTCGAGAAGGGAACTGGGCCGTCAGCCGGAGTGTGTGCTCTAACAATGGTATGAGCTCTGGATTCCTGAAAACATAGTCTCTATTGACCTGCTTGATGACCAGTTCTGAATCCCCTTTCACATGCAAATGGGGCACGTCGATCTCAAGGGCCAGATCAAGACCGGTAATGAGATCCTGATACTCTACCTCATTGTTGGTGAATCCTTCTAAAAACTGAAATGAGTATGGTAGAACGGATTGCTCCAGGGTGAGAAAGACAACACCCAGTCCCACTCTGTTGAGCCTAGGATAATTTGACCTCCTACTGGAGGGGCTCTGGGAGGCACCGTTGAAGTGAATCTTCCAACATGGGAAAACTTGATCGACTGAGATGATTTCCTTGTGAGAAAAATCCAAGTCTAGGGACTGGTTCACAAGGGTTGGATGGGAAGCTATAATGTCTGTCAACGCTTGCCCCTTGATATCCTTCTAAGGAACAAACCTGATGTCAAACTGCTGGAGGATTACAGACCACCGCGTCAGTCGGACAGTCAACATGGGGTGATTCATGATGTACTTCAGCGGGTCTAATCGAGAGACTAGTTGTACCTCGTGGTGCTGCAGGTAATGTCGCAGCTTCTGCACAGTAAATATGAGGGCAAGGCAGCTTTTCTCGATGGGGGAGTATCTAGTCTCTATATTAAGGAGCATACGGCTGAGATAGTAGAGGTTGTTCTTCGTCCCCTCATTGTTCTTCTGGGAGAGAAGGGTGCCAAGTTATCATTCCAGGGTGGTGACACAGAGGATCAACGGCTTCCTGGAGACGGGTGGCATCAAGACCGGAAGTTGGAGAAAATATTTCTTGATTTCCTCAAAGGCGGTCTGGCACTCCTCATTCCACTCGTAAGCGATGCCCTTATTTATGAGCCGAGAAAAGGGCTTACACTTGCTGGACAGATTCGCAATGAATCGGCATATGTAGGCTAAGTGGCCTTGAATACCATCAAGAACCCGAACATTGCTCTATTGAGGAATTTTGATGATTGCCTTGATCTTCTCTGGGTCGATCTCGATGCCCCAGTATCAGACAACAATGTCGAGAAACTTCCCGGAGGTGACCCCGAAGGCACACTTCAACGGGTTCATCTTCAGGTGGCGGGAACGAAGGAAACCGAATACTTTCTCTAGGTCCTTGAGATGTTCCTGGAGCTAGAGATATTTGACCACCAGGTTGTCCACATAGCATTCCACCAATTTTCTGAGGATTGGCTTAAATATGCCATGCATGGCCCGCTGATAGGTGGCACCCGCATTTTTCAGGCCGAATGGAATAACCTGGTAACAAAAAGTACCTTGGGGTGCCTGGAAAGCGGTAAATTCCTCATCCTCAGGGTCCATATGGATCTAATTATATCCAGAGTAAACATCCATGTAGGACAGGGCTTGGAATCCGGTCGTAGCATCGATCAACAATTCTGTCACTGGAAGGGGAAAATCATCCTTCAGACAATGGCGGTTGAGATCGCGGAAGTCGATGCAGACTCTAATCTGACTGTTCTTCTTCATGAATGGCATGATGTTGGCTAACCACTTGGGGTACTGAACCTCCTTGATGAAGTTTTCCTTGATAATCTTGTCAACTTCGGCCTCGACCATGGCACCGTGAGATGAATGCATCTTTCTGGGAGGCTGCTTGAACACATGATGGTTTGTAGGGAGACCGAGGCATTGGATGGATACCAAAGGATCTAGTCCTTGAATATCGTCATAACTCTAGGAAAACACATCACGGTGTTATTTGAGGAATCCCACATACCGCTGCTTATCCTCGAGGGACATAGTGGTGCTAATCAATGTGGGTCTTGGATGAGCCTCACTTCTGAGGTTCACCTGTACCAACTCATCGACCGTGTCTGACAGGCCTTCCTAAAAGGTAGTGGGAGTGTCCTCTATATCTTCTTCTCCACTTATAGAGGGATCATTCAAAAGGGGAGCTGCTTCTGAGCTATCAAACCCTAATGGGAAGCTGCTACCTTCTTGAGCGGCATATGTCATTACACCAGGACACTCCGGCGCTGCTGAGCCCATGTATATTGATAGAGTTAATATTTTCATTATTATTTGTATTTTTTTCAATTATTTAATCCCTAACAATTATTCAATGTGAGTGTATTTGCAGCATTTATGTGTTTTTGGTGTATTTTGGGCTTAAATTGAAAATGGGGTAATTCTGTAAAATTGTCAATTTTATATAGCTTCTGTTTTTCGAGAATAACTTTTATAATATGGGTCCAATTGAAGTGAATCATTTTTTTTAGGATTCCTATACTTGTGGGATTAAAATGGTCCTTCTGGACCAAGACCCAATTCGAAACCCAATGGTGCATAAAATTCAATGAATTGGAGAAATCAGTTTGGAAGGCAGAATGGACCCCACTTCATTAAATATGCAATATCTCCTTCATCCGAACTTAGAATGAGGTTATTTCAGCTGTTGTCGACATAGGACTTCAAAATGACGGCTTAAATTAAATTTAATAAATTATGGAGCTCATTAATCCATCCTTTTGTCGCGTCCAAGTGGAGTGGGTGAAACAGTGTTTTGCGTCCAGAAATGTAATTTTCATTAATTCGGCCATATCTTTCTTTAAACTTGTCCAATGACTCTCATATTTTGAGGGTAGATATAAAACTTCATTCCCAACATTCTATAAGAAGGGACCTTAGTGAGTTTCGGCCGTCTAGTTGGCATAACAGAGGAAAACTTCTGGAGGACATATTCTGGAGGATCAAATTTCTGTTCTTTATTTTCTTTTTTTTACACTTCTTAGTCTTGTAATGTGTTCTTCTTTCCCCTTAGTCACAATTAACCTTACCATGGTGGGGTAAAAGTATTTGTGATTGGGTAAAGAGAGGTTTTCCATGTTGTATTTCATGAGTTCCTTATCTTAATGTTTTAAAATCCTCTTCTCTTCTGTGAATCAGTTTCAATTTCCTATAACAGTTTTTATTATCATATATGATTGTATCAGATTTTAGATTCTGTTGTTCATTTATATTTGGACAATGATCAATATCTCCCTACACTAGGTTCTGGTTTATAAACAATGGAATAGACCGAGATTTAGTGGTGTAGTACTCGGTGATCACTGGTACGTGTGTGAGGCGTAGTGAATGTTTTTGATTACTTGGGATAAACAAGACCCGATTGGGAATTGCCTAAGATAATTGGGGGTATTTTCTACAACTCTATTACACATTGGAAGGATATTAGACCAACCTAAGATTTTAGAAAGGTTTATTCTCAAATTTTTAGTTGACCAAGGGAGTGAGAAGAAATGATTGTGGATTCTCACTCTTAACGATTTAGCATAGGAGAATTGGGTAAAATGAACAATGATAGAATTACAATTGGAAAACTGACCCTAACCTAATCACCATTTCATATCACTGATTTAGAACACATCATTTTTCAATTTTTTTCAAAACATTCACTTAATTACCTTACTTTATTTAGTTTCTTTCTTGTGTTTTCTAAATCAAACAATTTCTAAAAACAACCTCACTTCGTTCTATTTTAAGGTGACAGCTTAATTGTTGTGCACTCCTCTCTAGAGACAACCTAGGTAATCCACTCTACTGCATTTTAACTTAGGTAATATTTGTTTTTGTCACACCCCACGACAGGAACATGTCAAAACTTGGTGTCGTTGCCGGGGAGATAGTGCCAACATTTCTTTTCTTTTCTTTTCTCTCTTCTCATCTTTTCTCTTCAAAATTGCATGACTAGAACCTCAAAAACTGAACCTTTACCCATAGATCCTGAAATTGAAAGAACCTTGTTGAATAGACTTAGAAACATTATTTTAGAATCTGAATTTGAGGGCGTTCCCCGTGTAGACTCAAGTGAAACTTCAAGTGTTCACTCTGAGCCTGTCATCATGGCTGAAAATCAAAACCAAACACTTAGAGACCTCTGTGCACCACAATTCCTTAATCAAAACAATCAACATTCCATGCCAGTGTTACAAAATGATTTTGAAATGAAACCTAACATGATTCCTTTGCTTCCAAAGTTTCATGGTTTGGCAGGTGAAGATCCAAACAAACACATTAAAGAGTTCACACATGTTTGCTCAACTTTCAGACCCCGTGGAATTACCGAGGAGCAGGTAAAGTGGAAGGCATTTCCATTTTCGTTGGATGGAGCTACAAAAGAATGGTTGTACGGCCTACAACCCAGAGACGTACATGACTGTAATGACCTGGTAAGATTTTTTATGCAAAGATTCTTCCCCACCTCTAGAAGCACAACCATTCTTAAGGAAATCTACGCCATATGACAATCATCTGGAGAAACTCTTTATGAGTACTGTGAGAGATTTAAGAAGCTATGTGCCAGCTGTCCACATCAAGCCATTGAGGAACACAACTTTCTTGTCTTCTTATATCAAGGACTACTGGACAATGACATAAACCTTCTTGATGCATCATCTGGAGGTTCACTGATTGACAAGTCGTCAGAAGAAGCCAAGGTCTTGATTGAGAAGATTTCCCAAAACACACAGCAATTTGGAACAAGAGGTATTGGAACAAGAGGTATTCATGAGGTACGCACTTCTCATCCATCACCCTTATTAGAAACTAATATTGAAGATCTTACTAGTTTGGTGAGGCAGATGACCTTGAAGCAAGTTAGTGACCAACAAGCACCAGGTAAGGTTTGTGGTTTATGCTCATCTTCTGATCATTTCACTGACCAGTGTGCTGAAATACAGGGAATGGAAAGTTGTGCAGCGGCCTTTCAACCAAGGCAGTTCCAGCAAAATTAAGGATGGAGAGATCCTAACCAAGTCCAATATGGATTTGGAAATCAACAGAATCAAGCTAGGCCCCCGTACCAAAATTAGTTTCAAAACCAACCCCCATTCCAGAATCAATTCTAGAACCCTCCACCATTTCAACAAAAACCATCTTATAACTAGCCTTCTTACCAAAAACCAACCAGTCTCCAAAGACCCTATGAGCAACCATCCACTAGTGCCCAACCTCCAATTCAAAACCAACAAAAATCTGAGTTTGAATGACTGAATGACACTGTTAAAGATTTGTCCAATAAGTTTGAGAGTCTCATGGACTTTCTGACCAAAAATCCAGGTAAACTCCCTTCCCAAACAATCCCAAACCCAAAAGAGAATGTTAGTATTATAACTAAAAGAAGTGGAAAAGAACTCCAACCACCATCCACCATTGAACTTGAAACAATAAATACTAATATGGGTGAGAATGAAGTTAGAAATGATGAAAAGTCTATGAAAATGCATCGGGAAGAAGATAAGAAAGAGGAGGATGATAATGATAGGCCAACAAAAAAGAAACAAGAAACACCATTTCAGAGGAAACAAATGGAGAAGAAATATATACCACCACCATTTCCATCAAGGATTATTGAATCAAAGAGGTTACAAGAAGAAGCACTGCAAAAAGAAATTCGGGACACCTTTCAGAAAGTGGAAATCAACATACCGTTGCTTCAAGCACTCAAACAAATTCCAAAGTATGCTAAGTTTTTGAAGGATCTTTGTACCAAGAAAAGGGGACTTCAAGGTAATGAGAGGATAAATTTGGGAAGAAGCGTCTCAGCCCTTATCACACCACAATTGCCAACCAAATGTCAAGATCCAGGGACGTTTTCTATTCCATGCACCATTGGTTCATTAAATTTCTCTAATGCTTTGTGCGATTTAGGTGCATCAATTAATGTATTGCCTCACTCAGTATATACTTCTTTGTAGATGGGAGACTTGAAGCCCACAAGAGTGGTGGTCCAGCATGCAAATAGATCCACAGTTTTCCCAGCAGGAGTTCTGGAGGATGTCCTGGAAAAAGTCAAAGAGCTTTTATTCCATGCTGACTTTTATGTGTTGAATATGGAATATGATAGGATCCCATCACACTCACCCATCATTTTCGGGAGACCATTCTTAAATAAGGCCAAAACCATCATCAATGTCCATTAAGGGACACTTACCATGGAGTTTGGAGATAGCACTGTCCACTTCAATATTTTTGAATCCATGAGGCACCCATCAGATGATCATTCACTCTTCGCACTCTCCCATGAAGATGACATAGAACCAATTGAAGAATCAGGTATGTTTCATGAATTTTTATCATTAGGAGAGAATTTTTCCATTAAAGATATCACTAAACATATGGATTCCCAAACTATTGGAGGTTCTGATTTCCTGTTGGAAGAAGAGGTAAAATCTGATTTCTTTGATAATTTGTTAAATGATGATGAAGATGATATGATTTCTTGTGTGCAGGATGTCAAACCATTGGAAGTGGATAACTTCAATTTATTTTCATCTCTTGAGCATCCTCCTGATCTAGAATTAAAACCACTCCCCACAGATTTAAAATATGGTTACCTTATGGAGGGAGAGACATTACCAGTAATAATTGCTAATAATCAATCTAAAACTCAAGAAAAATCATTGATTGAGCTTTTGAGAGAGAATTTCCAAGCAATAGGGTGGAGCTTAGGTGATATCCCAGGAATAAACCCAAACATTTTCTCACATAGAATTTTTCTTGAGGGAGATTCCAAACCTATCAGACAACCCCAAAGGAGGCTGAACCCTACCCTGATGGAGGTTGTGAAAAAAGAGATTGAGAAGTTATTAGAAGACGGGATCATCTATCCCATATCAGATTCACAATGGGTAAGCCCCATCCATATAGTCCCAAAGAAAACTGGCCTAACCATTGTGAGGAATGAAAAGAATGAATTAGTCCCTGTGAAAATTCAGAATAGTTGGAGAGTATGCATCGATTTTAGGAAGCTGAATAAGGTCACTCGAAAAGATCATTTCCCTATCCCGTTCACTGACCAGATGTTAGAGCTATTGGCATTGAGAACTCATTATTGCTTTTTGGATGGATTTTCAGGTTATTTTCAGGTACCCATTGCCCCCGAGGATCAAGAGAAGACTACCTTTACTTGTCCTTTCGGTACTTTTTCATAAAAAAGAATGCCATTTGGATTGTGTAATGCTCCAGGTACATTTCAGAGGTGTATGGTAAGTATATTTTCTGATCACATTGAAGATTTCTTGGAGGTTTTCTTGGATGACTTTATAGTTTTTGGAAATTCTTTTGACCACTGTTTGAAAAATCTGGAAAAAGTTTTGAAAACTTGCATTGAAAAAAACCTTGTTTTGAATTTTGAAAAGTGTCATTTTATGGTTGAGAGAGGAATTTTCCTTGGGCATGTCATTTCTCAGAAAGGCATTGAAGTTGATAAATTAAAAATTTAAGTGATAAATTCTTTGCCTTACCCAACTTGTGTGAAACATGTTAGATCATTTTTAGGACATGCAGGATTCTACAGGAAGTTTATAAAAGATTTCAGTAAGATTTCTCTCCCTCTCTCTAGATTACTTTTGAACGATGCTGATTTTGATTTCAATGGTTCATGTAGGGAAGCATTTGATGAGTTGAAGAAGAAATTGATTACACCACCAGTGATGCAGCCACCAAATTGGGAAGAACCATTTGAGCTACTTTGTGATGCTTCAAACCAAGAAGTTGGAGTTGTCCTTTCTCAGTGAATTGAGGGCAGGCCACAAGTCATTTCATATGCCTCGAAAACCTTAGATGCGGCCTAATTCAACTACACAACAACAGAAAAAGAGTTTTTAGCAATTGTTTTTGCTTTAGAAAGATTTAGATCGTATCTGCTTGGAACTAAAGTCATTGTGTTTTCTGATCATGCAGCTCTTAGGTACTTGATGAAGAAGGCTGAAGCAAAACCAAGGCTAGTGAGATGGATACTACTACTATAGGAGTTCAACATAGATATCAAAGATAAGAAGGGATCTGAGAACCAAGTGGCTGATCACTTAAGTAGACTACCCAACACCGCTGAAGTTGAGATTCCAGACACTGAACCACTAAATGATCGCCTTCCAGGAGAGCAGTTGTACTTGATTGAAGGAGAAGTACCTTGGTATGCTGACATGGTCAATTATTTTGTAACATCTCAGGTCCCATCTCATTTAAATTCTCACCAAATTCACAAATTGAAATCAAAATCTAAATATTACATCTGGGATGATCCATTTCTTTGGAAGATTTGCAATGACCAAATGATCAGAAGATGTTTGTCTAAAAATGAAATTGAATCAGTCTTTAGGTTTTTTCACACATTAGCTTGTGGAGGCCACTTTGGACCTCAAAGGACTGCAAGAAAGGTTTTAGAATCTGGACTTTATTGGCCAACACTTTTCAAAGATTCTCATGAATTTTGTAAACGGTGTGAAAAATGTCAATTTTCAGGAAATATTTCAAAGAGACAAGAAATGCCCCAAAAGCCACTTAATTTTTGTGAAATATTTGAAGTTTGGGGGATAGATTTTATGGGACCTTTCCCAATTTCATTTGGAAATTCTTATATTCTTCTTGCTGTTGATTATGTTTCCAAATGGGTGGAAGCAAAAGCCACCATGACTGATGATGCTAAATTTGTTTGTGATTTTGTCAGGACTAACATATTTTGTAGGTTTGGAGTTCCTAGAGCCATCATTAGTGATCAAGGGACTCACTTTTGTTATTGGAGAATGGCGGCTTTGTTGAAAAGGTATGGGGTGCATCATAAAACATCAACTCCCTATCATCCATAGACTAATGGGCAAGCTGAAGTGTCCAATAGGGAAATCAAAGGAATTTTGGAAAAGACTGTTAATCCAAATAGGAAGGATTGGAGCCAATGGTTAGAAGACACATTATGGGCTTACAGGACAGCCTACAAAACTCCAATTGGAATGAGTCCATATAGGCTGATTTATGGGAAAAGTTGTCACCTACCTGTGGAATTGGAACATAAGGCATACTGGGCTGTGAGGAAGATGAATCTGGATCTTGAAAGTGCTAGTAAAGAGAGAATATTGCAATTACAGGAGTTGGAAGAAATTCGAAGGGAAGCATTTGAAAATTCCAAGATTTACAAAGAGAGAACAAGAGTGGCTCATGACAAACTGATCCAACCAAAGGACTTCTATCCAGGAGACAAAGTGTTATTCAATTCAAGACTCAAGCTGATGCCAGGTAAACTTCGTTCCAGGTGGGAAGATCCATTTATAGTTACTCGTGTATATCCTTTTGATGCTATACAGATTGTGAAGGATGGATTGAAGGATCCATTCACTATTAATGGGAACAGATTGAAGAAATTCCTTGGGACCATGCCATCAGAGCCAATGGAGGAGATCACACTCCTCCAACCTGTTTATCAATAAACTCCATCAAGTCGTACCTCTCCTTTATATTTTAATGATTTTTGTGATTAAATTTCCAATATTCTTACATGTTAAATACATTTGAATGCATTGTGGATACTGAATCATTTAAGTGTGGTGGAGGGAAACTTTGTAGTGTAGGATTTTTTTATGTGTTGTTTGTTTTCCTATTTGTTTTTTAAAAAAACATGTGAGTGTTTAAAATTTTGTGTGTTTATTTTTCAATTTTTGTGTGTTTTTTAAACTTTTGAGATGAAATGATTATCATTGATATTTTTGAAACCCATCTCCATGAGTGAAATAATTTATTCCTTGAAACTGAGCTTAAATGAATGCTGAAAATGACATTGTTTCAAGTTCAGTTCATTGGGAATTTCATGAAAAATACTCTATTTTGTTTGAATCCCATGCCACATATCACTGTCTTTATATTTGAAATCACATTCCCGTGAGGCTTCTGAACCTATTATTTTCATATTCTTTACATTCACCTCACTTCTTGAGAGAACCAAATCATGCTTGATTTAACCAGAATTTGATTTATTCCTGTCAAAACTTGAGGGTTTGAGGTACTTGTGTTTTAAATGATTGAGGCATTTCTTTGGTTTGAAAGCCCCCTTTTCAAGATAATCCCTTTCATAATGGCCTACCTTGAACATTTAATCCTTGTAGCCCATAGAAGCCATGAAAATCATGTTAGGTTATCCACATTATAAGCCAATATTCCCTATCCAACCTACTCTTGAAGTGAAATTGCATGATCTATTTGAACATAAGTGTGGGGGGAAGAGGTCTTGTATTGTACTACCTTATTTGGGGATACTTCGGGTGAAAAAAATGTTGAAGAGATGTTATTGCTGCTGAAAAAAAAACAATCTAGCTGAAAGTTGTGCCTTTTCTGGAGCTTTCATGACAAGAGAAGTTGTGCCTTTCTGGAGCTTCTAATGTAAAAAGGAAGTTGTGCCTTTTCTGGAGCTTTCAAAAATATTATATTCGAGAAGATTGAAATGTTTGATGCTGAAATTATGATCTGTGTGAACATTCCTTGATATTCCATAAAGAAGGAGTTTATTTTCTTCTAAGGGGAGTGAAGAGAAGACCATACTTTTGTGAAAATTAGAGTAATGCAATTTTTCTTCAAAAAGAGCCAAGCCCTCTTCATTCAGCCTCAGAATTTTCACATATAAATCCTACCAACCTAAAGCCACAAAACAACCTTAACAAGTCCTCATGATAAACATATGTCTTTGACTCACATCGGGTGGAGATGTAGGAATTTATCAAGCCTATGGTGACCCTTGTATGAGTTTGGATGAGAAAGACATTGCTAAAAAATTGAAATTTGTGTAATGAGAGATAATGAAAGTTAGGTGATTGTTTTGTGTGTATGGGAGGAGAAATGAAGAGTAAATTTATTGAATGATCCTAAATTAATAACATTAAATAATAGAGTTTGAGGAGGCATGATATATTTTGTTTCTTGTTTTCAAATTTGTGGATCTCATGGATATGTGTTTTGAATTTACTTTGAATTTATTTTGATTCGGACTTGTCCAGGAGTCCAAGTGATAAGTGTGGGGGAATTGATAGAGTTAATATTTTAATTATTATTTATATGTTTTTCAATGAATTAATCCCTCACAATTATTCAATGTGAGTGTATTTGCAGCATTTATGTGTTTTTGGTGTATTTTGGGCTTAAATGTGAAAATGGGGTAATTCTGTAAAATTGTCAGTTTTATATAGCTTCTGATTTTCGGGCATAACATTTATAATATGGATCCAATTGAAGTGAATATTTTTTTTAGGATTCAGATACTTGGGGGCTTAAAATGTTCCTTCTGGACCAAGACCCAATTCGAAACCCAATGGTGCCGAAAATTCAATGAAGTGGAGAAATCAATTTGGAAGGCAGAATGGACCCCACTTCATTAAATATGCAATATCTCCTTCATAAGACCTTAGAATGAGGTGCTTTCAGCTGTTGTCGTCATAGGACTTCAAAAGTACGGCTCAAATTAAATCTCATAAATTATGGAGCTCAGTAATGCATCCTTTTGTCGCGTCTAAGTGGAGTGGGTGGAATAGTGTTTGGAAGCCAGAAACGTAATGGTCATTGATTCGGCCATATCTTTCTTTACACATGTCCAATGACTCTAACATTTTGAGGGTCGGCATAGAACTTCATTCCCAACATTCTATAAGAAGGGATCTTAGTGTGTTTCGGCCGTCTGGTGGGCATAACAGAGGAAAACTTCTAGAGGATAGATTCTGGAGGATCAAATTTCTGTTCTTTCTTTTCTTTGTTTTACAATTCTTAGTCTTGTAATGTGTTCTTCTTTCCCATTAGTCACAATTAACCTTACCATGGTGGGGTAAAATTATGTTTTATTGGGGATGGAGAGGTTTTCCATTTTTTATTTCATGAGTTCCTTATCTTAATGTTTTAAAATCCTCTTCTCTTCTGTGAATCAGTTTCAATTTCCTATAACAGTTTTTATTATCATATATGATTGTATCGGATTTTAGATTCTGTTGTTCATTTATATTTGGTCAATGATCAATATCTCCCTCCACTAGGTTCTGGTTTATAAACAATGGAATAGACCGGGATTTAGTGGTGTAGTACTCGGTGATCACCGGTACGTGTGTAAGGAGTAGTGAATGTTCTTAATTACTTGGGATAAACAAGACCCGATTGGGAATTGCCTAAGATAATTGGGGGTATTTTCTACAAATCTATTACACATTGGAAGGATATTAGACCAACCTAAGATTTTAGTAAGGTTTATTCTCACATTTTTAATTGACCAAGGGAGTGAGAAGAAACGATTGTGGATTCACACTCTTAACGATTTAGCATAGGAGAATTGGGTAAACTGAATAATGATAGAATTACAATTGGAAAACTGACCCTAAACTTATCACCATTTCATATCACTTATTTAGAACACATCATATTTCAATTTTTTTAAAAACTTTCACTTAATTACCTTACTTTATTTAGTTTCTTTCTTTTATTTTCTAAATCAAACAATTTCTAAAAACAACATCACTTCTTTCTATTTTAAGGTGACAACTTAATTGTTGTTCACTCCTATCTAGAGACAACCTAGGTAATCCACTCTACTTCATTTTAACTTAGGTAATATTTGTTTTTGTCACACCCCACGATAGGCATGTGTCAGCTATGAAGGTTGTCGACCCAATCCCATCTGGTCTTCGTCCCAAGGGGCCACACTTGATAATATCAAAGCAGTAGTGGTGCGTCGGCTGGAGCCGACTTATCCCAGCCCAGTGAAACAGGATAGTATAACGTATCATCGTTGCCAAGAGTCGGACATCTCAATACCTTATGGGAGTGGGAGGCTCTGGGATCACTGGAGCCTGGTTCATATAAGAATACGAAGTGATCCTCCAATGCCGCCTAGATCTGGGAGCATGATTCCCCCTTGTTGAAGAAATGAAAAAACACTGCCCCATATCAGGAGTTTTGGACTCCAACTGATGGATCGAGAAGATGTAATCATCATTCAGGCCTGTCCAAGGGTCGGTCGTAGCGGCAACGGGCTAAACCTCACTTGCCTGGACTTGCTTATCCTTTCTTTTGTAATAATCGACATCCAAGTAGCGGGCTTCGCAAGAGGCGAAAGGAGCTGCATAACCTTGGAGTACGCCTACTCTAAAATTAAGGGAGTACTTGAGGCATTGGTTATATGATGAGGGGATGGCAGCATGCAGATGGAGCCATGGCCTACCCATAAATGCATTGTACGCAGTGTACTGGGAGACAACCATGAATTCGGTGCTGGAAACCAGGCCACCGAACTGGGTCTTCAAACAGATCTTGCTGACTAGGGTCTGTTCGGTCCTATCATATCCCTGAATCCTTAAATCAGAGGGAGTCAGGTCATCCACGGACTACCCCAGCTTCTGCAGTGTCCGTGTCGAGATAAGGTTGATCCCGGAGCCAGTGTCAACGAGATAGCGGCGAACCTCCACGCCATTGAATTGGCTAGTGATATATAGCAGGCGGATGTGCCCCTGTATGGGAGGGTCTTTTTCTTCGCTAGATAATGAGATGACGACCTAGCATTCAGCATTCTCAACTACTTCAACATGGAAGGCTTCTGCAGCTTCTACCTCCGTCTCAAACTGGAGGGGGCTTCTTAAAGCCTTAGCGAGTGCTTCGTGCATATCTGGCGATAGGCGAAGGGCTTCAAGGATGGAGAGCCTTGTTGGGATGCTAGCAAGGTGCTTCAAAAAATCATACTTACATGCCAGGCGCAAACCTATGCTTATAGGAGTCCATTCTGCGACTGAAGGCATGGCAGACCCTGCCGGCTGGACCGGCGGCTGACTGGTTCTGGGGACATCTTGCTGCTCCCTATTCGGAGCTTGGAGGGTAGCTACCAGATGGGGATCGGGTGACTGAGATTGTCCTGTGGCTGGGCGAAGCTGATCGCGATACGGTCGAAGTGGCTCTGCCTGATCCAGCAACACAAACGGTGGTGGAGGAGGTCCTGTTGACACTGGATGAAGAGGCTGCGCGTGCTGAGTTCTACATTGGACCTGTTGTCTGGTCTCAGTGGCTTGCACGGCCTAGCTGGATGTAACAGCCCGATATTTTATGAAAAATATTATTTTTAATTTCATTAATGTCTTGTGTTGTACTCTACACCAAAAAAAGCTTGCACAACACACATCCTTGACTTGCCTTACATTACATGCAATCGCGACCTTCCTCAATAGCGTGTGTAGTATGCAATAACGAGTTTCACTAAACAACAATATGCTATTAAAATATTATTAAAACTAGCCGTTATGAATAGTAATAACCACTTTTTGAAATTTTGTATATTTTATTTTTCAAAATGGAATTCATTTTTGGATTCGTAATATCGAAATTATCTTAGGGTGAAATTTTGGTACTTTTCGGATAACTTTCATTTTCTGATGAATAGTGAAAATTACTAAATTTTAATTAAAAACAACCTTTTAAATCGAAATAATTAATAGTGATAAATTATTAATTTGAGTGTTTTTAAAGTATATTTAGAATATATTTTTACAATTTAATACAATGTTGTTCATTGGATGTAATTTCACATTTAAACCAGACATAAACAAGTGTCAATCTTTTGATAGTTATTATCTCTTAAGAACACACTATTTGTTTTGACGATGGGAATTAATTTTTAAATTAATTAATGCAAATGATATGTTTTGAATTTGGTAAAATAGACATCATTTTTGAGTTCATAATATCAAGTATATTTTAGGCCTAATTTTTGGTATTTTTCTGGAAACTTTCATTTTTTGATGAATAGTGAAACCACTAAGTGGTAGTTAAGAAAAATGAATTTTTCATAAAACATAATTTTACCGCTTCTGTGAGTAAAATTTCAAAAATCCGAGAGACACGATTGATGTCAGTATGTAAAATTTGGTTCAATGAGATGAAAATAATTTTTGGTGAATAATAATTTTTTACTTTTTTTTACCACGGTTAAAAGTAAATAGGGTAATTAAGGGTAAAAATGATATTATTATTACCCTAACACATGTCTTAATTCTCTTGGATAAGTGTAATTCGACCAAAAACAACCTTAGGAATAAACTACGACCATTTAGGCCCACTTGGATTAGATTAGGACATTTATTATTAATTTATTTAAAGAAGGGTTAAAATAGTTAAAATCAAAGTTTAATAAGTAAATAATTTTTAATATAGGGCTATACATAAGATAAATTCGACTATAAATAGTCATTAGAAAGATAAAACGATTTCCTACATAATGGTATTTTATTTTTAATTTTTTAGACATTAAATAATTTATTTTATTTATGACACAAAGATGATGCAGTAATTATCTTATTAATGAAATATTGACATAATTGATATTATAAATACACAAATAAATGTAATTTCAGACTTTTTATGAATTAAACTAATTTTCTAGGTTAATATGACATGTTAGTATTGATTTAAGTAACTTGGTTCGAACTAATCATTCTTTTATGATTTTCACAAAAATCAATTACAAAATAGTGTCAAAATTGACATAAAATAGTTTTTAAAACAAATATTATATTATTAATTGTTATTTTATTCCTAAAAATCTATGTTTTGGCCGAATTACTTAGATAAGGTTATAAATATTAATAACAAACAACTTGGGATTCGTTTGGCTTCTTATAGTAAGTTTATTAACCTTATAGTATAAGAACAGAAGAAGACACGGTAAAAGTTAAATTATCTAACTTAAAGTTAAATCTAAATGATAAGGTTAAAATTGATACCTAAACTTGTCTAAATTATATTGGGTGAGAGTATTTCGACCGATCCCCACCTTATCTTCTAAATGAATCAATTTGGATCTATTTAAAACCGAAATTGACTTTATAATAAAATAATAGTTTTAGTTATTCCAAAGGTGCCCCTCTCCTCCCTTATAAAAGGGCACCTCCTCCCCCTCTTCCTCACACCACTTTGAGCCTTCAAGCTCGACCAAAACCTACTAATTTATTCTCTCCACTTCCCTAGAAACATCCTAGAGGTTCTGGTCTTCTTCAAAGACCTATTTTAGTTCCCTAAAAGGAGGTCTCAAAGAAGCACTTCAAAGAAGAGGTAATGTTTGTTACCGATTCTTTCATCTTTATTTCTTCTTTAACTTTTTCTTATTTAGTTGTTTCATTATGAAGTAATAACATCAGTATCACTCATATACGGATGTGTTATTATAAGTATGAAACAACCCTATTTCACCATCTATCCATCCTACGGAAAAAGAAATCACCGCGCATGCGTACGTACGGAATACCATCTCCACGCCGTGGTGTAATCTATTTTCCACCACCACCTTACTTGGATGGGTATAATGGTGTAAATAATGACTATATATGACTAATATAAAGTGATACTGATTCTGAAATAGTATACATACATTCCAATACAATTCCACGATCATGAGAACGATATCATCGCTTGTGCGTACGTACGGACTACCGTCTCCACGACGCGATGAGATTCATTCTCCACGTTAACCATTCATGAATGATTACGAAGTATATATAATAAGTAATCATGAAATATATGGAATAATAATGATACTGGATTTATTTGTATATATATTTATGTCATCTAATTAATTCCATTCAACTCAATAAGGAAACGAAAACAGCGTTCATGCGTACGTACGACCTACCGTCTCCATGAATGGTGTATTTATTTCCATTTACTAATCTATTATATATATGTGTATTCTGAATATATATTATATGTAAATCATGTTTTATATTCTGGAATTAAGTAATCATGATCTATGTAATCATATGAATAATTACAAGTCAAAACACGGACGAAAAATGAAACGATTTTACCCAAAACACTCTTTAACATGGAATTTACAAAAGAACAGGTAATATAAAGTCATAAGTGAACCATATATGATATAATAATAATGCGTATGATTCTGGAATAAGTCAATGACATTATTTAAATCATTATACAGGAGGTTCGGACACTTACGAAGTAAATCGGACCTAAGGTAAGGGAAATATCACAATCTCATTTTTATCCGAGATTGTTCATACTTTGGAATTTACTGGGGTGTATTTTCTCATCCACATACATGTTTCCTCAATATGTAATATTTATATCCTTCTACAATATTTTATATCCAATTTTACCCTTTTGTGAGTTTTTAGTAAAAGATATGAAAGGAATCTTTTGTCGTTTTTCGTACGAGGTACTTTTTGACTTTTCCGACAAAAGTACGAGAAGAATGTTTTTTTAACTTATACGGCATGAATGGATTTTTAAAAAATTATTTCCAAGAAGCTTCCTTTAAAAGTTTTCAAGTTTATTTTTAATCAACTTCTTTTAGTTTAAAATTGTATGACATGTTAAGAAAGGAAAATGTTTTTTAAGTATAAAGGATATTTTCATCAAGAATGGAGTTCAAGTGTTTTATCAAAATTATTTTCCATCTAAGATAATATAGGGTTCTGATTTTATCCCTATAATTACATTGATTTTATTATGTTGTGATGGAATTATTTTTATGAATTCATTTATCTTATATGAATTTTTTTATGATGTCACGATGTTTAAGAATTCCATTTTTATTACATGGGTTATGAAATGATGTATGATTTATGATTTTTTTGGCACACATAAGAATGGTTACATTATGAGATGGGTGGGACCTATATCTCCCTCCAATGCATTGGGTAAAGATTTTATATCTCATGAGATATACATGGATGGAATGGTAGGTTATACCGGTTCAGTGAAACAGGACTGAAATGAGGAGTGAACTCGGTTCAGAAAGAGACTTTGTCCCCTAAGATAGTCTTGGCAATGAGTCTTGACTAATAAGTAATGATTCTCTATGATTATGTGTGTATGCCACAAAGTTTCATGTTTTAAGTTTTATTGGGATTACATTTCACTACTATGATTTATCCCATGTTATGAAATTATGATCTCTTTTGCAGGTTAAGATTTCCAAAAGATATGTTATTATGAATATGACGTGATTGATATTTCTTTTGTTTACCCTTACTGAGCATTTGAGCTCACCCTTTTATGTTTTCTTTTCCCCAGGACATAAAGAAAGGATTTAGGTTTAAAAAAAATAAGATCTTTATGGGAGATGTTGAAGATCTTTCACCACGATTAGAAGATTATATTCCGAGTTTCCAAAGACACTAAACTATTACGGTCCTTGTGTGTGTGTTTTTGTTATGTACTATGTATTCCGCAAAGTAATGTAATGTCCATGTACGTCAGGATTCGGGTCTCTACAGTTGGTATCAGAGGAAAGGTTTAGTCAACCTTTGGAAACTAGGATGCGAGAACTTTAGTGAGATCCCTATAGATATTTCTAAGGTATGTCTAGGGATATCCCTAAGGATAAGTATACGTATAGGATATAGTCCTAGAACTATGGTAACAATATTAGATTTAACCAAAGATGTTAGATATTGAAGTTACTCCCCCTTTATTATGATTTTTGCCTCTCACACTATTCTTTTTGGGTTTTAGACGATTGCTGGAACCCGAAGGAACCGTGTTGATCAATGCAATGGACAATGCAATGATTGTCCTCCTGAACAAAAAAATGTTATGGGAGATGGAGTGAAAAATCTTATTGCTATACTTACAAAAGCTATGAATCATTCTGGACTTCCAAATGAGTAGAGAAGGGAACAATATTCTATTGAGTCCTTCATGAGGCAACGTCCACCTTCTTTCAGTGGGACTTCTGATCCACTTGTTTCTGAACAATGGATTAGTAATACAAAAAATATATTTTCAATTCTTCAATGTTCTGAACATGATAAAGTCATCTTAGTAGTGTATCGTTTGGAAGGTGAAACTGATCAATGGTGGAATCTTATCAAGAATACGAGGCAAAGATATGAAATTGAGTCCATGGAATGGGATGAGTTCAAGAAATTATTTTTCAATAAGTACTTCCCTCGTATTCTTAAAACAAAGATGGAGAAGGATTTTCTTGAACTAAAGAAAAAGGATGATGAATCTATTGGTATATACGAAGCAAATTTTACAAGGCTTGCATGGTATGCATCTGGATTTATCATCCAACCTGAAAGTAACATTGATCGATTCTTCAGTGTCTTAAAACCAAATCTTCGAAGGGCATTAGCTATAAGAGACTTCAGTAGCTATGAAGAAATTGTGCGTTGTGCTATCAAGGTAGAAATGGAAGTTGGTGTTACTTATCCATCTCATAGTTTTGACAAGAAACGAAAGATGGAGTTCAAGGAGAAATCTCATAATAATGGTGAAAAGAAGATGAATGTTTCCTTATGCTCAAAGTGTGGAATGAAGCATTGTGGAGATTGTCTTAAAGGGACTAGAAAATGTTGTAAGTGTGGAAAAGAAGGTCATCGAGCAGCTGAGTGTCGAAGTAATGGAAAAAGGGTTTCTAATGATGTGAATAAAGAAAATACTGCAGAGAACACACCACCTACACTTCAATGCTTCAAGTGCAAGGAAATGGGGCATTATGCTAATAAATTCCCTAATCCAAGATTTAGTGATGATCGACGTGAGAAACCACTTAAGGCAAAGGACAAAGGGAAGTCACCTGCGATCACCATTGGTGATGTTGAATATGACAATGATGTGGTGGAATGATTAAGTGTTTATGTAATGGGATTCCAGAATAATGTTGTATATAGTATCGTGGAATATTGGAATATTTATGTTTTGGTCTATTGTGGTTTTCAATAATTTTATGGCATCGGTAACCATGAAAAGTGATTGAAATATTTTTGGAAAGTAGATGATTTGCACATAATGAAGGGATAAAGAGAATCTAATATGTTTGATAGTATTCATGAGCTCATGATTGATATAAGGACTAAGTGATATCATGGTTTGAGGATATATAATTTTGAGGATTTTGGTATGTGGAAAGTGTTAACTTTTAACTGCATTCATGTTTTCACTATGGTTCAATTAATGGGTATTAATTATTCAAGAGAATACATGATTAAGGTATTCACATGTTTGTAATTTGACTAACAAGATATATCTTATAATATATGGGGGATAAATGATGGCATTCACGTGAATGTTATGTGACATTTCAAGTAATCATTTTCGTTATACTATGATCTTGGACCGAAGTATTTTAGATAAGCCAAAAGATTGGAATTGATTATGTTGGAAATAAGTTAGGATAGAACTTTTTTTCGATATTATTGATGGGATGTTATAGTAATATAGCTTTAGAAAAAGGACAACCTGCAGGACGGGCGACAGCCCATCGCGTCAGACAAGGCTGTGGAAATCGAACCCACAACCGAAGTGCGACTGGCCTTTATCGCCTACCACTAGCCTACAGGAAGTCCCTGGTTAGTAGAAACTAGTTTTATTTTATTACGCGGTATGATATATGAAGTATAAGTTCATTTTTGGAATCGTATACGATTAACCTCACCATAGATGGACTTATGTATATTTGATAACTTTTGTTAACCTTTTGTTTAAAACAGATGGAATGACCCATCATTCTATCACATGATCTATTAACACTTCATGAATAACAAATTCAAATTCATTTCTTTAAGAGATGAATTGGAAATTGTTCAAAGCACGAACAACAGTGAAATTGTACCAAAATCATGTAAGTATTTCTTTTAATTCACCAACTTTAGGGAAATGATCTTGAAAACCAAAAATGTTGTCATAGTGCTCTTATATCTGATGAATCAGATGGTACCTTAGATCATCACAAATTTATGGCTTTGTGATTGTTGGCTTTTCCATAGCCATGTTCTCTACCACTCTCCATCAGAACATGATGGTTAGATTTCTCTTCCATATCCATATTTTCACCTATGTGGAAACCTAGTGATTAGTTTATTTGGGTAACCGTTACGTTTCATACTTTTGTTTTTAAAGATTGGTTTTGGTATTCCTTTTTTACGATGTGGGTTTCTATTAAAGAAACTTTCTAATAATAAACCATTTATAACCCTGACGAATTTCGCGGGCGAAATTCATTTTAAGGGGGGTAGAATGTAACAGCACGAGATTTTATGAAAAATATTCTTTTTAATTTCATTAATGTCTTGTGTTGTACGCTACACTAAAAGGATCTTGCACAACACGCATCCTTGACTTGCCTTGCATTACACGCAATCGCGACCTTCCTCGATAGCGTGTGTAGTACGCAATAACGAGTTTCACTAAACAACAATATGCTATTAAAATATTATTAAAACTAGCCGTTATGAATAGTAATAACCACTTTTTGAAATATTGTAAATTTTATTTTTCAAAATGGAATTCATTTTTGGATTCTTAATATTGAAATTATCTTAGGGTGAAATTTTGGTACTTTTCGGATAACTTTCATTTTCTGATGAATAGTGAAAATTAATAAATTTTAATTAAAAACAACATTTTTAATCGAAATAATTAATAGTGATAAATGATTAATTTGAGTGGTTTTAAAGTATATTTAGAATATATTTTTACAATTTAATACAATGTTGTTCATTGGATGTAATTTCACATTTAAACCAGACATAAACAAGTGTCAATCTTTTGATAGTTATTATCTCTTAAGAACAAGCTATTTGTTTTGACGACGAGAATTAATTTTTAAATTAATTAATGCAACTGATATGTTTTGAATTTGGTAAAATAGACATCATTTTTGAGTTCATAATATCAAATATAGCTTAATCCTAATTTTTGGTATTTTTCTGGAAACTTTCATTTTTTGGTGAATAGTGAAACCACTAAGTGGTAGTTAAGAAAAATGAATTTTTCATAAAACTTAATTTTACAACTTCTGTGAGTGGAATTTCAAAAATCCGAGAGAAACGGTTGATGTCAGTAAGTAAAATTTGGTTCAATGAGATGAAAATAATTTTTGGTGAATAGTAATTTTTTACTTTTTTTTTGCCACGGTTAAAAGTAAATAGGGTAATTAAGGGTAAAAATGATATTATTATTACCCTAACAAATGTTTTAATTTTATTTTATAAGTTTAATTCGACCAAAAACAACCTTAGTAATAAAATATGACCATTTAGGCCCACTTGGATTAGATTAGGACATTTATTATTAATTTATTTAAAGAAGGTTTAAAATAGTTAAAATCAATGTTTAATAAGTAAATAATTTTTAATATAGGGTTATACATAAGATAAATTCAACTATAAATAGTCATTAGAAAGATAAAAAGATTTACTACATAATGGTATTTTATTTGTAATTTTTTAGACATTAAATAATTTAGCTTATTTATGACACAAAGATGATGGAGTAATTATCTTATTAATGAAATATTGACATAATTGATATTATAAATACCCAAATAAATGTAATTTCAGACTTTTTATTAATTACACTAATTTTATATGTTAATATGACATGTTAGTATTGATTTAAGTAACTTGGTTTGAACTAATCATTCTGTTATGATTTTCACAAAAATCAATTACAAAATAGTTTCAAAATTGACATAAAATAGTTTTTAAAACAAATATTATATTATTAATTGTTATTTTATTCCTAAAAATCTATGGTTCGGCCAAATTACATAGATAAGGTTATATATATTAATAATAAACAACTTGGGGTTCTTTTGGCTTCTTATATTATGTTTATTAACCTTATATTATAAGAACACAAGAAGACACGGTAAAAGTTAAATTATCTAACTTAAAGTTAAATATAAATGATAAGGTTAAAATTGATACCTAAACTTGTCTAAATTCTATTGGATGAGAGGATTTAGACCCATACCCACCTTATCTTCGAAATGAATCAATTTGGAGCTATTTAAAACCGAATTTGGCTTTATAATAAAATAATAGTTTTTGTTATTCCAAAGGTGCCCCTCTCCTCCCTTATAAAAGGGCACCTCCTCCCCCTCTTCCTCACACCACTTTGAGCCTTCAAGCTCGGCCAACCCCTTCCAATTTCTTCTATCCACTTCCCTAGAAACATCCTAGAGGTTCTGGTCTTTTTCAAAGACCTATTTTAGTGCCCTAAAAGGAGGTCTCAAAAAAGCACTTCAAAGAAGAGGTAATGTCCGTTACCGATTCTTTCATCTTTATTTGTTCTTCCACTTCTTCTTCTTTAGTTGTTTCATTATGAAGTAATAACATCAGTATCACTCATATACTGATATGTTATTATAAGTATGAAACAACCCTATTTCACCATCTATCCATCCTACAGAAAAAGAAATCATCATGCGTGCGTACGTACGGAATACCGTCTCCACGCCATGGTGTAATATATTTTCCACCACCACCTTACTTGGATGGGTATAATGGTGTAAATAATGACTATATATGACTATTATAAAGTTATACTGATTCTGAAATAGTATACATACACTCCAATAAAATTCCACGATCATGAGAACGATATCATCACTCGTGCGTACGTACGGACTACCGTCTCCACGACGCGATGAGATTCATTATCCATGTTAACCATTCATGAATTATTATAAAGTATATATAATATGTAATAATGAAATATATGACATAATAATGATACTGGATTTATTTTTATATATATTTATGTCATCTACTTAATTCCATTCAACTCAATAAGGAAACGAAAACAACGTTCATGCGTACGTACGGCCTACCGTCTCCATGAACGGTGTATTTCTTTCCATTTACTGATCTATTATATATATGTGTATTCTGAATATATATTATATATAAATCATGTTTTATATTCTGGAATTAAGTAATCATGATCTAAGTAATCATATGAATAATTACAAGTCAAAACACGGATGAAAAATGAAACGATTTTACCCAAAACACTCTTTAACATTGAATTTACAAAAGAATGGGTAATATAAAGTCATAAGTGAACCATATATGATATCATAATAATGAGTATGATTCTGGAATAAGTCAATGACATTATTTAAATCATTATACAGGAGGTTCAGACACTTACGAAGCAAATCAGACCTAAGGTAAGGGATATATCACAATCTCATTTTTATCTGAGATTGTTTATACTTTGGCATTTACTGGTGTGTATTTTATCATCCACATCCATGTTTCCTCAATATGTAATATTTATATCCCTCTACAATATTTTATATCCAATTTTACTCTTCTGTGAGTTTTTAGTAAAAGATATGAAAGGAATTTTTTGTTGTTTTTCGTACGTGGTACTTTTTGACTTTTCCGACAAAAGTACGAGAAGAATGTTTTTTTAACTTATACGACATGAATGGATTTTTAAAACATTATTTCCAAGAAGCTTCCTTTAAAAGTATTCAAGTTTATTTTTAATCAACTTCTTTTAGTTTAAAATTTTATGACATGTTAGGAAAGGAAAATGTTTTTTAAGTAGAAAGGATATTTTCCTCAAGAATGGAGTTCAAGTGTTTTATCAAAATTATTTTCCATCTAAGATAATATAGGGTTCTGATTTTATCCCAATCATTACATTTATTTGATTATGTTGTGATGGAATTATTTTTATGAATTCATTTATCTTATATGAATTGTTTTATGATGTCACGATGTTTAAGAATTCCATTTTTATTACATGGGTTATGCAATAATGTATGATTTATGATTTTTGTGGCACACATAAGAATGGTTTCATTATGAGATGGGTGGTACCTATATATCCCTCCAATGCATTGGGTAAAGATTTTATATCTCATGAGATATACATGGATGGAATGGTAGGTTATACCGGTTCAGTGAAACAGGACTGAAACGAGGAGTGAACTCGGTTCAGAAAGGGACTTTTTCCACTAAGATAGTCTTAGAAATGAGTCTTGACTAATAAGAAATGGTTCTCTATGATTATGTGTGTATGCCACAAAGTTTCATGTTTTAAGTTATGATTATTGGGATTACATTTCACTACTATGATTTATCCCATGTTATGAAATTATGATCTCTTTTACAGGTTAAGATTTCCAAAAGATATGTTCTTATGAATATGATGTGATTGATATTTCTTTTCTTTACCCTTACTGAGCATTTGAGCTCACCCTTTTATGTTTTCTTTTCCCTAGGACATAAAGAAAGGATTTAGGTTTAAAAAGAAGAAGATCTTTATGGGAGATGTTGAAGATCTTTCACCACGATTAGAAGATTATATTCCGAGTTTCCAAAGACACTAAACTATTACGGTCCTTGTGTGTGTGTTTTTGTTATGTACTAAGTATTCCGCAAAAATAATGTAATGTCCATGTACGTCAGGCTTCGGGTCTCTACGCTGGAGGTTTCTACTGAGGTTCCCCGGTGACCCATATGGTCGCGGTTCCGCTGACGTTGGCATCGGCTGGGGACATTGGGGAGGTTTGTCTGGCGCTCTGTCTCATCGGGAGTCATATAGGGATTTACCAACTCGACGATGTTAACCGGAGCGTACCCCTTACTGTCACTCGATGAATCATCTACCACTAGGCAGATTCTGTGGGGGATTTCCATCTCTGGGGTCATGAAGCCACCGAGAGTGCGGGACGACAATGACATTGGTGGGGCGTGTTGCTTCTTCTTGTGCCGCTGATGTTTGCTCTTCTGGGAAGAGGCCAACTGAGATGATGATGCTGAAGTGGTGGCCACATCTTCTGAAGGCTCCGGCTGATTCAAAAATGCATGGATAATGACATGGGTGCGGGCAACCATCCTATGAGCTATCCAGTCATTATACTTCCAGGACCCGCGGTTAGGAACCTACTGCCACTTGCCTCCGTCGTCGCTACTGCTATCTGATCTCATAAAGACACCTGCCACTTGTGTCGGGGCTGGGACTAACCTGACTATGTTGTTGTTAATATGGACTTGGATCCAGTCCTTGAACACAGAGAATTTCTTGACTGTGTGACCTAGGATCTGGTGATAAGGGAAGTAGTTAGGGTGATCGGTGAGATGCGCCTCTTCCAGCTTCTGGCACTTGTGTAGTCGCCCAATTCTCTGCTCTAAGGCGATACAGAAGTAGCCGGGGACCTGAGCCTCATCAAATGAGTAGGTCTGATTCCTTTTGTCCGGAAAGGGGGCTCTGCGGGTCTGACCCTGATGGGGGGCCGGAGGAGCCTACCAAGGGGGCGGAACTTAATTATCTCGTCTAGGCGGCGCAAACATGTTACAGGGAGGTGCCTGCTGATTATGGGGCAGGCGCTGCTGGGCTGGAAACTATGCTCGTAGTGGAGGGCCTCTGTGAGGCTATGGAGCTAGCTCTACTGGCAGCAATTCTAGATTCCAATGGGCCTTTATCTGGGCCACCGCAGCGGGCTAGGCTCTAGCAGCTCTCCTTGCCAGAATTGCATGGGGCAGCAGACATGCCTGGACAGCCTATTGTAGAGCTTCCTTGAGGCACTGGGCCTTATCCAAGAAGTCTCGGAACCCTTCGGGATAATTATGAGTGATCAGGGAGGGAACCAGTTCCATCATGACATTCCCCAAGCTCATCGTCAGTAATTTCTCTTGAGTCAGCGGCATGTCAAGGGAGTATGTGAGCCCCTACCATCGGGTGATAAAGTCTGCGACTCGCTCGTCAGGCCTTTTCTTGCACCTGAAGAGGTCTGCGATGTTCATCTTCTGGGTGGTAAAGCTAAACTGGTAAAGGAACTGCCTGCGAAGGTTCTCCCATCCTGTCATGGATCCCACAGGGAGCTGGCTGTACCAAACAAATGTCGGCTCCTCTAGTGTTGAACAAAGCAACGGAGCTTGGTGGCCTCCTACTATACTGGAGTCCCTAACATAGGCCCGCGCCTCGAGTTGAAGTGGGCCAGGTGCTGTGGCTGGTCCCCCATACCATTAAATGGGGAGAAAGTGGGATTTCTGAATCCTGGGGGTGTCGGCATGTCATCAACCCATGCTGGGTATGGCTTGCCATCAGGTGGGATGACCACCTTCCGCATTTACAAAGCTTCCAGGAGGGTAACGAGTGCCGCCGTCAGATCATCCGGATGTGGGTCACTGTCTTGATGGGGATCCCTAACCACGAGCGCATTGAAGGGCTCCTCAACGTGGTAGAAAAACTCAGCGGCTTGTGGAGCGGCTGGTGGAGCTCGGACGGGGTTCCCGGGGTGGTCGCGCCATTCAGGAGGGTTTGGAAAAACATATCGTGCCCTCTTTCCATGGGCTCCAGCTTCTTCACTATCAGCGAACACATCATGATCAGGTTTTCCTAGGAGAATCCCACTGAGGGGTAGTTGTTCCTGCCCCTGCTGACCCGGCCTAGGATCACCGTAGTTGGGTTGCTGCTCTACAATGCGTTCAGCCAGAAGTTCATTGACTAACTTCTTCTCCTCGACAATCTGCTGACGCAGTGCGGCCTTCTAAGGGTCCTCTTCCATCTTCGTCACTGGGGCTGATGGGTCGGAGTGCTTGACATCTCTAACATGCTCTTTTCCTTTACCGAAATTCCATCTCGGTACTAGTGATTCAGTGGGTGCAGGTAGACCAAGGAGGTTCCTTTGCTGGCGAGTAATCCTTTCTGATGGGTCTAGTGGAAGCACATCCTCAGGGGGGACGTTCCCATCAAGAAGTCTCAGCCCATTCGACTCTCCTGTCAGATCAGTCATGTTGACTACCACTCGTCTTGGGGGCATGTTTTCACTACTATCAAGTGAGTCAGGCTTCCAGTGAATCACACTGAAAAGGAGGGAAACATAATGCCCCCAGCCATGGACTTGCACGTGGGGGGTAGCCTCCTCAACAACTCTATGGAGTATTTTAAAAATCTGAACGCACTATTGTTGGAGGGCCCTATAGTGGCTAGGTGACTCGGGGTGTCAGACCACAGGGAGTTTGGCCAGGTCAACCAGGCGGCATTGTTCACCGATGCATTCAAGGTGCTCTTGGCTCCTGGGATAAGTCACCCGCCGGTGGAGAAGACGGAGGTGAGTCACCCAGAGGGTCTGGCGGAAGCATTAAAACTTTTATAGGGTGAGCAATTATGGCATACCAAAATTTGGTCCTACGACCAGCCAAAACTTATCAGGTAAGTGGCATGCTGCGAGGACGGTCCAGAAGTTCCCCGGCTGGGATCCAGGGTCTGGCCTTTGATTTCCCCACTCGTCAACTGAGGGTGGCTGACTAACTGGTGGCGGAACTGAGGCAGACCACTGGGATGAAAAACTGGCTGATGGCGAATAAGATGAATGGGCTGATTGGCCACCGAATCTTGGGCTGCCCCCTGAGGATTACAGTGACCTGGCCGCCATGTCACGATAGGATGGATCGGCAACCAGAACCCCTAACACAATAGCAGTTTCTTTCGGGGGTGGGTTACGTCCTGGCTCTTCCGTCATTGACCCCCAAAATAGCTCCGAGGTAGAGGGTGCTTCCGGAGACGATGATGGGGACTGTGTGTTCATCCCCTAGAAGCATGCTATGGTATTGTCCTCCAAGATATACCTTTGGAGGGAAGCAGGTATCCTGGGGGATTCGCATTCCAGGAGCACGAGGCTGATGTGCCTCGTTCCCGCCTCATCCCATGACACGGAGGATTGAGGGGAGGGTGCCTGCGCGGAATCGTACTCCGCCTCATAGTTTGAGAAGCGGACCAGCCTAATTCCCATCCGGCCTTCCCCAGGATTCCTCTTGTGGCGATGGCGACCTGGTCTCCTGCCTTTGGATGGTTCTTCAGTGCAGGGATAATTTCCAACATGGGGTCCTCCGGCTATACAAGCGCTAGGGTGGAGAAAGTTCCCACCCGAGGAGGCCAGGGAGTGAGGGGCACCAGGACAAATGTCAAAAGGGACACGGGGAGGACCTCCGTGCTGTAAAGTGACCAGATATGCAATTTCAGCATGCTCGCTACTCGCGATAGGGGGAGTGACCCCGTACCCAGTGTAGTGGGCGCGGGAGAGACCCCCACATGGAGTGTTTCTGTCACAGGGAAGACCCTAACCTTGGGTGAAGGTGGCACGAGGCAGACCTTCAAGACGATATTGGAAGAAGGGAGGTCCCACACCTTCCGTAGTGGTGGTACGGAGCGAGCCTCTGCGCTGGGCGGCACTACTGCGGATTGGTCCGCGGTGGACATCACCTGTGTCGGCGACCGGGAGAGTCGACCAAACCTGTCCACTGGACGGTTGGGGCCTCAATCCAGGTCGGGCGTATAGCTTCCCCTGCTGAACATATGCAGGAATTTGAGGATATGAATTAGCGGTGGCTCGGGCCACAGTAGTTGCTGATGTGGATTCCCCACGACGAGCATCTTCTTCTGCTCGTGCCTAATGTTTGCGTTAGGTTAGGTGGACTGGAGCCAGTGGTGCAGGTTCCTGGAGTACCCACTCCTCGGCTCGAGGAACTAGGTTGTGGTGCTGACGCATCCTAGTGGGGGCCCTTAAAGGGAGCCATTGAAGTGGGACTCCAATAGGGTCGGCCTGAATACCTCCTACTTCATTAACATAGGGGAGGGAGCTGTCGAGGTGCTCCGAGGACAAGATACCGAATCGATTGAATGTTGGGGTGGGAGCAGCGACTCCCTGTGTGGCCCTCGGGGGCAGCGTGGATGGTGAGGCGCAGCTGCCTCAAGATCTAGGCTGGCCATATCCCTGGTGGGGATGAACCCTTCCTCCTCGTACAAGGTAATTGATTACCCTTCACTGGATAATCTCTAATGGGGATAGGGGGCATGGGCACCCAACAGTCATGGCGGTCGTGGCCGTCGTCGAAAAGGAAAAGTCGTGCGGGGAGGTAATTGATTACCCTTCGCTGGATAATCCGTAATGGGGATAGGGGGCATGGGCACCCAACAGTCATGGCGTCCATGGCCATCGTGGAAGAGGAAAAACCGTGTGGGGAGGCTGTGTTGATATTTCCCCTGCCCCTGCGTCGGTGGGCAGGGGGTTGGGCTCTAGAGGCAACGACTTGATTCCTGAAGCAGGGAGAGGAAATCATTAATACTGCTAGGAAAAGGAATCGAAAACCAGTGATCTAGCACCATTCCGTCTTCCCTAGATGGCAAGAGGGATCCATGCTGACAACATCGTAGAACTAAATGGTCAATATCCTGATTGTCCCTACTTCTGCTGAGTTTCACATCAGGCCTGCTCTGTGGTACCTGGTACCAGATGACAAGGTCAGATGACATTCTTATCCCCTAATGTCCCAAACGCTACTAGCCCCCAAGCTAAGGAGAGGAGCTTCACATCGAGTTCACCATTGTTCTGTTTTCGATGCTTTCACTAGGGTGCGTGCATCTGTCACACAGAGGACGCGCTGCTGTTACCCCGCATTCCCGCTTTCCAAAGGCAGGCAGAATCCGCTCGTTATTCAGGGAAGTCTGCTCCTATATCGAAACAGGATGATGGGATGTCGGTTCATCATTCCATGGATTCCTCCCCAGAACTCGTCACCTAGTCCGGGTCTCCCTCATAGATTTGAGATATGGTTCGTGAAGCTCTTCCTGACGCCATATCTTCATGGACACTAGTTAATTACGCGGCTTCTGTCAGGACCTTCCAAGGGGTCCGTTCAGGGAAGAAACCTTCGGTTAAGAGAGTAGTCACATTGGGGCATCATTGGCATGTCTTAAACCTGGGGAATTGGCATATCTGTCTTCTATCCCTTATTATAGGGATTCTCGAGGGCATAGAAGCCTGAGGCATCCCACACCGAACATGGGGAATTGTATGTCATAGGCATGTATCTGAGGTTTTCATTAGCTTCCCATTGTGACACGGGGTATGCCGAAAGTTTAACGTCCAGCGGAGATGGATCAAAATGATCAGAACACTAGCTAGAGTGGATCAGATTGAAGAACCCCCTGGAGGGAACACCGATGTTGGGGCTAGCACGTGGGCGGCTTCTCGAATACTGTGGAGGGTAATGAAGTGGCATGATCTCATCGGGATGTGGTGGACCAGGTACGAATCAGGATGAATGATGTGTTGGAGTTGGTGGCCTAGAACCAACTACTTTGTACTTTATTCATTAAATAAAAGCCTTATCACATTTTGATTGTTCTTCTATGTGACATGTCATGTGATAATGTCCTAAGGATAGCTGTTGCATTAAAGGGTCGTAGAGGATCCCTTCTATGATGAGAACCCGGAAGTTCCATAACACAGTTCTTGAATATATGTTCTATGGCCGGATGATATTATTTGAGGGACACAAATAATACAGTTCATTATAGGTGAGGACTCAGAAAACTTTGAGTCACCTTCTCATGGTGTGCGCCCTTGGTAATATCTAGGAGGATATTATGAGAACGATACCTGCCAGTAGGAAATCCACATTTCATAGTGTCATTGGATGTTCCTATCTACGGACGTGTGTATTGATCCTTAGACATTAAGATTATTATTAATGGGTATTACAACTCGCGCACTTAGATGTATTGACAAAAACTGTGATGAAACACTGTTTTCCGTGAGGTAGGATACGTTGGGTGCGTCACGAGTAATACCGCATTAATAGATAATGCGAGAAAGGATTTTTCCCTTCCGTTCCATAACAGAAGTAGATATCTCAGGCCCTTTGATAGAATTGATATAGCCTAAATAAATCCATGTCCATGGTAAGGTATGGGCAAGTTCGATTCTAGGAAGTCAGAGAAAGAATAATCAAGCACATGGGTTGATGGCACTAGCATGCAACCCGCTTGATTGGAGATATCGAGACAAAGTGATTATATTACACGGTAAGCATTCGTAGGAGGTGACACGTCATTACGGAATTAACTTCTTTCTTTATGGGTTCCTTGGTGTGTTTCTATACGCTAACCTTGGACTTTAGGCAGGCTCAGCCTAATGCCACTGAGAAAGAGGCCTATAGGGTCACACACTAAGTGTGTCCATGTATCTCAGTTAAATATTAATTTAACAAGTTAAATAAATATTATTCTCGAATGTGGTTTAATAATTATTTAAGGATGTCTGATCGCATTTATTTTTACACTAGTTATTTGAGAGAATATATTGTGGAAGAAATAATATATTTATTAGTGAGTAATGTAGTTAAATTTATTTAAGAAATAAATAGTCATTACTCAAGGTCTAATAAATGTGGTGGAGAAAAATGGAAAATAAAATTACATGCCATGTATTAATTATTACATGCCGTGTAGTTTTTCCAGTTAGGATTTTGAGGATTTAATATTGTTTTATTAAATGATATTTACTATAATCAGTGTGGGAGCATGTCAAGGAATTAATAATTCGACATGGGGGTTTTCAATAAGAGTTAATGAAATAAATAAAACCTGTAACGCGTTTATTTATTGTCCTAACTCTATTAACCTCAAACCTGATTATAAATATCCTCGCAACCCCAACATATTGGAGAGCCATTGTTGTGCACAACGGATTTGGAAATACTCTCAAGCCGAGAGAGAATTCCCTTTCCACCAGGAACGCCCTCAAGTTACAAGAGCTAGATCCTCCACCGGATCAAGGTAGTCGAAGGCGGACATCGCAAGCGAAGGTTCTTCCGCGCTAGCACCCGGAGATCCCTTCGGTGACGTCCGGAGATACGTGACCCACGTGTGGATCACCTCTAGAGGAATCCTACACTTGGATTCTACAACGCAACGACGGATCACCGAATCGTGACCGGACACATCAACGAAGAAAGAATTCTAATGAGGTAATTCTTATGCATAAATTAAATTAATTATAATCAACATATGATAAACATCCTCAAAGGTTCTGGGAATCTTCTTTTCTTTTCTTTCTTCATTCTATTCCGAAGATTCGGTGTTTTATATCGTGACAGATCTCGAATTGAATGTTGTTTAACGTTAAAATTAAAGTTGGGCTAACCCACCAACACGCTTCCGCTACGCCCGGAACATACAAGTGGTATCAGATGGGTCATATCGTTGATTATAATTATTTAGTTTTTAGTTGGTAATTTATGCATTTAATAATTTAGTTATTTCAATTCATGTTTAATCATTCTGGAAATCTGAATATCGAGATCTATTCCTCCTCCCCCGTTTCTCATTTACCTCACAGAAATAATTTTTTCTTTTAATTTTGATTAAAATAAAATAGAGGAACTCATCCGGAGGAGACAAACGATTCTGGCCGTATAACACCCGAATACACGGCGTGTATTTGGAAGTACACACCGTGTAGTATAGGTCCAATGCATTGATTGATCCACCAAATTAGGCCATGTATTGGATTATTTCTAAGAATTTAAGACATTGTGTGTTGACCAGAAACAGGTGGCACATGGTTTCCAGAATGCACGTTGTGTGGTCCAATGAACACGGCGTATAGTCCCTTCAGGTCAGGGTTGGGTCGTGTACTCCATACACGGACTGCCCGGCTGGAAACCGTGTAACGCGGAAACTACACGGTGTGTGTCCCACTGTACAGGCCGTGTACTCCGAAAATTTCCAAAGTACATTAACACGCCCTATCCCCGGGTGTGTACTTCGGATGGACGATGAAGAAAAGTAAACACCGTGTAGTCGGAACTACACGCCGTGTACTCACCCAAATTATGCAGATGTATTAAAGTTTATTATTATATTATACAAACCCTTGAGACGTGTACCATGGTTCAGGCATAAATCTGAGGCACAACACGTGATAGGTGTTTTATATATATGTGTTTAATTTAAAATCTGCGTAATAAATGGGAATTCGCTGGGTTGCCTCCAAGGTACAAGTTATGTACAAGGATAAATTTAAATGAATTTATTTGAATAAAATAATGATGGATGAGAATCTCAAGGAAATTCAGAAAAAGGGATTTAAGATAAAAGGATTGATTAATTAAAGATAATTAATTTATTCGAGCATGATTTATCTTAAACAAGAACGATTAAAGAATTGAATGCTAGTTTTATTTATGCGTAAATATCATTTCATGTATGGATGATAATGAGATAGACTGAGACCTTTGTATGTGAATGGTTTCTTTTAATTTATTTATTTAAATTAAATTTTTTGGCATACGAGCCATCTCCTCATTAATATGTAGGGAATGCGCGCCCAAGGATTCTTTTATGTAAAAACCCCTTTTTACCCCTCACCTGCATGTGAGATAAATGAATATGTAATGGATGGAGCTCCCAAGCTAGTGGAGGTGGCTCAAGTCAGGAGCCAAGGTGAAACCAATCCAAGGAGATACAAAGGTGGACAGGTGGAAAGCTGTAAACACGAACCCAAAAGGTTCAAGGTGTTTCTCCCCTATGTCTTGGGTTAGTTTATCAACTTCTAGATAAACTGACCAATAGAAAAGCTCATGATCATACCATTTATTTTATTTCTGTCAGTTTCATGGTTTATTTATTGTGGGTGTGTTGTCACGATCACACAATTAATGAATTAAACGATCATGCAAGATGGAACTAAAATAAAACTGGCTTATACATAAATATTATCTTAGACATGGTTAATCACTTAAGTATATCCCACTTAATATTAAAAATCATGTAATCAAAGATAATAAAATGACAATTTATGTATAAGGATAAATCCCGCAAAATAAATATTAAGTCGGCATAGCCTTCCTTAATCTTGGTTAGAATCGAACCATAGTTCAAAGTGCTTGACCAACCCTAATTGGGGTGCTTTCAATTATTGGGGAATTCTAATTCAAGGTTTTGGGTTGACTTGACTTGGTTCACATCAAGGGATGACTGCTACAGCAGGACTTGGTGTGACAAAGAGGAAAAGGTTGAGGAAATCTAAAAGGATTTCAGGATTCGGGAGTCCACTTAGCGGATCAAGGAGCTGCGAGTTAATGCAGTTGACATTTGGAATGCCTACCAAAAACCCTTCAAGTTTATAGACTAACCCTAGTTGGGGTAATGCAAAGGGAAATATGGATCCTTTCCACTATAATATCCACACAATAGAATATTCTGAAGTCAATGGTGAGGGATATTGGATTTTGATAAAATAGTGGGAGACTAATAAGTATTAATTTATTTATTTGACTCAAATTTTTTAATAAAGTACTAAACATTTTCTAATCTTAATTTGTAGAAACGGAAAGAAAATGACTTCAAACATATCACTGCACACCATTATCAAAAAAGAAAACCTTCTCACCGGCACCAATTTCCAAGAGTGGCAGAGGCGTTTACGCGTCGTCCTTCGCCACGAAAGGAAATTATATGTGCTGGAAGAGCCTATTCACATTGCTCTTGGGAAAGAGTCTAGTGATGAGGAATTATCTCTCTACATAAAACACATGGATGATGCCACATATGTCCAGTGATTCATGCTATCGGCCATGTCTAATGAGCTCTTGAGGAAACATGAAAACATGGATGCGTATTGCATGATGTCTCACCTTAAAGATCGTTACCAAGAGAAGGAGAGACATGTGAGGTATGAGATCTCCAATGATTTGTTTAACACGAAGCTTGGAGAGTCTACGCCAGCTGGGCCTCATGTAGTCAAGCTTATTGGCTACATTGAACGCCTGAATATCTTAGGGATTAAATTCCCGGATGAGTTGCGTACAGATCTCATCCTATCATCACTGCCCAAGACCTTCTCTAACTTCATTGTCAACTATAACATGAGCGGCAATGAGAAGAGTCTATCGGATCTTCTGACCTTGATTCTCCAGGTAGATAAGGATATGGGACATGACAAACCCGCGGTCCTTATGGTGAACAAGAAAATGAAGGACAAGGAAAAGGGGATAAAGACATATAAATGGTCTGAAGCCCCCGAGCACCGTCCCTCCAAGAAGGGGAAGATCCAGAGGCAGGGCAAGGAATGGGAGGCAGTGTGTTTTTCATGTGGAAAGTAGGGCCACTGGAAGAGGAACTGCACCCAGAAGCGTGGGGATGCTAAAGGTGTGTTTGTTATCGAGTGCAATCTTTCTATTTCTACACATTGGGTATTAGATACAGCTTGTGGGGCTCACATATGTATTCAAATGCAGGAACCAAGTAGATTTAGAAAGATCGCCAGAGGAGAGGTGGATCTTCGAGCTGTCAATGGCGCAAGGCTGTCTGTGTTGGCTATTGGAGACTATCACCTCTCATTGTCGACTGGGATGATTTTGGTTTTACATAACTGTTATTATGTTCCTAGTGTTACCAAGAACATAATTTCTGTATCATGTTTGGATATGGATGGATTTTTTTTTCAAATTTGGAAATAAGGGTTGTCTCTTTTATAAGAACAACGTATGTTATGGTATGAAACATTTAAATAATGGTTTGTATGTATTGAATTATGAAAACCAATTGTTGGAAATCGATAACGAAACAAACTCACATGAATCGTACATCACCCAGTTATGGCATCACCGCCTTGGTCATGTGAACGAGAAGCGTTTGACAAAACTCTGCCAAGATGGCTATTTAGACTCTACTGAGCTAAAACCACTTGATAGATGCCACACTTATTTACAAGGAAAAATGACCAAGCCGCCTTTTGGTGGAAAAGGTGAAAGGGCCATAGAGCTTCTAGGATTGGTACACACAGATGTGTGTGGACCATTTCCAGTAGAAGCTAGAGGTGGATATTCCTACTTCATTACTTTTACTGATGATTTGAGTAGACATGGATATGTCTACTTAATGAGGTATAAGTCAGATTCCATAGAGAAATTTAAGGAATTCATGAATGAAGTAGAGAATCAGCTTGGTAAGAAGATAGAGAAGCTTCGATCGGATCGAGGTGGAGAATATCTGAACCAAGAGTTCATCGATCTTCTATGGGAGTCTGGGATTCTATCTCAGCTCACTCCTCCTTATACACCATATTGGAATGGTGTTAGTGAAAGGAGGAACCGCACCTTGTTGGACATGGTGAGGTTGATGATGAGTCATGTAGATCTTCCATTATCCTTTTGGGGATATGCATTACAAACTATAGAATACACATTAAACTGAGTACCAACTAAGGAAGCAAATGGAATTCCATCCGAGTTATGGAATGGAAGGAAACCCACTTTGTCGCACACATGTGTATGGGGATGCGAGGCGTTTGTTAAGGCCTTATCAGGCAACAAACTAGCACCCCGAAGCACGAAGTGTATCTTTATAGGATATCCCAAGGAAACGAAAGGATATTACCTATATAACCCTCAAGACAAGAAAGTGATTGTCTCTAGACAAGCCATCTTTCTTGAGAGGGAGCACATCCTAAAGAAGGATAGTGGGAGTAAGATTGACTTCGATGAAGTTGATGCTCAAGATATACAGGAGTTGGAACAGGAACAAGTTCCACAGGTCCCCGTGGAAGAGGTTCCAGAAACACAAGTACTGCGTAGGAGCTCAAGAGACGTAAGGGAACCAGAGAGATTTGGTTTCCTAGTCACCAAGGATGGTGAATCATTATTGTTGGACAATGATGAACCTCTCTCCTACCAGGAAGCATTAGAAAGCTCAGAAGCTGCAAGATGGCTAGAAGATATGAATTCTGAGATGGATTCCTTGTATCGGAACCATGTTTGGGTTCTGGTCGATGAGACAGTTGATGTAAATCATGTTGGATGCAAATGGGTATTCAAAAGAAAGATGGACATGGAAGGTCTAGTTAGCACCTATAAAACAAGGCTAGTGGCTAAAGGATTTAGACAGCGTCAAGTAATTGACTATGATGAAACCTTCTCTCCAGTTGCCATGTTTAAATCCATAAGAATCATACTTTCCATAGCATCTTACCATGACTACGAGATTTGGCAGATGGATGTCAAAACAGCATTCGTTAACGGGAACCATTAGGAAGATTTCTATATGACACAACCATAAGGGTTTGTGACACCAGGTGAAGCCAAACGGGTTTCCAAGTTGCAGAAATCCATTTATGGATTGAAGCAAGCATCCAGGTCATGGAACATTTGATTTCATGAAGCCATAAAGAAATTTGGTTTCATTAAGAACGAATGTGAGCCATGTGTTTATAAGCGGTTTAATGGCAATGTGGTCGTCATCCTAGTGGTATATGTTGATGACATATTGCTTATTGGAAACGACGTACCAGCCTTACAGTCAGTTAAGGACTGGTTGAACAAGTGTTTCTCCATGAAGGACTTAGGAGAAGCAGCCTACATTCTAGGGATCAAGATCATTCGTGACAGATCCAAGAGGTTGCTTGGTCTATGTTAGGGTACATACATTGACCAGATACTAAATAGATTTAGTATAGAAAAATCCAAGAGGGGATTTGTTCCAGTGTCACATGGCTTACATCTTTCTAAGAAAATGTGTCCCCATACACAACAGGAGAAAGATAGGATGAGCAAGATCCCATACGATTCGGCTATAGGATCCATCATGTATGCCATGTTATGTACCAGGCTTGATGTTTCTGATGCACTGAGCATGGTAGGCAGATATCAAGCGGATCCAGGAGAACAACATTGTACTACTGTTAAGACTATCCTTAAGTATCTGAGAAGAACTAAGGATATGTTCATGGTGTATGGAGGAGACGAGGAGTATTTCATCAGAGGGTATGCTGATGCTGGTTTTCAAACAGATCAGAATGATCTGAAATCGCAATCTGGATATGTTTTCTGTCCTAATGGAGGAGCTGTGAGCTGGAAGAGTTCAAAGAATCCAGTTGTCGCTGATTCTACAGTGGAGTCCGAGTATATAGCGGCTTCTGATGCAGCCAAGGAAGCCATTTGGATTCGTAACATTGTCCAGGAGCTTGATGTGGTGCCTAGCAGTAAAGATCCCATTACATTGTATTGTGATAATACTGCAGTGGTGGCTCTTGCAAAAGAACCAAGGTCACATTAACGGTCAAAGCACATACTCTAGAAGTATTACCTCTTGAGGGATTTCTATCAAAGGGGTGAAGTTGCAGTGAGCAGAGTGTCCACGGAAGAGAACGTGGTGGACCCCATGACTAAAGGCCTATCTCAGTAGAAGCATGAATATCATGTGAGAGCTAGCGGGTTAAGGGTTGTTAGCAGTTGTCTCTAGTCCAAGTGGGAGTCTGTTAGAGTTGGTGGTTTAGAACAAACTACTTTGTACTTTATTCATTAAATAAAGGCCTTATCACATCTTGATTGTTCTTCTGTGTGACATGTCATGTGATAATGTCCTAAGTATAACTGTTGCATTAAAGGGTCGTAGCGGATCCCTGCTATGATGAGAACCTGGAAGTGCCATAACACTATTATTGAATGTATGTTCTATGGCCGGATAATATTATTTTAGGGACACAAATAATACAGGTCATTAGGGGTGAGGACTCATAAAACTTTGAGGCACCTTCTCACGGTGTGCGCCCTTGGTAATATCCAGGAGGATATTATGAGAACGAGACCCGCCAGTAGAAAATCCACATTTCATAGTGTCATTGGATGTTCCTATCTACGGACGTGTGTATTGATCCTTAGACTTTAAGATTATTATTAATTGGTATTACAACTCGCACACTTAGATATACTGACAAAAACTGTGACGACACACTATTCTCAGCGAGGTAGGATATGTTGGGTGCGTCACGAATAATACCACATTAATAGATAATGCGAGAAAGGATTTGTCCCTTCTGTTCGATAACAGAAGTAGATATCTCAGGCCCTTTGATGGAATTGATATAGCCTAAATAAAACCATGGCCATGGTAAGTTATGGGAAAGTTCATTTCCAGGAAGTCAAAGAAAGAATAATCAAGCACATGGGTTGATGGCACTAGCATGCAACCCGCTTGATTGGAGATATCGAGACAAAGGGATTATATTACACGGTAAGCGTTCGTAGGAGGTGACACGTCATTGCGAGGTTAACTTCTTTCTCTATGGGTGCCTTGGCGTGTTGCTAGACGCTAACCTTGGACTTTAGGCAGGCTCAGCCTAATGCCAATGAGAAAGAGGCCTAGAGGGTCACACACTATGTGTGTCCATGTATCTCAGTTAAATATTAATTTAACAAGTTAAATAAATATTATTCCCGACTATGGTTTAATAATTATTTAAGGATGTCTGATCACATTAATTTTGACACTAGTTATTATAGAGAATATATTGTGGACGAAATAATATATTTATTAGCGAGTAATGCAGTTAAATTTATTTAAGAAATAAATAGTCATTACTCAAGGTCTAATAAATGTGGTGGAGAAAAATGGAAAATAAAAGTACACACCGTGTATTAATTATTACATGTCGTGTAGTTTTTCCAGTTGGGATTTTGAGGATTTAATATTGTTTTATTAAATGATATTTATTATAATCAGTGTGTGCGCATGTCAAGGAATTAATAATTCGACATGGGGGTTTTCAATAAGAGTTAATGAAATAAATAAAATGTGTAACGCGTTTATTTATTGTCATAAATCTATTAACCTCAACCCTGATTATAAATATCCTTGCAACCCCAACATATTGGAGAGACATTGTTGTGCACAACGGATTTTGAAATACTCTCAAGCCAAGAGAGAATTCCCTTTCCACCAAGAACGCCCTCAAGTTACGAGAGCAAGATCCTCCACCGGATCAAGGCGTTCGAAGGAGGACATCGCAAGCGAAGGTTCTTCCGCGCTAGCACCCGGAGATCCCTTCGGCGATGTCTGAAGATACATGACACACGTGTGGATCACCACTAGAGGAATCCTACACTTGGATTCTACGACGCAATGACGGATCACCGAATCGTGACCAGACACATCAATGAAGAAAAAATTCCAACGAGGTAATTCTTATGCATTAATAAAATTAATTATAATCAACATATGATGATCCTCCTCAAGGGTTTCATGACTCTTCTTTTCTTTTCGTTCTTTGTTATATTCAGAAGATTCATTGTTTTATATCGTGACAGATCTCGGATTGAACGTTGTTTAATGTTAAAATTAAAGTTGGGCTAACCCACCAACGCGCTTCCGCTGCACCTGGAACCAACATGATGTCTTTGGGCTTGGGTCTCTAAGAGACTTCCTACGTATCCCCGTGGTAGGGAATCAAAGTCTGCATAGTTCGATGCTACGGTGGGACACCTGAAGAGGCAACCCATGATAATGAACGCATGGATGGGACCCAGAGGAAGTAGAACCTCTGGGTTAGGGCATGAGCTTTCTAAGACATGCGGACTTGAGGTAGAGATCAATATGAGTAGTTCTCTTGAGCCTCATGGAGGCCTCCTACGTATCCCCATGGCAGGGAATCAAAGTCTTCGTAGTTTAGGTGGATGATACAGTTTAACGTCATGCTGGATGAGAATGGGGTATATACCCTGAGGCGGCCCATGGTGGTGAAAAACCAACGTGAATGGGGTCAGAATGACTGGGTGGTGGGCTTGAACATCATGGAGGCTTCATATGTACCATGCCTTAGCACGGATCAAATTCCACATAGTTCGGGATGGATTACGGTTTAACGTCACGTTGGACAAGGGTATTTGGGGCTTACACTCTGAGGTGGCCCATGAATATGGGTCAGTGAAACGATGTGAAAAGGGACCTGGGGTTCAGGTGGATTGGGGCTTAAGCTCTAAGACGGCCCAAGGTGAAAATGGGGCTTGGCACACTGACGCAGAGACGTTCAGGGGCCAATGGTTTGTTGGGATTGAACCTCATGGGGGATTCCTACGTACCATGCCTTATCACAGATCAAATTCCCTATAGTTCGGGTTGTATGGGGATTACGTGCTGAGACGGCCCATGGTGGTGGGGATTGAACCTCATGGAGGCTTCCTATGTACCATGCCTTAGCACGGATCAAAGTCTCCATAGTTTGGGTTGGATGGGGCATACGCACTGAGACGACCCATGGTGGTGGGGCTTGAACCTTGTGGAGGCTTCCTACGTTCCATGCCTTAGAACGGATCAAAGTCCCCGTAGTTCGGGTATATAGTTTTACATCATGTGGGATGGGGGCACTTGGGTCTTATACTCTGAGGCGGCCTATGGTGGGTCATGGTCAGTTCTCACTCTAAGCTCATGGGATTCATGCTCAGTGTGAGAAACAAGAGGTTGTAGGGACCTGACGATCACGTAGCGAAGGGTGAATCTGTGGGAATCGAAGAGAGTCTTACGCGTTGAGCGACCCATGGTGTCGGGACTTACTCTATCATGGAGGCCCAAGGGAAAAAAAGAATAGAGGGAGATGGATTTGGCACCCAGGAAGAGAGGAGGGGCCACATTCCCTATCACGTCCTCCACTAGCCTTGGGGACTGAAGATGAAAGGAGGGAACATGGTCTCTGCCTCCTTTAAGAACTGCTAGGGGATTACACCAAGGTGTCTTCCCTTCCCCGCGGACAAATGCCACTCTGATAAGAAGGATATCATCCCCTGTGAGGGGTGATCCAATCCCCATGGTGATGAGCAGGTGTGGAGAATGTCCGAGGTGGGGGGACCCTGCATGCGAGGCACGGGGTCGGGTCACAGTTTAACATCATGTGTTGAGGACGAGGTGCTTGGCAGTTTAACATCCTACCGCTCGGACGAGGTCGCTTGGCTCTGTACACCTAGGACTTACATAACGGGTACCTTCTACTCCTTGTGTAAGGGAAGGAATTGGAAAGTCCGTACTGAGGGGGTGTCGTGGGTCGAACCATTGAGGGGTCCACGTTAGCGTGGCTATGTGAAGAAGCAATACCTGTTAGCGTGCCTATGCGAAGAAGCCTGAGGCGGAGCAACGCAACGGGAAGGATTATCCAAGGGACTTTGAAGTTACTTCATATGAGCCGAGAGGCCATATGGGAAAACCATGTATGATACGAATGCCTGGGGTGCACAAGACACGGGCAAACGGCACCCGGAAGGAGGGAATCAGGTACTCGCGCACAGGGGGTTCCCGGAGAGCGTTGAGGTGAAGGGTGCTGAAGGATTGCACATAGCCCTTGTGGCTGCAAGAAATGAAGGGAGATTGGCATGGAAAGCCCTGGGTTGGTGAAAAATCAGTGTTGCTTGCGCGAAACATGGGGGATGAGGCTTTTGAGTGACTTTAATGGATTGCACGCAAGGGGGCATAATTACGCGCGGGCAACGAGGACCGCATGTAAGGACAGGGGGAGCACAAATATTGCACGAAACTAACGGGCCTGCATGCAATGGAAGGAATTGAGCACAAGGGGCATACCCCAAAGGGGTTGGGGTTTAGTCTAAGCCAGTGGGACCTCATGTTAAGGCAGATCCTGGGGTGACTTGGCGCGAAAAAGAACCTTACCCGAATGCCATATTGCGGCCGTGCGGAATGGAAATTAGGCGCACGAGAGGTGGTTCTAATTTTTTATCCCTGAAAAGGAAGGGGTCGCCTTCTATTTATAGGAAACCCAGGGCATGAAATACAAGGTTGCATGAAATAATTGGGCGATAGAGGCGGCGACATGAAATATCAACCGCGTGGGACACGGGCGCGAAATTATTTCGTGTCGGTGCCATGAATTTTCTCGAATCATGGTACCTTTCATGTCAGACATATTTTTTCCTCACGCTTCACCTTTTTTCCACGCACCACCTCCGGGCCCTCCGATCCGAGCCTCCAGGTCCAAATATGACTTCGCTTCTTTGTTTCAGAACTTTCTCCGACACGTACACACTTTTCGGAGTCTACACCTAGGATTAAACCTATTGTTAAATAGATTGAAATATTTTATGTAATTTACCTTGAATATGTGGTTTTAGAACTATGATTAGTGTTTCTCTCACTATGATTTATGGTTTTAGTCGATGAATGAAACCCGAAGGAACCATGTTATTGATAAATGCAATGGGAAATGAAATGATTGTCCTCCTGAACAACCAAATTTTATGGAATGAAAAATATTATTTCTATACTTACACAATCAGTGAATCATTCTAAACTCTCAAATGAACAGAGAAGGAAAAGAATTATGTTGATTACTTCATGAGGCAATGTCCAACTTATTTCAGTAGGTCTTCTTATACACTTATTTCTGAACAATGGATTGGTACCACTAAAAATATATTTTCCATTCTTCAGTGCTCGTAAAATGAAAAATTCATTTGAGTTCATTATTATTTAGAAGGTGAAGTAGACCAGTAGTGGAATCTAATCAACAATAAAAGGCAGGAAGATGAAACTGATTCCATGGAATCATAAATGTTGAATAACTTGTTTTTCAACAAGTAATTTCCTTGTATTATACATATGAAAATTAAAAAATGAGTTCCTTGAGCTTTAAAAAATGATAATGAATCTATTGGTACCGAAGAAGCTAATTTTAAAAGGATTGAAAGGTACTCTTCTAGTATTATCATCCAATCGAAAAGTATGGTTGATAGACTCTTCAGTGGTATAAAATAAAGTCTTCAAAGGGCATTATCCATAAGAGACTTTAGTAGCTATGAAGAGAGTGTGCATTATGATATCAAGGTGTAAATGAAGTTTCCAGTTACATATTAATCTAATGGTTTTGATAAGAAATGGAAAATGGATATTAAAGAAAAATTTTAAAACCATAGATAAAAGAAGATTAGCCTTGTTATATGCTCGAAGTGTGGAAAGAAACATGGAAGAAAATGTCTTTAGGGGACTGGTAAATGGTTTGAGTGTGGGAAAAAAATTTATTGTGAAATTGAATACCAAAGTGATGGAAAAGATACCTAATAATGAAAATAGAGAAAAGGCTACATTAAATGCACCTCCCACACATCAATGATACAAGTATAAAGAAAATGTGCATTATGCTAACCAATTCCCAAATTAAATTGTTATCGATAATGTTCAATGTCAGTAACCTATTAATTCCAAATACGAAATAAAATTGTATGTGATCACTGTTAGAGATATAGAATATGAAAATGATGTGATGGAATGATTGAGTGTTTACGTAATGGAATTCAAGAATAATATTGTACAAGTACGTTTATAGTATTATGGAATAATAAAAAATCTATTTTTGGTCTAATGCAGTTTTTCTATAAGGATTTTAGAGCATATGAAAATGGTATCGATAACCATGAAAAGATATGGAGGTGGACACAAGATTAAGGGAAGGATAACACTTAATATGTTGGGAGAATGAAAAAAAAAGATGTCTGGTTGTGATAAACTAAATGGTATAGTATTAATGACCACGTGACTGATCTGATAAAAAGTGGTTTATGATATCAGGGATTGAGTTTATAGAATTTTTGGATTTATGGTATTATTTTTTAAATCATTCGTGTTTTCATAATGGTTTTTTGGTAATTAAGATTATTACCTTATTTTAATACAATAACATATAATGGAATTCAAATGTTTGGTGAGTTAAAATTAAGGGAAACATCAAGTTGTTTAGGGTATTAATGATGTGTTTATTTTTGAAAGTTAGTTACCTTTTTTCAAAATTTTACGATTTTAGACTTTTGGAAGAATCATTAAGGTAACCAATTACGATATTTTTTTACAATGAAATTTGTATGTAGTTTTAGAGACTAAAGTATTACCTCTCCATATGAGGATTTATGAATATTGAATAACTTATGATAACCTTTTTGTTGTGATAAAGATAGATGGAATGACCTATCATTCTATTCATGGATCTCATAATCTACTAATGCCTCATGAATGAAAAATTCACCTTAATTTCTTGGGAAAAAAGATGAAGTTGAAATTGATTAAGGTACAATAAGGGGTAAGATTATGTTGGAATCAAGTAATTATATATTCTCATGAAAACATTTCAACTCTTGGGAAAGGATCTGGAAATCACTAATGTTACTATAGTGCCTTATTTTTAAATGAATCAAATAGTCCATTAGATCATCATAGATTTATGTCTCTGTGATTTTTAACTTTCTCATGACCATGTTCTATATCACTCTTCATCAAAACTTGATCGTTATATTTATCTTCACTATTTATATTTTAATTTCCACCTATTTTCTCCTATGTGGTACCCTAGTAATGAGTTACTTTAGACAACTGTTAAGTTTCCAACTTTCCTTTTTAATGTAATTTTTAGTATTTATTTTTATGATGTGTGTTTCCCACACATAAATTATCAAACTTCCAAATTTGAGTTTCTAAGTGCAATTTCAAATTACAAGGATGTGATTCCTTTAAAATTCATTACCATATCAGAAAGATAGCTTATTGATTGGTTATTTCACCAAATCTATCTCAAGTTCATGATGTGTTCCATGTATTGCCTATAAGGAAGTACATACCTAATATTTCACATGTACTAAACTATGAGGTCTTATTGTTGGAGAATGATCCTTTTTATGAAGAAAAACTGGAAGAAATTTTGGATCTTAAAGATAAATTTATACAAAACAAGACCACTCACTCAATTAATTTTTTAGAGAAAACCACTAGTTTAAAGAAGTTATGTGGTAACATGAGGATATGACGAGGTTGAAGTATCTTCATTTGTTTTTATTAGAGTGACGAATTTCAAGGAAGAAATTCATTTTAATGGTGGTAGAATGTAACACCCATATTTTTTAAACCTTTTTTTAAAATTAAATTTTGTCGATGTCTTATGTTATACACTACACCAAGTTAAACTTGTGCTACACATGACATCGACTTAGCATGCTTTACATGCAACAATGAGTTTCTAGGAAACATTGTTTTATTATTATAATTATTTAAAAAATAAAATTATTACATATACAATATAATGAAGGGTATTAATAAGATTAACTGTATCACAAAATTATGTTTTATAGATTTATATATAATTCTTTTATTATTTAATTATAAATTAATGTAAACCCCTCTGTAAAATAAAAGGAAATGTTTTTCTAAAAAACTATGCACATGTGTTTTTTATACCAAAAATAAAAAAACACTCATATTTGATTTTATTAATGAAATATATGTATAATATATTCAACCTAATTTTAGAATTTATATTAAATTTTTTATTGATAGGATATAAGAACAAATTCAATTTTACGCATAAAAGAAGTATATTTCAAAAAAATCAGTTTTTCCACCTTTTCATGATACACTTGTTTTAAATCGCATTTTTGAAACTTTTATAAATTAAAATTGAAAAAATAAACTTCTCATTTGAAATTGGAATATAAAACTTTACTTCGGTTAAATTTTAGGTATTTTTCTAATAAGTTTCTTGTTTTGATGAATAGTGAAAATACAAATTTTTATTAAAAATATTATTTTTATTTTAAATTCTTTAAAAGGTAAAATTATGATTTAGAGTAGTTTTAAATCTTAATTAGTTAATTTTTATTTAAAATAATTCAATTATGTTTTTTAAAAAGGATTTTATACATGATTTTTTTATAAAAACATTTTATGTTTTAGAAGGGCATTTTTCTGATAAACGGTCTTTTATATTGTTTTACTAATTTTATTTTAAATTAAAATCCAAAAAATTTGTGTTTTGAATTTTTAAAAATGAATTCCAAATTTAGATTTAGAAGGCCTAAATTTATAAAATATTTCCCTTTTATTTCTATCCAATATGAATTGCATCCCTTGTAAATCTTGTTGCCATAGTAAATGGTAAATTGAGTAATTTAAGAGAAAAAATAAATTATAAAGACTATAAAATGAACCTAAAACATGAAAAATATTTATTGGTTGAAGAAACCTGGAATCTTAACACATAATGATAGAAATTAGTTTAATTAAGGGACACTTTTCAATGAAAATGATTTATATAATATTAATATCAAAGAAAGTAAAAAAATATTAACTTCTTTGTCTTTTATATCACGTATGTGTCCACATGGGAAAATATTTGTGTTATGAAACAATATAACTGCAAATTTTTAACTTAATAAACATATTTTTATGATATAAATTTATTTTTTACTTTTTGGGTCATTTAGATGAAATTACGATATTTATAATATTTTATTTAATAAAAATTTAAAGATGTCACATTCATGTTTTAAATACTATATCATTTTTAAAATAGTGTTATACAATATATAAATCTAACTATAAATAGTATTATGAAATATTGAAGATTTATATTAACCATTTAAATTTATTTTTAATTTTTATTGAAAAAATAAGTATATTAAATATTTAAAAAACACTGATGTAGTAATTATTTTATTAATAGAGATATTAAATAAATGTTACTAAATATAATAAAATAAATATAATTTAAGATAATTAGTTTGAAAAATATATATATGAAATTGACATCTTTGGGTTATAATAAAATATTTTTTTTAAGTTAACTTGTTATCTTGATATTTTTAAAATTCCATGTAATGAATTTGCTTCAAAATTGACACTAATGATATTTTATTGAAATAATATAGTCAGAAATTATTTAAAAATAATAAAACATATTTAAAAATACAAAAAAAATATGGTATAAATGTTATAAATTGGTCATTTATTATTTAATTGAACTCCAATAATTAAAATTTAAAACCATTTAATATTGAAAAAATTTGTTACCTTAGTTAAATTTAAAATAGCTTAACTAAGGGTTAATCAAAATGATCTGGTTTAAAATAATACCAAAAATTTTCAAAAATATATTGGTTTATTATATTAAAACATTATCTCATCTTATATTCAAATAAATTTCATTTTTAGGTATTTTTATTTCTGTTGGATCTATTATAAATTAATATTTTCAAAAATTCCAAAATCTCCCCTCACCTAAATTATAAAAGGGGACATCCTCCCTCACTTATACACACCACATTTAGCATTACAGATTTACCACCCTCTATGAAATTCTACTCTGCACTTCCCTAGTTGCATTCCAGAGTTTCTTTTCTTCTCAAAAGACAAACTCTATAATCCTTTATTGAAGATCTAAAGGATTTATTTAGAAGAATAGGTAATCTCTCAAATCGATCAATATCTTTTTGTACTGTTCTATGCCTCCTCTAAATCTATGATAAAATAATAAAATCAGTATACTAAATATGATTAAATTTTATTGTGACTAGAAACATAACATTATTCATCCCCTTTCCCATTGAAAAATAAATAAAAGTATCTCTCGTGTATACATACAACTTATCTTCTCCATAAAAAGATACAATTCATTTTCCATCACCATATTTTATGAATGAGACTTATGATGGGTTTGATGTTTATATAAGATATTTATGAAATAATTTTACTTCTATAATTTTAATATCTTTTCTATATTTTATCTCATAATATTTTTGGAAATGATAACGTCACTCATGCGTATGTATGGCTTAACATCTCCACAATGAGATGTTATTAATTTGTCATCTATATTTCACATGGATGGTAATAAGGATGGATTTTATGGATATATATGATATATATTAAAAATTGATTCTTTAATTATAATAGATCATATAATATTTTTATTTTAATATGAAAATAACATGAAAACAGCGTTCATGCATACGTACAACCTACTATCTTCATGAATGGTGTATTTTATTTTCTAGATATAACATTTATGAATATACATGAATATATATATTAAATATATATATATATATATGATATTTATATTAGAAATATAATTCTGTATATTATTGAATCATGCTCTATGTAGGAGGACCAAGTATAACAAGTCAAAACATTAAAGAAAACAAAGAGGTTATTACCTGAAATATAACTTTAACATGAAATTTTTAATAAGAGAGTAATATAAATTCCTAATATAATCATATATGGTATTATATAAATGATTATGGTTCTATGGTATATTTATAATAAACTTATATTTATTATACAAGAGTTTTGAATGTATACGAAAGAAGTCGAGACTTAAGGTAAGTGATTTTTTGTCTCACTTTTATTTCTATATGACCAATTACTTATACACTAATTGTTTATTTTTTGTGGTGTATATAATTCCAATGAGTGTATTTTATGAGTATTTTTATTATGATTATGTTATTTTCAAATTAATATAATTTCCATCATTTCATGTGGCATGCAATTATGCTAATTAAAAATTGGTAAGGATTAAATTTACAAACACATTTTATTCAGGATTGTTTATATGTAAGTATATCCTGGGGAATACTTATCTTCCTTGTCCATGTTTTATAAAAATGTATAACAAATTTATTTTATTATTCTTCTATAACTGTTAAATTCATTTTTACCCATTCATGAAATTTTATTAAATGGTTTGAAAGGAATATTTTTTTTCATTTTCCTAATGAGGTACTTTTTGAATTTTTCATAAAAAATAGAAGAAGAATGTTTTTTAAGCTTATAAAAATGAATGGATTTTTAGAATTTCATGATGCCTTAATTTCTTGAATATTACCTTTCAATATTACAAGATTATTTTAAATTAATTTTTTTTATTTTAAAATTATATGGTATTTTAAGAAAAGAAAATATTTTCAATGCAGAAAGGATATTTCCTTCAAGAATTAGTTTCATATTATATCTCAAAAATATTATCCCTATAAGGTAAAATTATTTGGTTATAATTATGTTTTAATAGGGATATTTTTCAAGGATATTATCCCTATTATTCCTACAGTTGGTTTATGTTTATGATAAATATGAAGACCATTTATTTTCCATGGGTTTTATTATGATTGAATGATGTTTATAAAACCCATTTCATTTCAGGGGTTCTGATATGATGAATGATTTATGTTATTGTGGCACACATATCTATTTTTTTCATTATGTTATGGGTGGGAATTATATCTCCCTCCAATGCATTTGATACAGATTTATATCTCATATATAGATAAGATTGGAATTGAAAATGATCTTAGTTTAATAATACAGGACTGGAATGGGAAATGATATCAGTTCAGTAATACATGAAAGGGTTAGGAATGATCTCAGTTCAATAATACAGGGCTGGAATAGGTAGTAAAACTCATTCTGTAATACAGGGCTGGAATAGGGAGTGAACCCTATTCAGTAGAGGGTTTTTTCCACTTTTATGGTATTGGCAAAGAGTCTTGGATAATATGGAAATGATTTTCTATGATTATGTGTAATCCACAATTTCATGTATTATGTTATTCTCTCATGGAATATATTATTTTTTTTCTTTTATGGACTTCTATGATTTATTTAATGACACGAAATCATGATCTTTGATATACAGGATATGATTTTAATTTTTTTTGTTTATATACCTTTTCTTTATGATTATCATTACACTTACTAAGCATCTTATCTCACCATTCTCATATGTTTTATTTAACTAGGTTATAAAGAAAGGTTTTAGGTAGGAATACTAAAGGGGTAGATCTTTATGGGAGATATTGAAGATCTTTCACCAAATCATAATATTTTGTTCTATGTTTCCAAAGGCACTAAACTATTACATTCATTGGGCTTGTGTTTGTTTAATTTAATGAATATTCATCTAAAAATATGTAATATCCATATATGAAAATCTTAGGTCATTACAGGAATGGTCATCCCAAGTGAAAAGAAATGATAATAATTGGTTTATTTTTTTCTCTTATGGATTACATATATGTATTTGTATAAACTATTTATGTACTTTTAAAATGTTTTATATAAAATATTCTAAATGGTTTATGTCCTAGTGGTGTGATTTGTGAAGAATTTGGTAAATCCCAAATGAGTTTATACTCACCCCTTCCTTTGGTACCTTTGTTCATTTGAAGATGTCATATATCAGGACATAGGAAAGTGTAAGATATATTACTTCTATGGTGATGAATATTGATATTGCGGGTGAGACATGTGGAGTTCGAGCTTGGAACTAGTTAAAGTGTTTCTAGGGATAATTTCAATTTGTTGTCCTTGGGAAATTGTTTTATTTTTGTCTTATTTGTTGATGCTTATATTTCCATTTTCACTCTTATATTTTTTTAAGGTTGTGGCAGAAGCCCCATTTTTATTATGAAAGTAAAGAAAAATCCTCTTTAAACTAGGTATAGGGAGATTCATTACATAGCCCAAAGGAATAGTGGGCATATATCCCATTATATAGCTTATAGGACCAATATTCTCTTATCCATTGTTTTACCATTGAGTATTATTGTTTAAACTCATGCATCATATATATTGTCTTGGTTTTTATAGCTTATCCATATTAGGGCATTAGTTTCTTTTAAAAAATCATCCCTCAATATTCTCTTATCCCTTGGTGTTTAATTCCCTACTTTGGTGTATGTTGACTCTCATTTTTGTCACAGAGGCTAACGAATGAAAAGGGAAATACCTTAAACACAAAGTGATTCATCCTTTGAAGAAACATAAAAAATTGACAAAGGAATGAACAAGGATTTGTTTAACAATGGGTTGCGCAGGTTTCATCATGGTCATGCAGGTATACTTGTGTTCCACATATTTGGCGCGTAGGTGACCTGCGCGCCCTATTTGATTTTCGCCCAAGGCCTTCAGTAGCCTATAAATACCCGCTGTGGGCCCCCCATTTCAGGGACGAAAAAATCCAGAAACTTAGATTTGAGCTCTCGGCACCCTAGTCTCTACTTTAAGTCTTATGAACACTTCTAAGGTAATTTATTACCTATAATGAAAGATCTAAAGAGGGGGAATAAGGCCTAAGTGTTGAAATTCACCCACACCGGCGCGCCTAAGTGTCTAAACCCTTAAAAGAAATAATCACACTAGCGGGCCACCTTATCACTTCAACAGAACCTGTGTGCCACTCATTTGGAAGCCTCTATGGGTAATACTAAGGGCTTCAGCCAAGTGTCACCCAAGTATTACCATATGGGTTGAACGGAACACAAGTACCCAAGTGTCGGGCAAGTATACTTGCCCGACCAGTACCTGCGCGCCCAAACAAAACATGCATGCCTGCCTTTTTTTGGGTTCCCCTTCTGCCTATTCATTTCTTTTCTTCAAATACACCTCTCCTTTTCAATATTTATCCTTTACAACCCTCTTCAAAGCCACTTATGGCATGGTTCCTTTTTTTTCTTCCTTATCTGAATGGAATTTTGAGGAACATCTCTCAAAACCTAGTGATTTACATATCTTTATCTCACGAAGGTGAGATATTTCATTCATTCAACCTCATCCTTTAAGATGAGAATATCTTTAATTTGGGCATCCTCTTTAGGAGTAAGCCCCAAGTCTCCTAACCTGGGAATCCTCCTCAAGAGTAAGCCCCAATCATAATTTTCCCAAATCTGGGCCTCCTTCTTAGGAGTAAGCCCCAAGTTCTCTAAATTGGGCCTCCTTTTCAGGAGTAAGCCCCAATCACAATTTTCCTCTAACATGGGACTACTTTTCAGGAGTAATCCTTAGTCATAAGACTCTTTAATTTGGGCATCCTCCTTAGGAGTAAGCCCCAAGTCCCCTAACCTAGGCCTCCGTATCATGAATAATCCCCAGTCTTAATTTCTCTTAACCTATGGGCATCCTCCTTAGGAGTAAGCCCCAGTCATCAAGTTCGCTAAACTGGGAATCCTTCTCAAGAGTAAGCCCCAATTATTATTTTCCCAAATCTGGGCCTCCTTATTATGAGTAAGCCCCAAAGTCTCAAGTCCTCTTAACTTGGGCCTCCTCTTTAGGAGTAAGCCCCGGTCTTAATTTCTTTTGATCTGAGATTCTTTCTGAAGAATAAAGCCCAATCATAATTCCCCTATAACTTGGGCATCCTTCTCAGGATTAAGTCCTAAGTTATGTATCAAAATCTCCATAACTCACATATACCTTTATGGACCTTGTTCCCGGGTTTCTTACCTAAAGTAAATCCTAATATTCAGCTATCTGGGTAGTCATATATACATAATACCCATATCATTTCTTATGATTGCATCTTTCACGGCACAATCCTTAGGTTTTACTAATACCTCTTGTTTCTCACACCAAGCATGACTCACGTGAGCATAGAGCGTAAAAGTAATTATGACATCTTTCTTTGAGCCATCAACCATGCATAATCCTCATACTTATTTACTCGAACTACGTGGGTTTTGATTCCATCACTAATAATGATACGTAGGTAGCCCATCTGCGAGTATGATCCCAACTCTGAAATAATCCATGTCCTTATGAATGAAAATAAACATCAAGTGTCCCGCTGAGTGTCTTTAAAAGCAGTATAGTCATCATAATGACCAAGAGATATCTATATAATGTGTTGAAGGATACCATTGACTAAGAATCTCTAACAAATTTAGATGATTCTCTATCGATGAAGAACCTAAAATACATATAAAATATTCTCTAAATCTCCTACATATTAATCATTTTTTGTCAGATCTAAAGGAAATCTCATTTTCAAACTTGGTAATTTAATAAGGATTCATTAACATAACTCAAATATATAAAGAGAGTCCCGGAGTAGACAATATTTCCCCTCAAAATGGTGTGATGAGTCCGACCTCCCATCCTCTCAACTAATGAAAATTATTAAGCCTCATCGGTCTATAACTAATGAGCACCTACCTTTGGAAAGTAGGTCCAAATGGATATAGAGTCATTGGATGTTTTTGGTTCCATGAATAAACCCGTTAGAAACTTATTGGAATGTTTGAACCTTAAACAAACAAGGTCATCCCCATTTCTAGAGGAAACAAAAAATGGTGAACCTGATGTGAATCCTTAACTAAGTTAAAATGATGTTTTACTTATTTGTTAGGCCCCTATTTAAACTCAATGAGAGGGCCAACAAAGAAATAAATAACATATGTGCTCATCCAAAAGATGTAGTGGCCGAATTTATCTTTATTATGTCTGTTATATCAAACATGCACTCTTTCCCAAGATCTTGTGCGTTACAGAAATGGCTTCTCTAAAGTTCACACCAGTGAATACCTTTGCTGTGACTAACTCTGCTGCTACTCCTACTGGATCCTTGTTCGCTCTGAGGATGACATCTCCTACTCAGCATCTTCAACACTGGGTTTCAAATGCACTGGTTAAGGAATACCATCAACATGGTACCATTCCGACTATGGAGGCTACTCGACAAGCCCTCAAAGTCAATAATTCACCCTGGTTGTCCGGACAGCGACGACCAGCGATCAAGAAGCAGGTGGTTCCAACCACCGTTTCCAACCTTTTCGGGTCGTTATCCCTGGAACGCAATCACCAGTCCCTCCCATATTTTGGGGAGGTGAATGAGAAGGTCACTCAAGGACTTAATTCAAAGAAACAAGAGTCCTTCCCAAGGGCTCACATAAACAATCACCGCCAGACTCGTGCGGCAGTACGCCCTCAATATGATGAGGGTATCGCCTTTAGGGGTTCTGCTCAGGTCCCTCAGACCTGAGTCTGCAAGACGAACTGCCGGAGGTGAAATCTGGTCAACAGAGAGAAGGTTCTTACTTCTTCCCCCTCTAGAGAAGCCCATCAAGACAACTTGATGGCGAGCAATGAGCGGGCATACACACCCATCCGTCCTGATGTTACTGCCCAGCAGACTCGTCTGGAAGCAAAATGCCAATCCTGCCAGGCAATCCCGGTGGAGTATTATAGGCAGGAATATACACTTGTTTATAACTCATCAGCTAGTCAGCAGGCTCGTCTGACTACGACCAAAGAATCTCACCAATATGATATGGTGACAACACATAAGCAGGAACATACACCTGTTTACAATCAACAATTCTGTCAGTAGTCTCGTCTGCCAGTATTGAAGGAGATTCGTCAACCATAATTGATGAAGAATACACAATAGGAACATACACTATCCAATGTTCATCAAGCCTGCCAACAGTCTCGTTTGGCAGCACCCGGAGAAGTCAGTTAGAAAGCTCCGACGACAAATTTGGAGTAGACTCAACTCTCTTCCCCCGCACTTGAGTACATTTAGAATTCACTGATAGGAAAAGGAGGACAGGAGTAGGAATACACACCTACTCCAAGCACAGAATGGACGTATATTCCCGTTCCAGCAGCTGAAGTCACTAGGCATATTTTGACATTGGTGAAGGAGTAGAAACAAATCCCTGCCCATATTCTGGATGCTTATCAGAATATTATAACAGCTTCAACAGCATCATAGAGAAAGAAATGAAAATCTATTCCTACCAGTGGAGTGACACATCAACATATCACTCTGGAACAAATAAACACCTCTGTTCCAGTCTAAGAGGGTTGTGGGGAATACACCCTCATGTCATACGGACAACCAAGTAATTCATATACACCTGATTTGAGTGGATATAATCAGCCTAACCTGACCATTTCTCTTGAGTAGGCACATAAAAATACCCATAATAACCAATTTTGTCAACAAGTGGTTCCTAAAGTGAGTAATAAGGCATCTAAGAAGAAGACCCGCCCAACACAGTCAAGAAATCAAGGGCCAATTTGTAATAAGGCCTTGATCGATGCTAGAGTTCTTGAAGCCCTTAGACAATTATCTATTGTAATTCAATATTCTACTCTATCATTTCCTAATAGTGGGAACATTATTTATGAAGTTATTCATTAGACACTTCCTCATGAAGGCTTGATTCATGACAGTTCGGTCGATCTTCATGTATCATCTTCAAATGAGAGCCACAAGAACCCTCTGTGTGGCCAGAAGATCAAGGATCAAAAGGTTTAATCTTTTGCTATAACCCGCCATGGTGATCCTCCCCATGATAATGAATTTAGCTACAAAAGTCCTCTCCATAGAAGTAATGTGAATTCCCTAGAAAATTATTCAAAGGACAATGTAGTGACGAGAAATCTCTCTTATCTTGAGGCACTTCCAAATGTGAAGCCAGTCATGTCTGATGTTTTACCACAAGGAGGTAAAATACTTTATCAATGAGAATATAGCCCGGGGTGTAGGTCATTCTTAGAACCACCCCTGGGTCGTTCATCTTCTAGTTTGATCAATGGATTCTCTACCAATCTTGTTGAATCTGATGAAGCAACAAGGAAGAACCAGATTTGGTCTAATCAGGTAGAAGAATCTTCATCGAATGATAAGGAGGAAATGCTGAATATGAGAAAACAACTAGTAAAAGGTGAAGTGTCAGTCATGTTTTGCCCTCTGGCTAAATCCCAGTATGATGTTCCAGAGATGTTGATGGAAGATTGTATTCACAATATTCATCTCAACATGTGGAAAACTCATTATCAATTGAAAGAGAAAATTTTATCTAATGATGAATATGAAAATAATGTCAAGATAATAGAAGGGTTACAATTCCAAATTGACTTGGCATCTCTCTCAGTTTCCCGATATCCGAAGGCTGAAAAGACGTAGAGATCCCTTCAATGTTCATGCCTTGGTGCACTAAAAATATTGTGCCAGTTAATTGCCAACGCCCCATCTGGTATTCATATCAGGGGATGGGGTGTTCATGGAGCACTACATTTCATTGTACTCTCCAATCAACAAAGCCCACCGAAAATGGTTTCATGCAATGTTATTTCCAATGGTTGGCCACATCTAATTGGATTTGTTTGTTATCAAAGGCTCATTAAGGAACATGCCTCAACTAGTTCTTCTCAAAGTCAGGCATACAAAGAACAAGTTGTTGAATTACTCTTGAATCAATCAAATGAGAATATTGAACATGCTTCTCGTTCAGAGCAGGAACATCATCAGGTGATAGAAGTGTCGAAAATCATCCAATGGTCATTTGATCTGGGTGATCAGAGTGGATGTCGGTTGATGCATCCAGCCAATTTCCAGACTAAAGTCCGCAAGATCAAGAGAGATTTCAAGAAATTATCATATGTAGCAGCTCAAGAACCACCCCATCTTTCCAAACTCGGGACTCTTTTAACCCAACCCTCAGAATCAACAAATAGAATTCGAGGAGTTGAGCAGGAACAGCCCCAGTCCACCAGACTGGGGACTTTTTCAAATCCTCAATCTCTTCCTCAGAGAAAGTCAGTCCTCTCTTGATTAGGGAAGAAGCCAGAAGAGGAACGAAGAACCGAATTATCAGGAGATTCCATCCAAATTATGTTTTGTCAAGAAGTTCTTTTGGGATCAAATCAACAAAAGGCAATGTCTCATCAAGAACATGAAAGAAGATAATATCGCAGAAATGTCGATAGAAGAGATGTGATGTGTTATGAATCAATAAATGTAATAAATTCCATTATTTCTGATCCTCCAGAACATGAGTCTCACTTAGAGGGATCATATGAAGAAGTTCCTGCTCAAGAATTTGTACACACAGACACAAATGAATAAGGTGTGCGTACACGAAATCAAAGGCTTACCTAGAATCTAGGTATTCAATCAAATAACCAACTTCCCCCTCTCCGAAAGGCATCCAACAAGGGGAAAGGAAATAATCAGGTTACATTCCACCCTTCCTCTGGAGAAGGCCAATCACTCTCACTAGAGAAACGTTTTGTACAACAAGAAGAAGAAATGAAGGAATTAAGGAGGTTGAATGCCGAACTACTTCAAGGTAGTCTTCTTCCTAAGTGTGCTAGAGTCAGTCAACCAAGGGAATTTCTTACAGATACTGAGATGGATAAAGAATATCCTCCTTTATCAGTTCACCCTCACAGGTCTAATCCTATGGGTCAAATGCAACAACAACTGGTGGTGTTATCATTAGTTGTAGTACAATCTTCCACACCTTTTCAAGCTCCAGTTATTTCACCGGATCAGGTCCAAGCTCAACCGAATGTTTCTCAAAAGTTAATAATTACCATTGAGATATTAACAGCCCAGTTGGAAGCTATGGAAGTAAAATGTGCTCAAATTCAACCATAAAAGAGATCTTACACTGAATGGGTTGATGCAATTCCTCCCCCATCAAATTTTTCAAGTACCACATTCCCAATATTTAATGGTTCGGGAGACCCAGAGCAAAACTTGACACATTTTGTTTCTCGTTTTGATCCTATGATGGGAACCCTTCAGCAACAAGAATTAGTTAAGCTGAGGTGTTTTGTACAGTCATTACAAGGGCCATCTATTGTCCGGTATACAAGCTTGCAATCCTGGTCAATTACTGGGTGGGGAGATCTATACCAATGATTCCTTCTTCAATTTAGCTTAACTTTACCAAAGACAACAATTTTTTATCTTACAAATTGTAAGCAAAGGGAAAATGAAAGGGTTTCAGATTTCATTGTTCACTGGAAGGGATTAACATATTTCCTGAACTTAGCACTCCCTCAAGAGAAATTGTTGCCAATCTGTGTAGAAAATTTGCGTGATGAATTATGCACACTATTGATCCCTATGAAATACACAGGAAGGTTTAGAGACCTTACTTCAATCACTCAATAGATTGAAGACTCTCTTATGAAGGCTAAGGATAAAACTCGTGTAATTCCATCATCTCCAGGAAGGATAATGGGTAGATCAGAGACTGCTACATTTACCCTTAAACAATCACATGTACCTACTTCCACTTCAAAGCCTTAATCTTTCCGAAGGGCTACACCTCCTGAGAATCAACAACAGAGGTCGCCTCATCAAGATGATCAAAGAGATCAAAGATGGAAACAATTTGAGGAGTTGAAAAGCAAAGTTTACTCTTTCCAAAATGAACAGGTTCCTGGTTACTTCATTTTGGCTCTGTAAAATAATTTGGTTCAATTTACAAGGCCCAAAAGGCCGAACAAGGAAGGATATGAAGGTCGTCCCAACTATTTCCCATTTCATCAGATGTTATGGAATCCCATTAAGAAGTGTTTTGTCTTCAAATACCTCTTGAAAATGATGGTGGACTCGGGACAAGTCAAACTGAAGGGTTCTTCAGCTCAGGTATCATGTGTTATTACTATAGATCCAGAGGAAGAAGGCGAGTGGAAAGAAGTCAAGAGAAAAAATGAGCAGAAATATGATGATTGGATGGTCAGAAAAATGATCAACCGAACTCATGACATTTTACGAACACATTTGAAGAAACCAATTGTGTCTTCTTCTATGAATTACACAGCAACACCACCTTCATCGGAGGGAAAATCCTCAAAGAAACGACATAATTAAAAGAAATAAGAGCAGTAAAAAGAAGATGAAATAGTGTCAAAGCCCAAGTTGTCTTTGACTCTGGAAGATTTTATGCCATATACTTCAAAATCACGGGCACTGCACCACCAAACGGCACAACCTAAATTGGCTAATTAGGCAGAGTCTTCGTCAGAAGAAGAGTTGATCTTCGGTTCTGTTAACATGATACACTTAACAGGTCCTTATGCCAGTCATAGTTTCAATCTCGATGAGTCTGAGTTCCCTGTATCAAACAGAGGAATTAGAGGGATTTCTAGAGGTCTGGGATATAGAGGATGACGTGGATATCCCATAATCCACTATTCCAATTCTACCCATGCTTGAACTGTATATGCAGTAAAAACTCATGGCAGAGCCCTTCATCAGGATCAACAAGAACAAGAATGTTCTTCCATGCATAGAAAATTCAGTCCTGGCACAATTATTCTGGAGGATCGGTTGGAGGTTACACCTTCTTATTCTTAGCAAGTAAATAGACCTAGTCGGTCTAATCTTCCAAATCTAGGAGTATTTCCAACTCCTATCCTGATACTAGATGCATCTACTTCCAAATAATAAACTTCTAAGGCACCAGCGAAACCACATGTTCCTATTGGGAAACACAGACCTTTGGATAAAAAATATGGTATCTTGAAACATTTGGCCCAAGTACCGACCAAGTTGTCAATTCTGGATGCCTTGAATCTATCAAAGGATCTTCAGTAGGAACTCATTGAGGCTTTGTCAAGTCCTCAAGAATTCGAAACTGAAATTATTGTGGCTGAAGTCTGTCATGTAGAGAATGATCCTACAGAATGCCATGCAGTTATATCTTTTACAGATGAAGATGAAGATGATGTTGTGCATGGACATATTAAACCTTTTTATTTATCTAGAAAGGTAAATGATGTAGACATCCGAAGAGCTTTCATTGATAATGGTTCAGGAGTCAACCTCATCCCCATTCGTACACTTCGTTGATTGGGCCTCACCAAATATGATTTATCTCATTCTACATTTATGTTTCAAGGGTATGATAAAAATGAACAAGAACCTCTGGGTGAGATCACACTAAGAAATCAGTTTGGAGATCTTGTATCCAATTCAGATTTCATGGATTTTCATCATGACGCAACTTTTAACATTTTTCATGGAAGACCTTGGCTACATCAACATGCAGCTATTCCTTCATCATACCATAAATGTCTCAAATATTTTTTCAATGGTCAAATTGGGACATTTTATGGTGATAAAGATCCATTAAAAACATGTTAATCTCAATACATTGAGGCATAATTCTATCACCTAAAGGGAAAGGAGGTATCTACGGCAAAGGTGGTTACCAAAATTAATGCTCCATATGGTTTGGAAAAGATTACAGTAAACCCATTCATACATGTGAGTACAGATTATGTGTTTCCTATCAGTAAAATTGATAGGATAGACCCAAATCCAAATAATCTTATGGAAACATCCATAATGTCAATTATGGTAGTCCATCCAGACAACATGGGAGAAATTGGTGATTCACCAAGCAATGATGAAAGCCCAAATGGATATTTCTTCATTTAATCAACTAAAATCCAGCAATTATATATGCCTTCAACCAATCTAGAAGAAATTATATCAATGTTAGAGATGAACAATGATGTCAATTCTCAATCCATCATCTCCTCTTTATTACCCAAGGAAGACCCTTCATCATCAATAGGGTCAGAAATGGAAGCTTCTTCTTCAAAATGTTCAAATTTTAACATCTCTTATGATCATGGAAATTCTAATTCATCATCTACTATGCAAGTAGAAATAGAAGAAATAACACATGTTGAAGAAGACGAGGAAGATCTCAGAGATGCTCCTCCAGCATTTGAAGAGGGTATCTCTACCACTGTGGATGAACTCAGAGAAATAAATCTGGGTAAAAAAGAAGATCCACGCCCCACATTAATTAGTGTGACCATGACTCTTTAAGATAAAGAAATGTATATTTAATTTTTAAAGAAAAATTGAGATATATTTTCTTAGAACTATACAGAAATTCCAGGTCTTAATTCGGATGTTTCTACTCATCGTTTGGGTTTTCCAGAAGAATAGCGGCGATTCAAGCAAGCTGCAAGAAGAACACACCCAACTTATGCTTCCAAAATTGAAGTTTAAGTGGATAAACTTATCAAATCTAACTTCGTCAGAGAAGATCAATATACCAAATGGTTGGCTAATATCATCCCTGTGAAAACAAGAATGGAAAAAATAGAGTTTTTCATTGATTTCAGAGATCTTAATCGGCATTTTCTTAAGGATGATTTTCCAGTTCCGATCACAGAACTCTTGATTGATTTAACAGCTGGATATGAAGGATTTTCCTTCATGTATGGATATTCTGGGTATAATCAAATCCGAATGGCTCTAGAAGATGAAGAATCTACAGCCTTTAAAAACCCTCAGGGTGTGTTTTGCTATCGAGTAATGCCCTTTGTCCTGAAAAATGTAGGCGCAACATATCAATGTTCCATGCATCGTATCTTCAACCCCTTTTTAGGGAATTTTGTTGAATGTTATGTGAACGATTTGGTGGTTCAATCTAGACATCGTTCAAATCACTTGGCTGATTTGAAAATCATATTCCACAAGCTTCGACAACACAATTTGAAGATGAACCCCTTAAAATGTGCTTTTGGGGTAACCTGAGGAAAATTTATTATTCTTGTTGTATGCCATCATGGTATCTTTGTCGATCCTGAGAAGACAAATTCAATCCTTGTTCTATCACCTCCTCGAAAATTGAAATAATTGAGAGTACTTCAAGGAAACTTGGCCTATATTCGACCTTTCATCTCCAATTTGGCAGGAAAAAGTTTACCCTTCACCAAATTGATGAAGAAGGAAGTTACTTACCAGTGGACCGAAGAATGTCAAGAAGCATTCAATATTATCAAGAAATATCTTTTGAGTCCACCGGTATTAATGCCACCTATTGAAGGAAGACCATTTATCCTCTATGTGACAGCTTTAGAGTGATCATTGGGTACCTTTCTTGCTCATAAGAATGATGCTGGGAATAAAAGTAGCCTTTACTATCTTAGTTGGACTATGCTTGAAGCAGAAACCCGATATTCAAGTATTGAGAAGTGCTTCCTAGAATTAATCTTTGCAATACAAAAATTGAGACACTACCTGCAACATCATGAGGTCCAATTGGTATCTCGCAATAATCCACTCAAATTCATCCTTAGTCGTCCAATTCTTACAAGAAGTCTAGCAAGGTGGGCAGTTATTTTGAAGCAATTTGATATCCATTATGTGTCTCAAAAGGAGATAAAGGGCCAAGATATTTCTGATTTCCTTGCTGAACACCCTTTAGTAGAAGATACATCTTTAGATATTGAACTTCCTGATGAGTAAGTCTTTTCAATTCAAGATAATACTCAAGAATGGGAAATGTACTTTGATGGTGCTTCCAGAAATCCAATATGGAAAGAAAATATATGATCCTAAATTCAACAAAGTTGGGTTAGGAATTGTGCTCATTTCCCCAGAAAAGGCAGTTCTACCTTATTCTTTCTTATTGTGGGAAGGCGATACAAACAATGAAGCAGAATACCAAGCTCGATACAAACAATGAAGCAGAATACCAAGCTCTCATCACAGGCTTGAAGTTGGCGCTTCAGGCACAAGTGAATCACTTAAAGGTGAAAGGTGATTCAAACCTGGTAATCAAACAATTCAATGGAGATTATGCCATCAGAAAAGAAGAGTTAGTCCCTTAGTATGATTACGTCAGAGAGTTTATAGTGGAATTTCCTTCCGAACCGACATTTTCTTATGTCATGCGACCACAAAATGCCAAAGCTGATGCACTGGCTAATATATCCATAGATCTGGCAGATCCAAATCGAGACGAGACAATCATCAGTATTGCCCACCGTCATAAAATTTCACCTTATTTTCAAACCAGAATAGAGGAAATCAATGAAATTAGACCCATTTCTGAACCATATGGTCATACTACATGATCTATGACACCTATTAGGGAATACCTTCAAAATGGAACACTCCCACCTGATAGAGCTGGGAAAGAACAAATTCGGTGACATGTGGTCAATTTTACTCTTTATGATAGCTCAGATCACCTAGATAAAATTATCTCCAAAAGAGGTTTTGATGGAATTCTTTTAGGTGCATTGATGGTGAAGAGACACAGACTTTCATGAAAGAAGTACATGTAGGATTCTGTGGTTCCCACCAGTATGGACATAGACTATCTGATTAAATTAGAAGGCTTGGATACTTTTGGCCTTCAATGATACAAGATTGTGTTGATTTCACTGAGAAGTGTCATTCTTGCCAAATATATGCCAATTTCATTCATCATCCCCCAGAGTTTATTCATACATCTAAATACTCATGGCCATTTGCCACATGGGGAATAGATGTAGTGAGACCTTACCCTTTAGCTACATCCAAGCAGTTTAAGTATATTCTTACAACTACTGACTTCTTTTCCAAATGGGCAGAGGCAATACATCTCAAAGAAGCTAGTTCTAAAATCATTGTTAGCTTCATCAAGTCTAACATCCTTACCAGATTTGGTATCCCTCATACCATACCGACGGACAATTTCACCAAATTCTTTTCATCCTAGGTAAGGAAGTTGTATCAAGAATACAACATAAAATCCAACCATTCATCTCGGTATCATGCAGTGGAAAATGGCCAAATAGAAGCCTTCAATAAGACTATTTCAAACATACTGAAAAAGATGGTGGATAAAGGTAAGAAATCATGGCCTGATGAACTCTTTCATGCTTTATGGGCTTATCGGACAACCACCCGCACTGCTACACTGTCAACTCTATATTCATTGATATATAAAACAAAAGCAGTCTTGCCCATTGAAGTTCAGTTACCTTCACTCAGAGTATCCATTTGTGATCAGTAATCTATATATGAACAATCCCAAAAGTGATTGGATGAATTGGAATGATTATATGAGAAAATATTTTGTTCCCTCCATCACTTGGAAGTCTATTAGAATCTAATAGCATGATATTTCAACAAAAAAGTTCATCTTCGATCATTCATTCAAGGATAATTGGTATTGGTTCTCATAACTCCAATGATAGTAGGAAAGAAACCTCCCAATCTTGAGCCAAAGTGGGAAAGACCTTACTCAATACATAAGGTCTACTCCAAGGGAGCTTATTCTTTAATCTCAATGGATGGAGAACTCATTACGACTCCAACCAATGCAAGATTCTTGAAGAAGTATTTTTTGTAACACAAATACTTACGTCCAACATGATGTTAAACTGTGACATCCAAAATGATGTTAAACTGTGACGTCCAACATGACGTTAAACTGTGACGTCCTAGCTACATGACGTTAAACTGTACATAAGTCCCCCACGTCTAGCAAGACGTTAAACTGCATAAACATCGTCCTAGATATACGATGTTAAAATGTGCACCTCTTCATCCCACATGACATTAAACTTTGAAAAGGTCTCTAATACGTCCTAGCTAAATGATGCTAAACTGTACAACACTCAATCGTCCAACATGATGTTAAACTGTATTGTTCCCCTTTTGTCCAACATGATGTTAAACTATGTTTTCCTTACTGCATGACATTAAACTGCACGCTCCCCAAAGTACTTATTACAAGACTTTAAACTTCATAATATTCTATTTCATCCTATCTATATGACATTAAACAATACAACCCCTCTTTTGTCTTTACTGCATGACATTAAACTGAATAGTTCCCCCCCTAAGTCCTTACTGCATGACTTTAAACTGCACAGTCCTTTCTTTGTCCGACATGACATTAAACTGTGCATCATTATGGTTGTCGCTACCTCTTGTTTCTCACACCGAGTATGACTCATGTGATCTTAGAGTAAACTTCAACCATAACACCCTCTCTGGGCCGCTAACCATGCATAAGTCCCAACACCATTTTTTAGGTCGTTATCCTCAAGAACAACTTGATCACTAATTCATTCTTTAATTGAACTACGCAGACTTTGATCCTTGCCTTCTAGGCTGGGTACGTAGGCAACCTCCCGAGGTTCAAGCCCAAAACCAATCTATTCACATCAGTTCACCACCATCTCATACGATGTTGATTCATGAAGCCGCCCCCAGAACCAATATTTTTTACATTGGTTCACCATCTTCCTTGCTACATGACGTTAAACTGTACAACACTTTTTTCATGTACGACAATAAACTACAACATTATTTGACACCCTCACCTGAGAGGGAATCATTATTTACATTTATCTCCAATCCTGTTATATTCCAAAGACTACGTGCATACATGGAAATGCCCAAACCTTTAATCTTGGGTCAAAACATCATTGCACTAAAGTCCACTTTCACCCTTCACATGTACGAACCAAATATATACAGAGGGAATTTCAAGAACTACACGTGGCTTGATTCCAAACCTTATGAGATACGTAGGAATGTTCGAGTGTCCCTCGAACCCAGCCCCAAGTCTTTGGGCTTCACCCCAAATTTCACTTTTAGTCCCTTGGCTGAAAATTCCCCCTGTGAAAACATGAATGTGGTATGAAAACCCTGGTCTTCATTCACATCATATTTATATAACACACACTGTGTATTCTTTATTATGGTCCGTGCTCTATGACCCTAAACTAAGATCTCCTACACTCTCGTCCCACATGACATTAAACAGTATTTCAAGAACTACGTATGGCTTGATTCTCATCCTTATGGGATACATAGTGAATCCTGTATCTCAATTCAGGACCCAGCCACAACATGATTATGGTTAGCATTGGTTTTTGTATCTCTACATGCATTGAAAAATTCCCATTTTGATGTGTCATACGCCTAAACTTAAATACTTACAGATCTCCATAACAATTTTCTTGACTTCTGGTCACAAAATGTTTGATAACCGGGAATTCTTTTGTCTAACTATGTAGCACGTGCCCTTAGGTGGCCTTGCATAAGTAGTCTACATAACATACCTGTCAGCCAAAAGATGTTATTATTTGACTATGCAGCCAATGACCTTAAGTGGTGCTGCATAATTCAACCCCCTAATAGGTTTTTCAAATAATGGTAACTTCATTCTTGGGAGAAAAACCTCTTTTTGTCCTTATTGGTCTTATCGACAATATATAAGGATCTGAAAAAATAGTCATCCTTAACATATTTGTCCCATACTCTTTTTCATTATCTGAATGTATTCAAGTATATGGTTTATATTTCCCTTCACTACGTTTGGTTCAGACCTTCACAAGAGTGACATTCATCCAATTCTTTGACAGTCTTGGTTGGGAACATCCTCTCCAAAATCAAGTACCTCTCCCTATACAGAAAACTCTATTCTTTGGAAAATTTGAATCTCCATAAACTTCCACTGGATTTTTAGCAGGATAAAAGTAAATTTCTAAGAGTTCTTTTTCCAGACTATGCAGCATGTGCCCTTAGGCGGCCTTTCATAAGTACTCTACATAACAGACCTATTAGCCAAAAGATGCTATTATTTGACTATGCAGCCAATTCCCTTAAGTGGACCTACATAATTCAACCCCCTAATGGGTTTTTCAAATAGTGGTAACTTCATTATTGGGAAATACTTCCTCTAATGCCTTTTAGCCCCTTTTTATATCATTCCTCAGATTCAAAATTTTGTAACTCATAGTTTACGTGTTTTCCCCCATACTTGAATGTGGTAATATGTTTTCTGATAAATTATCAAGAAATTGAGTCAATTTTAATCCATTCGGTCAAATCTATTTCGACCTTAAACATTAGCCTTTTTATGTCTGACGTGCATGAATTTAAACTGCCCACAAAAGACAAGGGAACTCTGAACCAAAGTCAAGTCCCAGCTCACTAAATATACATTTTGTATGATATAGGTAATATTGAGAAATTAAAAGATTCTAAGTTTGTAGGGTTATTTTTATAATCCTAGTAAAAATCAAACTATTCTTACTAGGCCCATTGGCTTAAGTAAAATTTGAAGCAGGTAGCAAGAAAAAGGCATGCTCAAATTATTGAAGATGAAAGTGTTTTTCATTGATGCACAAGAGTTGGAAGGACATCCATAGACTGAAGTCTCTTCTCTTTTTCAGGAATTACAAGAGGCTTTCAACATAACTCTTAATTTGTGTTACGGCATCCCAAGATTCATCAGCAGCCACATAGAATTCATTTACTCAACTGGATATAATAAGAGATGCAGTGACACCAGCTCTTCTTGGAACAATTGTAAAAGAATGTTCTTGAGTGCGGTTTGAGAAAATTTTCTGCTGATCAAACAGAGACTTTGTTTCTGTCCAAGAAAGTTGAAATATGGATACATGGATTTGAGAATGGATCATTAGAAGTAAAGAGCCATTGGGAGAGAGTACTCTTTTTAGATATTGTTCTAATGTCGTGACAGTCTTATCTCCACCAACCAGCAGCAGAAAACATTTCATCCCATGGATTTTCCATTTTCATATCTACAAGGAAATGGGATGGAGGAAAAATTTGAAATTTCACACCATTGTTGTTGCCCTTATTGCACAACATAACCGAAATATAGGAGTAGCAGTGTAGCTGCATTTCGGGTAGATAGTTCTTTCCATCTGGAACGTTGACTCCTTGTAGATGACCATGGCTATACAAAGGCAAGTAGATGCTCTATGGAAAATTGAGATGATACTTCTTCAAGTACTTATCCAAATCTGGGAGAGTGTTTTTGCAGACAGTATAGTAATCATGTCCAACAACATTCATCATTTCATCAATCCACTTGCCAGCCAGTTCATCAACCATTCCAATTCTTCTAGGATCCATTGAATCATCACAAAGGTTGAATAATTAACTCTTAAGTAAGTTTATTTTTCATAAAATTTGTGAATCAACATAAAAAAATGGATAAGACATTAAGGCGTGCAAGTCCAATGTTGGCGCGCAAGTGTTACAGTGTCGTGCAAGTTTTGGTGCAAAGGTATCACTGCGCAAGCCAAACTACCTCTACAGAAGCATGACACAAAAAGAAGCAATGAAACCATGGAAAATCAATAAACTTGCACGACGAGAGCAACCTGAATAGTGAGAGTTCGAAGTGTTCAATGTCAGGTGCTTTGCACGAGAATGACCGCATATATATAGGCCAAGGTTGTACCCTGCACAACTCTCACCTGTGCGTTGCTACCTGTGCACTCAAAACTTGCGCACTACAATTCCTTGGTTTTCTTCTTTACCTTAGAGTCACATCCTCCTTCCTTTCAGATCCAACTCTGAGGGGGGAATTTTTTTGATGCTCCTTTCCGTCATAGAGTCTAATGAATGAAAAGGGAAATACCTTAAACACAAAGTGATCCATCCTTTGAAGAAACATAAAAAATTGATAAAGGCATGAACAAGTATTTGTTTAAAAATGGGCCACACATGTTTCATCATTGTCGTGCAGGTATACCTTTGCGCCACATATTTGGCGTGCAGGTGACCTACATGCCCTAATTTATTTTCACCCAAGGTATTCAGTAGCCTATAAATACCCCTTGTGGGCCCCCCATTTCGGGGATGGAAAAATCCAGAAACTCATATTTGAGCTCTCAGCGCCCTAGTCTCTACTTGAAGTCTTCCGAACACTTATAAGGTAATTTCTTTCCTATAACTGAATATCTAAAGAGGGGGAACAAAGCCTAAGTGTTGAAATTCACCAACACCTGTGCGCCTAAGTGTCTAAACCTTTAAGGGAAATAGTCACACTTGTGCACCACCTTATCCCTTCAATAGAACCCACGCACCACTCATTTGGAAGCCTCTATGGGTAATACTAAGGGCACCATCCAAGTGTCGCCCAAGTATTACCTTATGGGTTGACCGGCGCGCAAGTACCCAAGTGTCGTGCAAGTACACTTGCGTGACTAGTACCTTCACTCCCAAACAAAACTTGTGTACCTGCCTCTTTTTGGGTGCCCCTCCATCCTATTCAGCTCTTTTCTTCAAATACTCCTCTCCTTTTCAAGATTTAGCCTTCATAACCCTCTTCAAAGACACTTATGGCATGGTTCCTTTGTTTTCTTCCTTATCTGAAAGGAATTCTGTGGAACATCTATCAAAACCTAGTGATTTACATATCTTTATGTCATGAAGGTGAGAGATTTAATTCATTCAACCTCATCCCTTAAGATGAGAAGATCTTTAATTTGGGCATCCTTCTTAAGAGTAAGCCCCAAGTCTACTAAACTAGGAATACTTCTCGGGAGTAAGCCCCAATAATAATTTTCCCAAATCTGGGCCTCCTTCTTAGGAGTAAGCCCCATGTTCCCCAATTTTGGCCTCCTTTTTAGGAGTAATCCCCAATCACAATTTTCATCTATCATGGGCCTCCTTTTCAGGAGTAATCCCCGGTCATAAGGTTCGTTAATTTGGGAATCCTCCTTACGAGTAAGCCCCAATTCCGCTAACCTGGGCCTCCTTTTCAGGAATAATCCCCAGTCTTAATTTCTCTTAACCTATTAGAATCCTCCTTAGGACTAAGCCCCAGTCACCAAGTTCCCTAACCAGGGCATCCTTCTCAGGAGTAAGCCTCAATCATAATTTTCCCAAATCTGGGCCTCCTTCTTAGGAGTAATCCCCAAAGTCTCAAGTACTCTTAACATGGGCCTCCTCTTTAAGAGTAAGCCCCAGTCGTAATTTCTTTTTATCTGGGCTTCCTTCTTAGGAATAAAATTCAATCATAAGTCCCCTCTAACTTGGGATTACATCACAGGATTAAGTCCTAAGTTAAGTATCCAAATCTCTATAAAACACATATACCTTTATAGACCTTATTCCTAGGTTTCTTCCCTGAAGTAAATCCTAATCTTCATCTATCTGGGCAGTAATACATTCATAAGTCCCACATCATTTCTTATGATTGCATCTTTCACGGCACAATCATCAGATTTTACTAATACCTCTTGTTTCTCACACCAAGCATGACTCACATGAGCTTAGAGCGTAAAAGTAATTATGACATCTTTCTTTGATCCATCAACCGTGCATAAACCTCATTCTTCTTTACTCGAACTACAGGGGTTCTGATTCCTTCTCTAATAAGGATACGCAGGTAGCCCATCTTTGGGTATGATCCCAAATCTGAAATAATCCATGTCCTTCTGAATGACAATAAACTTCAAATGCCCTGCTGAGTGTCATTAAAACCAGTATGGTCATCATAATGACCAAGGGATATCTATATAATATGGTGATGGATACCATTGAATAAGAATCTATAACAAATACAGATGATTATCTATCGATGAAGAACCTCAAATACATATAAAATATTCTCTACATCTCCTACATATTAATCATTTATTGTCATATTTAAAGGAAAGCTCATTTTCATACTTGGTAATTTAATAAGGATTTACGAACATAACTCAAATCTATAAAGAGAGTCCCGGAGTAGACAAAAATTCCCCTAAAAAAGGTGTGATGATTCCGAACTCCCATCCTCTCGACCAATGAAAATTCTTAATCACAATCGTTCTACAAATAATGAGAACCTACCTTTTGAAAGTAGGTCCAAATGGATATAGAATCATTATATGTTTCTGGTTCTACGAATAAAACCTTTAGAAACTGATTGGAATGTTTTAACCTTAAACAAAAAAGGTCATCCACATTTTCAGAGGAAACAATGTCTTAATGATTTCACCTAAGGTTAGTTTCATTGGATCGATATAGATGTCCATAAATACTAATGTAGTTGAATATTCATTTAAAATTTTTATTAGAAAACAATAAAAGTTTATAAAATAATTTATTGTAGTGAGTGTATTGTTCATTAAAATTAAGTATAAAAGAAATAAGATGGAATAACATATATATTTATAGTGGTTTGGATCACAAATATCATAGTCCCCTCTTCAACCTTCTATACTCCTCAAGAATATTGTTACCCACTAAGAACTTTACTTTTAATGGTGTGACAGCCTATTATAGACACTGCCTTTTACAAATACTCAGATGCACAACCCAAACTTCTTGCAGGAGGTCAAACCTTATCTGTTACCTAAATTTTGATTAGGAGTGACAATACAGACTTCTTTTTTAGTGTAGAATAAAAAAATGGGCAAATTAATTTTGATTCATGAAATAATAAACTAGACTTGAAGAATTAAAAACAGAATAAATAAAACCTTACATGAAGAAAAACAAATATAAAGAAACCAACATATGATTAAAAAGGTCAAAGATGATGAAACTTCATGATAATTGATCACTTGAATAGAATAATATCAAATTTTTAAGATCTTCTATGGTCACAACCAAGGAATAAATGTTGTTGTAGTTTCTTGAATGAAAAATGAGAGTAGTAATAATTATTTCATAGTTATATAACCAAAGAATTCTGACACATTATCTCCACTAGAATTTTTTTATGCCTTAATTATCTCTCTAACGAATTAATCTCACATCATTAAAATAAATATCTCTATATATCAAATTCAATACCAATATCTACATGACACTTGTTAGCTCATAAAATAAAATAATGTTATTGTTACCTTGTTTGTATATTTAATGATGAAGAACAAAGAACAATTGATCTCTTTATTTCTTCCTGAAATATTAGAATAAAACATTTAAAATATTAAGTAAAAAATATATATATTCCATATTTACAAAATAGTTGAAATAAAATTAATAAACATCTATTTCATTTATATAGTAAAAAAATTTATAAAATAGTGCATCATAAGAAATTAAACTACATATACATTTATATATAAATATTGATTATAATTTTTTTACACAATATATAATTATATTTTAACAAAATATAATAAACATTTATCTAAATATTTACTATAATAATATCAATTAAAATATAATAAATTATAATTTTATAATAAAAATGTTTTTAACTAATGGTGGGTTTAAATAACCCAATAATATATTCATCTACTGGTAATGTCCAATGGTGGATTTATCAACTGTTGATGTCCCACAGTGGATTGATATACCATTGATGTCCAATGGTGGATTTATCTATAGTTGATGTCTAATGGTGGATCAATCTCCCATTTTACATGTAAATTATTAAATAATATATATACTTCCAGCATCACAAAAAAATCATGGGAGATATTTTGAATAAACAAGAAGCAAAAGGTGGAGGTTCGAGGCAATTCACTATGAAACTCTCTTACTACAGCTGTCATGAAAGGATTAGCATTCAGTGAATTAATAAGATGCAATAGACATGCCATGGTGGTTTGAAGGAGATATATTGTTGGATGTACAATGGTAGATTAATCTACCATTGATTTCTAGAAGTAGATAGATCAACTGGTGGTGTAAAATATAATAAATAATCATAGATCAACTGTTTCATAGAGATATTTCAGTAAAAGAAGAATTGCTACAATGACATGGTGTAAATGGTAGGAGGTCAGTGGAGGAGCAATATTCTGGTGGAGTTAACGATATATACTAGTAGATTCCCAATGGTATATTTATCTACTACTGAGCAACCAGATCTACCATTGATGAAATATCTTCCAGTTTCCAAGAGGTATATGGATAATTTATCTTTGAAATAAGGAAACATTACTTTCATTGTGAATAAAATCCTACTTCTACTCCATTGTGAAATGTAATGGAGTCAAATGTTCCACTAATAAAAATCCAATGATCTAATGGTGAGAAAAATATCTACTAGTGGTCTAATGGTAGATGAAACAAAGATACCATTGAAGTTTAGAAACAGGTGCAGTCATAGCTGATGCCACCTGAGGAGGTACCAAACTAGAACTGCATGTTGAGCCTCGATGCATGGAATTTGTGGGATGGTAAATGGTATAAGGTTATATTAAAAGTACTATATAATAGTGATAGCTTCAATGGACCGTAGGAAGAAAATGACTAAAAATTTAAAAGGAGATGTGTGGGAAGAATGATCCAAGCATGTGAAATCAGAAGGATGATTAGACGGTTTGAGTGAAATCATTCTGACGACCAAGCTCATGTCCATATATTAAGAACATATGAACAATGAAGTTTGGATCATGTCCCACATTGGTTCTACAATGAGCTGTTCCACTGCTATATCATTCATGTCGACCCATGCTACATTTGATCTGTCAGTAGAGGATTATTACTCGTACCCCATTTGCCTCTACACGGTCCACGACCCAGGGGGCTTACCTAGCCCAAACTATGTGAAAACTAGTGGGCCTTATACATGATTGTGGTCTCATTAGGTCTATAAATGGCCCAGTGTTCCTTTTCCTCCATGCGAGATACCTATGTTAGGCCCACCCATGGGGTTTACCGCATGGGTCCCCTATGGGTGGGTGAGGGCTGGCCTGGTGGTTCACATTGCTTGGCCCAATTTTTTGTATAAGGTAACACTTAAAAATTTATTAAAAAAATTAAATAAATTTAGAAATATAATATTTATTAAAAAATTATTATTATAAAAAAAATTCATAGACACTAAACATTTCAAATTTTAAAATACATTTACTATTAAAAAATAATAAATGTAAACATAAAATGATTATATGTTATATATAATTTAAATTTAATAAAATGTGTTGAAACAATATTTTATCAAAACAAATAAAAATATTAAATTATTAAAACCCAATTTCAAATACTAACAATCCCCACTTTTTGTAAATTATAAAACATAAAATTTAATAAATTTTCAAAAATAATCTCCCCTTTTTTGAAATTTATCAAAAATTTAATTAAAATTTAATCTGTAAATATACCTCCCTTTAAAAAAAATCAAATTATTTTTATGTAACAGTGTTTTATATTTTCCTAAGAGTAAATAGATAAATAAACTATTCAAATAACGAAAAAATTAAGATAGAGTAATAGTTTGACAATGCATTTTAAACTGTAATATATAATTAGTATTTAGTCAGAGTAGAAAAATAACATTAAATTATAGAACAAATGTAAAAATATATTTAAGATTATTGATTATACTAAATAGATATTTTAATCATCTATCATTCTCAATTGAGACTTTATTTCCTCAAATTTAATAGAATCTAAATGTTTAGTCAAAATGTCAACCAATTGTTTCCCAGTAGGAAAACATTCTAAACATATATCACCTTTATTTATATATAAAATGAACTCTAAAATATTTGTGTTAGTTATATATTATTGAATTTTGTTTTTATAAATTGAAATATCACTTGAATTATCACATAAAATTTAAAATTTATCTAAATAAATATGAAAATCAAACATTGTTTTTTATTCGTATACTCTGTGTATAGTAAATAGTACTGGCAACATATTCAGCCTCAGTTTTTGATAGTTCTATTGAAATTTGTTTCTTATAATTCCCTAAAATTGAACTTTTACATATAAAATGAAACACACCTAAGATTCTTTTCTGATCAAGTCTACAACCTCTAAAGTTAAAATCAGAGTAAGATAGTAAATAAAAAAAATATCATTATAATAGATCAATCTAGTAAAAAATGTAACATAGATATATATAATTAATATTTTAACATACTTAAGATGTATTTATTTAGGGTTGTATAGAAATATAGCACCCAAACATATTGAGAACATTATTTCTGGTATAGATGTAGTGAGATATAATAGACTACTTATCACACCTCTATATAGTTTAATGTCAACTGAATCTCTAGACTCAACTATATCCAACTTGGAATTATTACGCATTTTTTTAGTTTTACTAGAATCAAGTAAAAAAATTAATTTTTTTTATCATATATAACTATATTTAGGAAAATACTATCTTTTATTTGATTAATTTGTATAATAAAGAAAACTTTTAGTTCTCTAATTAATCTCATGTAAAATTCAATTTTTTTTATTTTAGAAAAATCATTACACATTAAATCATTTGTTGATCCTAATATTATATCATCCACATATATCATTATAATCAGTATATTATTTTTAACTCTTTGGTTGGATAAACCTTGCCTTTAAAAAATAATTGGTAATAAAAAAATGTGTAAGTCTTTCATGACAAATTCTTAGTGTTTTCTTAAGACCATATATAGATTTATTAAGTTTTAAAAAAAGGTTTGAAACCTTAACATTTTCAAATATATAGGTTTTTTTTAACATATACTCCCTCTAAAATAATTCCATTTAAAAAGTCACTTTTTAAATCCATTTGAAATAATTTGATGTTTTGAAAATAAGAAAAAGCTAATATATTTTTATTTTCATCCTTATAAGAAATAGAAGAAAAATAATCATAAAATTTAATTCCCACTTCCTAGGAATAACCTCTATCTACTAGTATTTCTTTATTTTTAACTATGTATCCAACTTAATCAATCTTATTATAAAAAATCTATCTAGTTCTTATAACAAGTTTGTCTTTTGGAAACGAAACTAAATCCCATACATTATTCCTTTAAAATTAATGTAATTTATAATGTATAGAATTAATCTAATTTGAATCACTCAAATCATTTTCAATATTAATAGGAACAAAATCAACAAAAAAAGAATAGTATTATTAGCAAATTAAAACATATTTTTTGGCTTTTATACCTTATTCTACATTACCAATTACTTTATTAATTAGATGATCTTAAATAGTTTTCCATTCCTTAGGATCATTTTTATATGATATGTTCTTCCCCTCAACGAATGAATTATCATTATCTTGGTAATTATATTCACTAAAATTAAATTCTCTAAATTCACCATTTTCATTGTTTGAATCAAAATTAAATCCTACTTGTTATAATTATTTTCATTAAAGTTAACATGTACAGACTCTTCAACAAATAAAGTTATCATATTGAAAAATATATATGACTTTATGGTATTTTAATATCCTAAAAATATCCTTAAATCTGATTTAGAATCAAATTTTCCTAAATTATCTTTTTTATTTAAGATATATACATTACATCAAAAACGCCTAAAATATTCAAATTTAGGTTTAAACCCTTTAAAAAGTTCATATGGGATCTTATTTAGGAAATTTTTAATATAAACTCTATTTAAAACATGTAAAGATATATATTTTTATATTCTTACCAAAAGTATTTAAGTACACAAAATTTTATTAGCTTTGACCTCTCCAATTCTTGAATAGATCTGTTCTTTCTTTATACTACACAATTATATTGTTGTGTCCTACAGGATAAGAAGAAATGTTTATATCAATTTGTTTCAAAGAAATTATCAAATTATAAAGTCACAAAATCACCACCTCTATCACTTCTAATGGTGATGATTGATGGATTTTTGAAATTTTGAATAAGATTATAGAAGGCACCAAATTTGGTTAAAGTTTTTTTATGGGATAATAATTAAATCCATAAGAATATACTATAATCATCAACAATTACAAAATCATACCTTTTACCAACAAAAATAACAGGCTTTATAGGTATAAACAAGTCTATTTGTAATAGTTCTAGACATCTAGAATTACTAACATCATTTATAGATTTAAATCATTCTTTGTGCTTCTTACCTTTTAAATAAGAATCACACATAAATCACTTACTTATATATAACATGAGAAGTTTAAAAACCATTTCATTCTTTGATACATTGTAAAATAGTCTGAAATTTCCATGACTAAGACTCTTATGCCATATAATGTCATCTTCTTCAATAATATTTGAACAAAAAACCTTATATTTGGTTAGTTCAGAAAAATTAATAGTGTTTTCATTTTCTTTTTTATTTTTAAAAATTAAAACTAATTTATTTTTCATAAAATAGAATTTATAATTTTCAAAAAAAAACACTTAATCCTTCATCAGACAACTATTATATAATTAAAAGATTATGTTTTTAACCAAGTACATATAATACTTTTGAAATAATAACTATTTTAGAAAACCAACTTCACCAATACCTTTAATACGACATTTAGAGTTTTATCCAAATGTGACAAGGCCAACATCACATGAATTAAATGACAGAAATTTAAAAATATCACATCTCATTTTCTATGAGTAGTTTTTGTCTAAATACCATGATTATTTGATACTTTTTTGGTATATTTTTTGAAATTAAATAATCAAATAGACTGTTTTGGAACCCATGCTAACTTGGGTCTAACTGGATTATAAGCATAAAATTTTGGCACCCAACTTGATTTAATGAATTTCTTAGTTTTCTAATTATAAAATAAATATATAGATATAAAATTTCTAGTATACCCAAATTATTGGGTAACTCTTATTGAACACTTATTATCATCGTTCCATTTCATTCCAAATTTAAAATAGGTTATAGTGGAAATGCTTACTTTTGAGATTTTGAAAAAGTTATCCTCATTTAAACATGTTGTTAAACAATTATATTCAAAACCATTCTTATTACTGTTTAGTTTCAACAAAGACATAAGTTTATAATATTTTTCATTCCCTTTAACAAGTGTATATAAATTCTATTTATGATTGAAAAAATCATTTTTCAAATCCATATTCTCTTTTTTATAATTTCTAAATCTGTAAAAAAAATTCATTGGATTTAGTAGCTATGTTTATTAATTTTTTATCTTCCTACTTGAGTTTCTTACAATAAATCTCAACTTTAGTTAAATCATCCAAAACTAAATTTAATCTTTTTTATTTATCTTTATAATTTACTACCTTAAGGTTTTAAACTTTTTAATTTTTCTATTTTATCTTTATTAACTCTGAATCATAATTCCTTTTATATTTATCATTATAGAAAATAAGGATTTCAAATTTATCACATTCCCTTTTTAATTTCTCATTATATTTAATCGTCATCTTATTTTTAATTTTTATATCAGTATACTTTTCAGTTATCCTCACTCCATCATTTATTAATTCTTCATTTTCTTTAAGAAATTGTTTAACTTTGGAATTCATGGAATTATAATCATAACATGAATCAAAAATAATTTTAGCTTCATTTACAGATAAATAATTATGATTAAAATTTCTATGAGTTATTAATTGAGTAAAGAGTGAATTATTTACCTCATACTATATACCCATCAGGGAAAGATTTTGTATCTCTTGTTTACTTCTAGAATCACTACTACAATTATAACTATCTAAGCAATCCAAACCTCAAAAAAAGCATGATTGTATTATCTTCTTTTTTATTTTTCTTTATTTGGATGTTTGGTTTTAGAGAAGCCAATACTTATCTTCCCTTTATTCCTACACTCAAAATATGTCAATTCTAAAATTTCATTATTGTTACTGGTATTACATTTTTTGTATTCTTTTCTAGACTTCCTCTCGAACTCCTTATTTTTAGAATTATTTTTCAAGAACATGAAAAACTTCTTAATGACGCGAGATAACACATTATCACTTTACTAGAAAAAATATTCAGAAGAATTAGAGGTATCAGTAACATTATATTTAAATACAATAGATTTTCTATTTGTGGACTACCCATCACCAATATTTTTCATCTCTAACTCATACTGTAATTAAGAGGTTATTAGTTCATCAAAATTATACTCTTAAATTTGTTAGCCTCATCAATGACAACATTCTTCACATTACCTATTTTTTTAATATCTCTTAGTAATATTTACACTTGAGTTGTATTATCCAAAACTTCTCCAAGATAACTCATACCATTTTTAATACTTGTAAGCTGATGGAACATCTAGCTTATCAATTCTTAATCTCCCATCTAGAAGTCATGATATTCTACTTGGATCATTACATGATTAGTTCTATTGAGCTTTTTAGTTCCATAAGGAGTCACTTGAAGTATTCTCTATATGTCATGTTATTTCTTACAAGCTACGACATGGATAGACACATATACTTATAGAAAATTATAAAATATTTGTAACTTTTTAATTCAAAATATATTCTACCATGTCATTACTTACAAGTTCCCCATTATCAACTTTGGTTAGCTCAGATAGATTATCCATGATAGTCCAGTGATCTAAACCTAACTCTTTCAAGTAGGATTAAATTCTCTTCTTCTTGTATCTATAGTCACTTCCATTGAAGAAAGAGGGTTTTTTGGATCTAAAGATCATTTTAATTTATACATGTCATCTTAAATGAAACATTTTATTTTATTAATTATATTGTTAATTCTAGGATGTCTGGTTAGTTTATAGTTAAAAATAAATAACAGAAGTAATCATGGAGTCTAACTATTCTTTAATGAAGGTTCTACTACCCTCTAATACAAATTATTAAATAAATATAGATAGTGATAAAGACTAGATGGGGATGAATATTTGTTTAAAAATTTAACGGAAAACAATTTGGGTTTATAAAATGATGATATTTATTGAGTGAAATGTTCTTTTACATGAAGTGTAGTGGAAAAATGGTAAAGCACAAATATTTATAGTGGTTCAGATCACCAAAATCCTAGTCCACTCCTAAACCTTCTCTACTCAATGAGAAGAATGGTACCCACTAATAATATAGTGACCCTGGCCTAACATACATGGTTATTACATCATTTTAGATGAATATTATGCATATTACAAAAAAAAATTCCCAAGGACCGTAATAGTTTAGTATATTTGGAATATTTTAGGAACGATCTTATAAATTGGTGAAATATCTTCAACATATTTGATAAATATCTTCCCCTTTAGTAATCTTCATAAGCATACCCTACTGAAATCCTTTATTTATAACATGGGGAAAGAAATCATAAGAGAGGGTTAACTCAAATGCTCAGTAAGGGTAAACAAGTAAGATATGTAAGCATGACATTAGTATAAGGGTATGAGAACATGAGCATAAAATTTAAAATAATACCCTTTCTAACAAATATTATACACATGAATCATGGAATAAAGATTGGAAGCTTATAAGATGTGAATCATAAGAAAATAAATATCATAAGACATGAAAGCATAATATAGGAATAAGACATATAATTTCGGAAGACACATAAGCATATAAAATGATTTACATAGTAGTCAAGGCTTTCTTCCAAAGTTATCTTAGTAGAATGGGTTCACTCCCAAGGCTATCGAATTAGTAAGGGTTCACTACCAAGACCATCTTAGTAGTCAAGGTTAACTCCCAAGACCATCTTAGTGGAAAAATTACTTTATTGAACAAAGATCACTCCCCATTCTATCCACATCTATCTCAAGATATATAAATCTTTACCCAATTAATTGGAGGGATATATTGGTCCCACACTTCTCATAATGAAATCATACATATGTGTTCTAGAAGATAACAAAACATCCATCATTTCATGACCCATATAAATATATGGGATTCATAACATCATAACATAACCTATGAAATGAAATGGGTATAATAAACATTTCATCACATCATAACCTATGTAAAATAGTCCAGTTTAATAATCATTTCATCATAGAATAATCCATGAAAGGAATCAGGTTTCATAATCATTTTATCATGGTATAACCCATAGAAGATAAATGAGTTTCATAAAAAACTTTTCATCTAAAACATTAACCATTTAAAGAAATAATTAGAATTGTGAACTTGGATAATATCCCTAGTAAATACTAAACAATTTCAAAGGATGAAATCTTATATGGAGAAGGATTTTAAATGATCCCTTGGAAAATTTCTTAAGGAAAATAAACATTCTTTAAAAATCACTTTTTGAAACATGAAACATTTTCAAAATCACTTTATTTGATAATAACTTTAAAAAATTTATAATGTTAGATTTTTAAAATTTATTTAAAACATTTCTTGAGTAAAATATCATTTCCTATTTGAAAATCACTTTTTAAATCATAAAAAATTTTGAAAGCCATTTTCTTTGAAAATAACCTTGAAAAAATATAAAGGATGATTTGAAAACCATTTTAAACACTTTCTAAAACATAAAACATTTTTAAAATTATTTTTATTGTAAAATGAGTTTAAAATATAATTTAAATACGTTTTTGTACATTTTTTAGAAAAAATGGTTTTTGAATAAAAACAGATTTCCGACCAAAAAGAGTAATAAAGTCAGATTTTCTTAAAAACATTTTGTTAATTATATTAAGTACCAAAGAGTGGAGAAATGTGACCAATATTTAAATATATCATTGATAACCATAGGAAAATAATATTCATGATAATTATTGAATGATGGATCATAATATTACATCAATAAAAGCATAATCATAAACAATCTTGATAAAAGATGAGAATGTGGCAATAAAATCTTACCACTTTGGTAACTTTGAATCAGAATCACCATAAAAGAATAAAAATAAATGATTCTTAAAATATCATGAATGTAATTAGATTTATGAAATAACATGTAAAATGGATGTATATACACCTTGTGAAAAAATATAGGTGCATAACAAAACATGTGTCTCAAATAAAGAAAATTGAGACAAAATTACCTTACTGATTTGGTAACTTATTAACTATAAAAACCCATGAAATAGAGATCATAAAATGGATATGTCAATAATCATTAATTTAAGGATAATAATCATATAATACATTCATGGTCAGTAAATACACTACACAAAATAAACTATTGTTTAATTAGGCATAAGTCTCACAAAAATAAAAGTGAGACTAGAAATCCTATTACTACATGAGTGACCTTTGAATAATGAGATCTGTGAAAGAATAACATCAATTGAAACTTATAATATCATGAAATAAATTAGAATAATGACATAACATGGATCTGTTCTGTATATACACAACATAACAAGAATAAGTGGTGAATATAGCATATATCTCACAGAAATAAAAGTGAGACGATAAAACCTTACCTTAAGTCTTGAATTTCTTCATACATATTCAAACATTCTTTATAATAAATATAATATTTTTATAAATCTATAAAATAAAAATATTCATATATATCTTTACATATATTATTTTATTATAACTTTTTATTACGCATTTATTAACAATTTCAAGTTAACGTTATGTTTCAAAAAATAACCTCTTTGTTTTGTGTCTCTGTTTTGAATTGTTATTCTTAATCCTCTTCCTTAGATCACGATTTATATATTTCCAGAATGTAAAACATGACATAATTATGATATATATTAATTATATATTAATTTATAATAATCTACAAAATATATAAATATGATATGAAGTACATCATTCATGGAGATGGTAGGTTATACATACGCATTAACGTTGTGTCCATTTTCTTGTCATAGTTTTAAAGAAACAAAAGTAAATGATGTGTGTGTGTGTTATATTTACAAAATAATTATTATGTCATATATATAACATATTTTAATTAAAAAAATCCTTAATACATTACATGTTAAGTGTGAATGAATCACATCTCTTTAAAGATGTAGTAGTTCATGCGTCCACAAATGAAGTTATCGTATTCTCACAAAAATGGAAATCATGAAGGTATGTGTTATATAATAACTTCATAATAGTAAATACATCATAAATATATCATATTGTTGATGCTATTTTTTGTCACAAGGTCCAACGAATGGAAAAGGGAATACCTTAAGCACCAAGAGGGTCACCCTTTGAAGAACATCAAAAAATTTGACAAAGGCATGTACTAGGAGCCCATTTGGAGTGAGGCGCGCAAGTTACTTGTGTGTCGTACAAGTCACTTGCACGCCACCTATGGATTGTGCAGATCACTTGTGCGCCCTATTTTATTTTTCACCCAATGAGCAAGGTGGCCTATAAATAGCCCCTGTGGGCCCCCATTTCAAGGGGGATTTTTCCAAAAGTCCAATTCAAGCTCTGGTCACCCAAGTCTTCAACTAAACTCTTCCAAAAGCTGCTAAGAAAAATTTTAACCTAGAATGGAAGACTTGAAGGAGTAGGATAAGGCCTAAGTGTTTAGAATTCATCAACACTTGGGTGCCTAAGTATCCAGACCTCCATAGAAGTAGAAACACTTGTGCGCCACCCTATCCTTTTGATGAAACTTGTGCGCTTTCCTTTTCGAAACATCTTAGGATAATACTAAAGGCTTGAGTTAAGTCTCACCCAAGTATTACCCTACAGATTTATTGTCACCCAGGAGAACCCATGCCATGCAAGTACACTTGCGCGACTAAGACTTGCACGCCAAATTCATTTGTGTGCCTCTCTTTCGTTCACCTCTACTCTTCAAGATATTAGCCCTAAAATAAATTTATGGCATTGTTCCTTTGTTGTCTTCCTTATCTGAAAGGAATTCTGTGAGAACCTCTCCCAAAACCTAATGACTTACAATCTTTATGTCACTATGGTTTGAGGTTATTCTCTATATAAACTCGTCCTTTAATATGAGAAGATATTTTGATTTAGGGCATCCTCCTTTGGAGTAAGCCCCAAGTTCCCTTAGTTCGGGCCTCCTTCTCAGGAATAAGACCCAATCAAAATTCCATTAATTCGGGTATCCTCCTCAGGAGCAAGCCCCAAGTCCCCTTAACCTAGGCATCATTCTTAGGAGTAAGCCCCAATAATAATTTCCTTTAACATTGGGCCTCTTTCTCAGGAGTAAGCCCCAACCGATAAGTCCCCTTTCATTTTGGCATCCTTTTCAAGAGTAAGCCCCAATATTAATTTCTTTTGATTTGGGCCTCCTTTTCAAAAATAATCCCCAATCATAAGTCCCTTTTAATTTGGGCCTCCTTCTCAGGAGTAAGCCCCATGTTAAAACTCCAAATCTTCATACAGTACAAATACCTTTATAGACCCTACTCCTGGGATTCTTTCCTGAAGTAAGTCCTAGTCTTCATCTACCTGATCAGTCATACATACGTTAACCCCACATCATTTCTTGTGACTGCATCTTTCATGGAACAATCGTCAGGTTTACTGATACCTCTTGTTTCTCACACCGAGCATGACTCATGTGAGCTTAGAGTGTAAAAGTATTCATGACATCTCTTTTTTGGGCCTTTAACCATGCATAAGACCCATATTTCTTCACCCGAACTACGTGGACTTTGATCTCTTCCTTAAAATTAGAGTACATAGGAAGCATTTCTATGGTTCAAGCTCATCTTTCATTAATTCTTTTCCATCCCATATGAAGTTAAATTATATCCTTCTTATCTAACTACGTGGGTTCTGATTCCTTTTTAACGAGGATACGTAGGTAGCCCATCTGCGGGTACGATCCCAACTCTGAAATAATCCATGTATTTATGAATAACAATAAAATTCAAGTGCCCCACTTAATGGATTTAAAACCAGTATGTTCATCATAATGACCAAGATATTTCTATATAATATATTGAAGGATACCATTGACTAAGAATCTCTAATACACGCAGATGATTCTCTATCGATGAAGAACCTCAAATACATATAAAAGATTCTCTAAATCCCATACATACAAATCATCAATTTCCAAATATAACGGAAAGCTCATTTTCATGCTTGGTTAATTAATAAGGATTTTTGAATATAAATTAAATCTACAAGAGAGTCCCATAGTAGGAAATAATTCCCCCCAAAAAGGTGTGATGAGTCCAACCTCCCATCCTCTCGACAAATGAAAATTATTAAGCCTCATTGGTCTACAACTAATGAACACCTACCTTTGGAAAGTAAGTCCAAATAGTTATAGAATCATTGGGTGTTTCCGGTTCTACGAATAAACCTGTTAGAAACCGATTTGAAAGTTTGAACCTTAAACAAACAAGGTCATCCCCATTTCCTTAATAAGAAAAATGGTGAACTCGATGTGAATCCTTAACAAAGTTAAATGATGTTTTACTTATTTGTTAGGGCACTATTAAACTCAATTTGAGGGAAAACAAAGCAATAAATAACATATGTGCTCATCAAAAAGATGTAGTCTGGCTAAAATTATCTTGATTATGTCTACTATATCAAACAGGCACTCTTTTCCAAGATCTTTCTGCAGCACAAAATTGCTTCTTTAAAGTTCACACCTATGAATGCCTTAGCCACTACTCCTGATGGATCCTCATCCACTCTGAGGACAACATCACCTACTCAGCGTCTTCAATGCTGGGTCTCAATTGAATTCGTGAGGGAATACCGTCAACATGGTACCATCCCTACTCTGGAGGCCGCTCGAAAATCCCTCCAAGTTAACAACTCACCCTGGTTGAATGGACAACAACGACCAGTGGTCAAGAAGCAGTTGGTGCCAACCACCGTATCCAACCCTTTCGGGTCTTTATACCCGAAACGCAACAACCAGTCCCTACCACATTACAGGTAGGTGAATCAAGAGGTCAATCAAGGCCTTAGTTCAAGAAGACATGATTCCTTCCTGATGACTCCCACCAACAATCACCGCCAGGCTCGTGCAGTATTGAACCATCAACATGATGGGGGTATCACCTCTAGGAGTTCATCTCAGGTTCCTTATATCTGAGAATGCAAGAAAAACCTTCAGAGGAAAAATTCATCCAACAGGGAATAGGTTCTTACCTCTGCCCCCTCCGGATAAGTCCATCAACCTAACTTGATGGAAAAAAATGAGCAGGAATATACACTCGTCTGTCCTAATTTCACTACCCACAAGACTCGTCACGTAGTAAAATACCAATACCACCAGGAAATTCTGGAGAAGTACTATAGGCAGTCACATACACCTGTTGATAAATCATCATCCAGTCAGCATTCTCATCTGACTGCATCCAAAGAAGCTCACCAACCAAAAGTGGTGACCACTTGTAAACAGGCACATACACCTGCTTACACTCATCAATTCTTCCAGCAGTATCGTCTGCCAGTATTGAAAGAAGTTCATCAATATTATTCGGTGGAGAACCATCAGGAGGCACATACACCTGCAATTTATCAATCTAACCAACAGTCTCGTTTGGTAGCACCTGGAGATGTCAATTGGAAAGCTCCAATGAAAAACATGAGGCATGCCCCCACACATGAGTACTGTCAGAATTCACTGATATGAAAAGGAGGACAGGAGCTGGAACACGCACCTACTCCAAAAATAGATTGAACATATATTCTCGTTCCAGCAGCTAAAATCACCAAGTACATTCTGAAAATGGTGAAGGAGCAGAAGCAAATCTCTGCCCATATTATAGATACCTGTCACAACATTATAACAACTTCAGCGACATCATAGGGAAAGAAACATAAATCTATCCCTATTAGTGGAGTGAATCGTCAACATGTCACCCCAGAGAAGATACACACCTTTGTTATAGTCCAGGATAGTTGGGGGGTATACTCCCCAATGTCTTACAGATAATCAAGTCGGGCACATACACCTGATTTAAATGGAGATAGTCAGCCTAACCTGACCATTTCCCCTGAGAAGGCACATACACCCACCCATAATAACCACTTTTGTCAAAAAGTGGTTTCCAAAGTGAGTAAGAAGTCATCAAAGATAAAGACTCATCCATCACAGTTAAAAAATCAAGATCCAATATGAAATAAGGCCTTGCTCAATGCTAGAGTTCTTGAAGCCCTCATACAATTATTTGTTACAACTCAAGATTCTACTCTCTAATTTCCAAATTCTAGAAATAACAACAATAAATCTGAAGGCCTTCATCAGAAACTTCCTCATGAAGGATTTCTTCATGAAAATTCGGTCAATCTCAAAGCATTATCTTCATATGAGAGCCACGATTACCCACTGCATGGCCAAAAGACCAAGGAGAAAAAGGTTTCATCTTTTTTTGTAACCCACCATGGTGGTTCTCCCTGTGTTGATGAATTTATCCATGAAAGTCCTCTCTACAGTAGTAATTCGCATTTCTTGAAAAATTCATCAATGGAAAATGCAGTAACGAGAAATCCCTCTTATCTTAAGGCACTTGCAAATTCAAATCTAGTCATGTCTGATGCCTTACCACTATTAGGTGAAATACTTTTTCAATCAGAAGATAGCCCGGGGTGTAGGTCATTCTCCGAACCACCCCTGGGTCATTCATCTTCTAATTTGACAAATGAATTCTCTACCAATCTTGTTGAATCTGATGAAGCAACAAAGAAACACCAGATTTGGTCCAATCAGGTAGAAGAATATTCTTTAAATGACAAAGAGGAAGTGGTGAATATGAGAAAACAATTGAAAAAAGGTGAAATACCAGTCATGTTTTGGCCTTTGACTGACTCTCAGTATGATATTATGGAAACGTTGACATAAGATTGCATTCACGATATTAATCTCAACATATAGAAAACTCTTTTTCACTTAAAAGAGAAAATATTACCTTATGATGAATATTAAAATCATGTTAAGGTAATAGAAGGGTTGCAACGCTAAGTTGACTTGGCATCTCTCTCAGTTTCCTGACATCAAAAGGTTGGAAAGCAGTAGAATCCCTTCAGCGTACATTCCATGGCGCATTAAAAAGGTTGTGCCAGTTAATTACCAATGCCCCATCTAGTATTCATATCAGGGGATGGAGTGTTCATGGATCATTGCATTTCACTGTGCTCTCAAGTCAAAAAAGCCCGCCAAAAGTGGTCTCATGCAATGTTATTTCCCATATATGGCCACAACTAACTGGATTTGTGTATAATCAAAGGATTTCTCAAGAACAAGCCTCAAGTAGTTCTTCCCAAAGTCAGGCATATAAAGAACAAGTTTTCAAATTACTCTTACATCATGAAAATGAGAATATTGAACAGGATTCTTATTTAGATCATGCGCATCATCAGGTGACAGAGGTGTCAAAAATAATACAACGATCATCTGAGCCAGGTGATTTGAGTGGATGTCGGATGATGCATCTGGCCAATTTCTGGACTAAAATCCGAAAAATCAAGAGAGATTTTAAGAAAGTTTCAGATGTAGCAGCTCAAGAGCCACATCACCTTGCCAGGATGGGGACTCTTTTAATCCAACCCTTGGGATCAACAGACGGGATTTGAGGAGTTGAGTAGGAAAAACTGGAATAGCCCCAGTCCACCGGATTTGGGGCTTTTTTAAATTCTCAATCTCTTCTTCAGAGAAAGTCAGTATTCTATCGATTAGGGAAGAAGCCACAAGAGTAACATAGAGCCAAATTATCAGAAAATTCCCTCCAAATTACGGTTCATCAAGATTTTCCTGAGGGGTCAACTAAAAAAATGCAATGTCTCATAAAGGACATGGAACAAGACAATATCGCAGAAATGCTGAAAGAAGGGCTGCAATGCGTTATGCATCGATAAATTTCATCAATGTCATTGTAACTAATCCCCTAGAACATGGGGCTCACTTAGAAGAATCAGATGAAGAAGTTCATGTTCAAGTGGTTCTACACACAAAAACAAATGAAGGAGGTGTGCATACTAGAATCCAGAGGGTTTCTTAGAGGCAAGACATTCGTTCGGGTAATGCCCTTCCATACTCTAGAAAGGAACATGCCAAGGAAAAGGGTAAAAGTCAGGTTATATCCCACCCTACCTCTGGAGAAGGCCAGTTACTCTCATTAGAGGAAAGGTTCGCACAACAAGAAGAAGAAATGAAGGAGTTAGGGAGGTTAAATGTAGAACTACTTCAAGGTAGTCTTGCTCCTAAGCATGCTGGAGTTAATCAATCAAGGGAATTTGTTGCAGCTATTGGGATGGATCAAGAATATCCCCCTTTACATGTACACCCTCACAGGTCCAATCCTATGGGTCATACGAGATAAAAACCAACAATACTACCATCAGTGGCAGTACCGGTAGCCACACCCATCCAAACTCCAGTTATTGCACCTACTCAGGTCCAAGATCAACCAGATGTTTCTCAAGCATTAATGAATACCATTAAGTCATTAACAGCTTGGTTAGAAGCTATGGAAGGACAACATACACTAGTTCAACCTAAAAAGAGAGCTTACCTTGAATGGGTCGATGCAATTCCTCCCCCATCAAATTTTGTGAAGACCACATTCTCAATTTTTAATGGTTAGGGAGATCCAGAACAACACTTAACAAATTTTTTTTCTCATTGTGATCCTATGATGGGAAATCCTCAACAAAAAGAAGCAGTTAAGCTCAAGTGTTTTGTGCAGTCATTACAAGGACCTGCTTTTTTCTGGTATACAAGTTTTCAATCTCGATCAATTACTAGGTGAGAAGATCTCCATCAAAAATTCTTTCATCAATTTAGATCAACATTACCAAAGAAGACAGTTTTTGATCTTACCAATTGTAAACAAAGGGAAAATGAAAGTGTTTCGGATTTCATTACTCGTTGGAATGGATTAACATATTCCTTAAGCTTAGCACTCCCTCAAGAAGAGTTGCTGCAAATCTGTGTGGAAAATCTGCATGATGAATTACGCACACCATTGATCCCTGTGAAATACACTTGAGGGTTTTGAGACCTTACTTCAATTGATTAGTAGATGGAAGACTCTCTTATAGAGACTAGGGCTAAAACTCGTGTAATTCCATCAACTCAGGGAAAAAGAATAGGGAAAGTAGATATTGCTATAGTTACACTTAAACAAGCACCTGTAACTGCTTCCACTTCAAAACCTTCATCATATCGAAGGGCTCCACCTCCTGAGTATCAACAAAAAAGGCCGCCTCGTCAAGATGATCAAATATATCAAAGGGGGAAACAATTTGAGGATTTAATGAACAAATTTTTTTCTTTCTAGAATGAACATGTTCCTGGTTACTTCATCTCGGCTCTGGAAAACAATCTGTTTCAGTTTCAAAGGCCCAAAAGGCCGAACAAGGAAGGAGATGATGAACTCCCCAACTATTTCCTATTTCATCATATGTTGGGGCATCCCATTCAGGAGTGTTTTGTCTTTAAAGACCTCCTGTAAAAGATGGTGGACTCTGGAAAAGTAAAACTAAAAGGTTCTTCATCCCAGGTATCATGTGTTACTGCTACTGATCCAGAGGAAAAAGGCGAGTGTCACAAAGTCAAAAGTAAAAATGCGCAGAAATATGATGATTAGATGGTCAGGAAAATGATCAATCAAACTCATGCCATTTTATGAACACAATTGAATCAACTTATTGTGTCTTCTTCTATTTCTTCCACAACAAAACCCCCATCATCAGAAGGAAAATCCTCAAATAAGTGGCGTAATTTGAAGAAAGAAGAGAAATTAGAAGAAGATGAGCTCATGTAAAAGCCTAAGTTGTCTTTGACTCTGGAAGATTTTATGCCATCTGCTTCAAAATCACGGGCACCACCCCACCAAACAGCACAGCCTGAACTGGTTCATCAGGCAGAATCTTCCTCATATAAAGAATTGATCTTTGGTTTTGTTAACATGATTCATTTAATGGATCCCTATGCGAATGATAGTTTCGATCATGATGAGCCTAAGTTCCATGTCTCTAACAGAGGAATTAGAGTAAGAGATAGAGGTCTAAGATACAAAGGAAGACGTGGATATTCCAGAAGCTACTATTTCATTCCTACCCCTACTAGAACTGTATATGCGGTAGAAACTTGTGGAAAATCCCTTCAGCGGGCTCAATATGAACACGAAAGTTCTTCCAGAAATGGAAAATTTGGTCCTAACACAGCCATTTTGGAGGATCGGTTAGAGGTTACACCTTCTTCCTCTTAGAAAATAGATAGACCTAGTCGATCTAATCTACCAAAGCCAAAAGTGTTTCCAATTCCTGCCCTGATACGGGATGCATCTTCTACCAAAGCATCAACTTCCAAGGAACCTAAAAAACCACATTTTCATGATGGGAACACAGAGATTTGGACCAAAAGTATGTTTTCTTGAAAAATTTGGCCCAATTACGGGCCAAGTTATCAATTCTAGATGCCTTGAATCTATCAAAATATCTTCGGGAGGTGCTTATTGAGGCTTTGTTAAGTCCTCAAGAATTCAAAACTGAAATTACTACGTCTAAGGTCTACCATATAGAGAATGATCCTGCAGAATGTCATGCAGTGATATCTTTTATAGATGAAGATGAAGATGATGTTGTACATGCACACATCAAACCTTTGTATCTATTTGGAAAAGTCAATGACATAGACATCCGACAAGCTTTCATTGATAATGGCTCATGAGTTAAGCTCATTCCTATTCATACACTTCATTGATTGGGCCTCACTGAATCTGATTTATCTTCTCCTATGTTGATGTTGCAAGGATATGATAATAATGAACAAGAACCTCTAGGCGAGATTACACTCAGAATTAAGTTTGGAGAACTTGTGTCTAATTCAAATTTCATAGTTGTTTGTCAGGACATCGCCTTCAACATTTTTCTTGTAAGACCTTGGATACATCAACATGTGGTCGTTCCTTAGTCATACCATCAATGTCTTAAATATTTTTTAAATGTTCAAATTGGGACATTGTATAGTGATAAGGTCCCATTCAAAATGTGTGAATCTCAATACATTGAGGTAGAATTTTATCACATAGAGGGAAAGGAAAAATCCACGGCAAAGAAGGTCACCAAAATTAATGCTTCAAATGGTTTGGAAAAGATTCTAGTAAGCCCATTCATACATGTGAATACAGATTATGTGTTTCCTATCAGTCAAATTGACAGGATAGACCTAAATCCAAACACTCTTATAAAAACTTCCATAATTTCAATTACGGCAATCAAGATGGACAGCATGAGAGAAATTGGTGTTTCGCCAAGTAGTGATGAAAGCTTAAATGGATATGTCTTCATTTCTTCCACTGAAATACAGAAATTCAAAACATCATCAACCACACCAGAAGAAGTTATAGAAATACCAATGGAAATCAAGGATGTCGATTCTTAATCCATCATCTCCTCTTTATCACCCCAGGAAGACCCTTCATCATCAATAGGGTCAGAAATGGAAACCTCTTCTTCAAGATGTTCAAATTTTAACTTCTCCCTGGACCATGGATGTTCTACTTAATCATCTACTATGCAAGTAGAAATAGAAGAAGTAACACATATTGAAGAAGAAGAGGAAGATCTTATGGATTCTCCTCTAGCATTTGAAGAGGGTATCTCTACCACTGTGGATGAACTCAGAGAAATAAATATGGGCACAAAATAAGATCAACACCCCACTTTAATTACTGCATCCATGACGCTTGTAGAGAAAGAAATGTATACTTCATTTCTAAAGAAAAATGGAGATGTATTTTCTTGGAATTATACAGAAATGATAGGTCTTGATCCCGATGTTTCCACTCATCATTTGGGTTTTCCATAAGAACATCGAGGATTCAAGCAAGCAGCAAGAAGAACACACCCAACTTATGCCTACAAAATTGAAGATGAAGTTGATAAGCTTATCAAGTCTAACTTCATCAGAGAAGTTCAATATCCCAAATGGCTGTCTAATATTGTTCATGTGAAAAAGAAGAATGGGAAAATTAGAGTTTTCATTGACTTCAAAGATCTTAATCAGCATTGTCCTAAAGATGATTTTCCAGTTCCGATCATAGAACTCTTAATTGATACAACAGATGGCTACGAAGCTCTTTCCTTCATGGATTATTACTCTGGGTATAATCCAATAATAATGGACCCAAAAGATGAGGAGTATACAGCCTTCAGAGCTACTCAAGGTGTGTTTTCCTATCAGGTAATTCCCTTTGGCCTGAAGAGTACAGGTGCAACGTATCAATGTTCCATGCACCATATCTTCAAACCCTTTTTAGGGAAATTTGTTGAATGTTATGTGGATGATTTCGTGGTTAAATCCAGAAAATGTTCTGATCACTTGGCTGATCTAGAAATCATATTCAACAAACTTCGACAACACAATTTGAAGATGAAGACCTTGAAATGTGATTTCAGGGTAACCTTAGGAATATTTCTTGGCTTTGTTGTATGACATCATGGTATCGAAGTTGAGCCTGAGAAGAAAAAAAATCAACCCTTGACATGTCACCTCTTAGAAATTTGAAGGAATTAAGAGGACTACATGGACACTTGACCTATATTTTGCGTTTCATTACCAATTTGGTAGGAAAGTGTTTACCCTTCACCAGATTAATGAATATGGGAGTCACCTACGAGTGGACTGAAGAATGTCAAGAATAATTCTATATACTCAAGAAATATCGCTTGATTCCAATGGTATTAATGCCACCTTTTGAAGGAAGACCACTTATTCTCTATGTGACAGCTTTAGAGCAATCATTGGGTGCCTTCCTTGCCCAAAAGAATGATTCTGGGAATGAAAACAGCCTTTACTATCTCAGCCAGACTATGCTTGAGGCAGAAACTCAATATTCAAGTATTGAAAAGTGCTACCTAGAATTAATCTTTGTAGTTCAGAAATTGAGACACTACCTACAACATCATGAGGTCCAATTGGTTTCTCACAATAACTCGATCAAATTTATCCTTAGTCGCCCAATGCTTATAGGACATCTGGCAAGGTGGGAAGTTATTTTGCAGCAGTTTGATATCTAGTATGTGTCTCAAAAGGAAATAAAGAGCCAAGCTCTGGTAGATTTACTTTCTGAACACCCATCTGTAGAAGATACATCTTTAAATATTGAACTTCCTGATGAGGAATTATTCTCTATTCAAGATAAACATCAAACATGGAAAATGTACTTTGATGGTGCCTCCAGAAGTCCAATAGGGAAGAAAATTGAAGATCCTAAATTCAACAAATTTGGGTTAGGAATCATGATTATTTCCCAAGAAAGGTAGTACTACCCTATTCCTTCTTATTTTTGGAAGGCAGTACAAACAATGAAGCATAATATCAAGCTCTCATCGCAGGCTTGGAATTGGCGCTTCAGGAATAGGTGAATAACTTGAATGTAAAAGGTGATTCAGATTTGGTAATAAAACAAATCAATGAGGATTATACCATCATAAAGGAAGAGTTGATCCCTTTGTGTGATTATGTCAGAGAGTTAATGGAAGAATTTCCCTCAGAACTGACATTTTCTTATGTCCCTCGATCACAAAATGCCCAAGCTGATTCACTGGCTAATGTAGCCACATCCCTGAAAGATACAAATTGGGACAAAACAATCATCAGTATTTCCCACCATCGTATAGTTTCACCTTTTATTCAAATCAGAATAGAGTAAATCAATGAAATCAGTCCCATTTATGAACCATATGATCAATCTACATGATGTATGACACCTATCAGGGAATACCTTCAAAATGGAACACTCCCACCTGATAGAGCTGAGAAAGAACAAGTCTGGTGACGTTTGGTCAATTTTACACTTTATGATAGCCCAGATCACCAAGAAATTCTCTACAAGTGAGTTTTTGATTGAATTCTCTTCCGATGTATTGATGGTGAAGAAATAATGGCTTCCATGAATGAAGTACATGCAAGAGTTTGTGGTTCCCACCAGTCTGGACATAGACTTTTTGGTCAAATTTGAAGGCTTGGATACCTCTGGACTTCAATGATACAAGATTATGTTGATTTCACTAAGAAGTTTCATTCTTTCGATGTATGTGCCAGCTTTATTCATCAACCCCTAAAGTTGCTTCATACGGCTAAATAATCCTGGTTGTTTTCTACCCGAGGAATGGATTTAGTAGGACCATATCCTCTGGCTACAGCTAAGAAGTTTAACTATATTCTTACTACAACTGACTTCTTTTCCAAATGGGAAGAGGCAATACCTCTCAAATAATTCAGTTCTAAAATCATTGTTAGCTTTATCAAGTCCAACATCATTACCCGATTTGGTTTTCCTCATACCATATTGATGGATAATGGAACCAAATTTTGTTCATTCGAGGTAAGAAAATTGTATCAAGAATACAATATCATATTCAACCATTCACCTCGGTATCATGCAATAGCCAATGGTCAAGTAGACACATTCCATAAAACTCTTTCAAACATCCTTCAAAAGATGGTGGATAATGATAAAAAGTCATGTCCTGATAAACTTTTTCATGCTCTATGGGCTTATCAGGATACCACACGCACTGCTACAGGATCAACTCTATATTCATTGGTATATGGAACAGAATTAGCCTTTCCAATTGAAGTTAAATTACCTTCTCTTAGAGTCACCATTTGTGATCAGTTGTCTACAGATGAAAAATCTCAAAAGAAATTGGATTAATTGGAATGACTAGTTGAAAAATATTGTGCACACTACACCATTTAGAAGTCTATTAGAATCGAATAACACAAGCTTTCAATAAAAATGTTCATCTTAGTTCATTCATTCAAGGAGAATTGTTATTGGTCCTCAGAACCCTAATGATACTGAGAATGAATCCTCCAAATATTGAGCCAAAGTGGGAAGGACCTTACTCAATACATAAGGTCTACTCCAATAGAGCTTATTCTTTAATCTCAATGGATGGATAACTCATTAAAACTCCAACCAATGCAAGATTATTGAAGAAGTATTTTGTGTAACACAAATAAAACCATTTGTCCTTACTGCATAGCCCCCACTATCGTCCAACATGACATTAAACTGTGTCCCCTCTATCGTCCAACATGATGTTAAACTGTGCATTGTTCAAGCTGCAGGACGTTAAACTGCCAAGCACCCCATGTCTGTGACACATGACATTAAACTATGATCACCGCATGCACAATTGTCTTTTAAACTCTGTTTCCATGTGTGCCTTGGGCAGCTAACCATGCATAAGCCCCACACCATCCTTCGTGGTCTCATCTTTCATGACACGATCGTCAGGTTTGTTGCTGCCTCTTATTTCTCACACCAAGCATAGCTCACGTGAACTTAGAGTAAGCTTTGACTATGACATCTTCTCTGGGCCGCTAACCACGCTTAAGTCCCAACATCATCTTTGGGTCGTTGTCCTCAAGTACACCTCGATCACTGAATCCCTCTCAATTGAACAACACAGACTTTGATCCTTGCCTCCTAGGCCGGGTACGTAGGCAACCTCCTGAGGTTCAAGCCCAAAACTGCAGTCCCCCATTGTCCTTGCTGCAAGAAATTAAACTGCATAGCACTGGTCTATGAATATGACCTTAAACTATTTTCACTTTTGTCATGTATGACAATAAACTAAAAAAATCCATGATACCCTCAATCGAGAGGAATCATCATTAACAAGGTCTCCAACCATGTCATATTTCAAGAACTACATATGGCTTGATTCTCATCCTTATGAGATACGTAGTGACACCCAAGTCTTTAATCTTGGGTCCAACCATAATTGCTGTAAATTCCTCTTTACCCCTCATATGTACAAACCAAATCTATAAAAAGGGTATTTCAAGAACTACGTGCAGCTTGATTCCCATCCTCATGGGATACATAGGAACGCTCGAGCATTCCTCGAGTCCAGCCCTGAGTCTTTGGGACAAACCCCAAACTCCACTTTTGATCCCTTGGCTGAAAGTCCCCCTAGGATCACATGGTGTGATATAGAACACCCTGGTCTTTATTCACATCAGGTTTATAACAAATACACGATGTGTCTCCCTCACTATGGTCCGAGTTCTATGACCCTAAACTGAGATCTTCCATGCCCTCGTCCTGCATGACGTTAAACTGTATTTCAAGAACTACGTGTGGCTTTATTCTCATCCTAATGAGATACATAGTGACAATTAGAATCTCAATTCAGGACCCAACCACAATATTATACAAATAATATTCATGGTTAGAATTGGTCTATGTATTTCCTTTATACATTGGACAATTCCCATTTTTCATACTCCTAACCTTAAATACTTCCAGGTCTCCATAACCCTTTTCATAACTTCTGGTCACAAAATGTCTAATACCTAAGAGTTATTTTTCCTGACTATGCAGCACGTGCCCTTAGGTATCCTTGCATAAGTTGTCTACATAACGGACCTATCAGCCAAAAGATGCTACTATTTGACTATGCAGCTTATGCCCCAGTTGGACCAGTATAATTATACCTCCATAATGGGTTTGTCAAGTAATGGTAAATTCATTCTTAAGAGAATCCTCCTTTGTTCCTATTGGTCTTAACGGTGATATGTAAGGATCTTCAAAAAAAACTTCCATCCTTAACATATTTGTTCCATACTCTTTTTCATGATCTGAAAGTATTCATGTCTATGGTTTACATTTTCCTCCTTCTCCATATGTTTAGAGTAATATGAAATAACCTTGGACCACTTGACCATATGTCGTATAATGTTTCTATATCTAGTTTTAGTCATATGATTTAAAACCACGGATACCTTTCTTCCTACATTTGGGTCAAACCTTCGTATAAGTTACATTTCTCCAATTCTTTGAAAATTATGATTGGAAATATCCTCTCCATATTCAAGTACCTTTCTCCATAAATTAGAATCTATACTTTGGAAAATTTGAATCTCCATAAAACTTTATTTGGCTTTTAGTAATAGAAAGTCAAATTTCTGATAGTTCTTTTTCCCACTTATACAACACGTGCCCTTAGGTGACCTTTCATAAGTTGTCTGCATAACGGACATGTCAGCCAAAAGATACTTCTATTTGACTATGAAGCATATGCCCTAGTTGGCCCTACATAATTCATCCCCCATAACGGGTTTGTCAAGTGGTGGTAACTTTATTCTTAGAAAAGTCTTCCTCTAATGCCTTTTAGCTCTTTTCCCATGTCATTCCTTAGATTCAAAATTTCTCAACTCACAGTTTACAATTTTCCCCCTCCATACTTGAATATGGTAATATGTTTCGAAAAAAAATTATCAAGAATTGAGTCAATATCATCCATTCAGTCAAAGATATTCGACCTTAAATATTATCCTTTTTATAGTACAACATGAATGACTTTAAACTACCAATAACAAAAGACATAGTACTCATTAAATTGGGAACCTATAAAGGGTAGTTTGAACAAAAGTCAAGTCCCAGCTTGCTAAACGTACATTTTGTATGATTTAGGAAATATTGAGCAATTAAAAGATGAAAAGTTTGTGGGGTTGTTTATATAACCCTAGTAAAAATCAAACAATGTTTACTACGCCCATTGGATTAGGTAAAAATAAGAGCAATTATCAAGAAAATGAAGGTACAGATGATTGAAGATGAACTGTTTTTCATTGATGAACAAGATTAGAAGAACATCCACATACTGGAGTCTCTTCTCTTTTTTTAGAAATTACATAAGACTTTCAACATGATTTCTCATCTGTTTCACTGCATCCTGAGCTTTATTAGCAGCTACTTGAAGTTCATTTACTTGACCAACTTCACTCTCTTCAGCTCGATGAAGTGATTCTTTGGCATCTGTGATGGCTTTTATACCATCCGCTTGGACTTCTTCCAACTAATTATGAAGCTGGTCAAGCTCCCCAGTAACAACATCTAGCTCTTGCTGAAGGTGTAACTGCTGGACAATCTTCTCCTTGATCTTTTTCTTCAACTCCTTCATCTTTGCAGCATGATCATCCTTACCTCGGGACACTAAAACCTAAAATTCACTGATATTGGTCAGCAGTCTAGCTCTGATCAGGTCTTGACGACACCTTTTCTCTTTCTCCCTCCTTCGAATGACTTGTTTCACTGTGACATGGATTTCTTGATATCCAAAACTACCAAGTCCCAGCATGATGAACAGGGATAAAAGTCTTGAAATTTTCAAAAGCAGCTCTTCAAGAGGCACCTCAGATATAATCTTCCATATATTTTTCCATGCCTTACAACATGAGAATTGGAGTTCCTTTTTCACCTCTGGGTCTGATTTGGCATCGCTATCATAGGGAGGAACATAGTCTGGGATTAATGCACTTAAGGAAGTGCCATGTTCTGCTCCCTCCCTGACCCTGGTTGCTTCACCTTCTTCTAATGTTTGGGGTGATCCTAAGGCTTCACCTCCAGATCTAGCCATTGAAGTTGAAATCACAGTTTGGTCAATTGAATGTATCGTTAGTTTCAAATGACAAAAATAGTTGATTGATTTTCTTGAAACTCTTCATCTAATGAAGGACCAATCCCCTCAGTGGTACCATGGTCCATCATTTCCTTCACCTTATTGATGACAGGAACTGACTCATCAGTGGCATAAATGAGAATTTCCATCTCTTTGATGTAATCCCTCACTTTATTGGGGTTTTCCTCAAAACGGATGTCAGAGGAATCCCAGAGATTCCCTACTCCTGGGATATGAATCCCTTCTTATAAGGCCATCTAGGCGGTTTCAGAATCACAATATAACTTCCACCATGTCCGAACAACCTCTGGTCATAAATATTCCGAATGTGCACCAGAAGGCCACAAGGAGGATCCTATAATCTGGTACTTCAACTTCTTCCCAGCTTCATCAATCACAGATAAAGGATAAGAAAATGAAACTTGCTGCACTTTAAAATAATGGAGACTAAATTGCCTCAATGATGTAACTCACCAGGATTCGATGGAGTAGGTCTCTTGAATCTGGCAGATGGATTATATCTGGCATGAGGCCGCTTTGATACATTTCTAGACTCGTCATCCCCATCCTGGGAATCAGGTGAATCAGCTCTAGGTAAGGAATCTGGTGAATCGGCCCTGGGTGAGGAAGAGTCACCTTCCAAATGGAAGGCTTCTTCCCTAATGGTTCTCTTCTTTATCCCCACCCAAGGGACCAGATGATTTAGTACCCCTTCAGGGTATGATGCTACCCAGCTCTTGGCATACCATTTAGTCAATCGACTTTCCACTTCAACAGCTGGTAGATCAAATACCGCCCCAGTCATCTCCATAGATGTCAGCAACCATAGTTGATGAGAAACCATCAGATGCTGCTCTAACCTGACATGCACCGGAGGGGATAAGGTAATTTGTTGTAGTCATTTGAATTGACGTGTAAATCTCTATGGAGCATAGGCCTCGCATATAATTTCTCTGTAAATCCTCGTGTCCAGTGTACCATCTCTACATGCCAGCATATTTTCCCTTAACTCCAGGATGGTTGTTCCATCATCAAAAAATCACCATGTTGGTGGATTTACATAAGGAATGAAGTGAAACTCCTTGAACATGCTCAACCTTATTTTTATATCATAATCATTGAGGGATAAGAGAGAAATTCTAGAAAAGTCCTAAACAGATGGCTGAAAAGAACTTCCAAGAACCTGTACCCCACATTGTACAACATATGTCCTGAAGTGGGTGGAGATCCATCCCCATAATACATGGAATGGTCCCACTATTCTTAGAGGATACTTACCCATATAAACATAAATTAAGCTCCTATAAATCTTTTCAAAAACTGGGGTGGCCAACCCAACCATCTTCCTTTCAGCCATCTTGGATACAACGACAAAGGTCCCCAGTCTCACACCTCCTTTCGAATCCCTAACTGGTAAAAGGTAAACACTGAGCCACAAGGCCAAAAATCCTGCAAGATGGGTCTTCGCTAGAATTTTCTAGTTCACTTCATACCCCCACTTATCAATCTTTCTTGCTTCTAGAGTTTTCCAAAATGTGCTCGGATTACCCCTCTTTACTACTCTAGGAAAACTAGTAAGACGAGTGCAGGAAGGTCCCTCCTCTCTCTTCTTAATCAGAAACATGTTCATCTACTCCTCTGGATGGATATCTTTTCTTGAGTGGGTTTTCGTGGTGGTGGTATTCTTAAGCTTGTAGAAACTTCTCATTAAATCTCGATCTAAAGACGGAGTCTTCTCTGAATCATTCCAGGTCACCTTGGGGGGGATGAATTAATCATACATATCTCCCAAAATTGGAGCCTCTGAAATCTTGTATATATCCCACAAACTGATGCATACATTTCCATGAGTCATATGGAAAGAATTCGTTTCTGGGCTCCAATGGCTAATTAACTCTGGCACGAAATTTTCATTCCTGTAGACATATGTCTTCCCAGCCTAGACAGATTCATATATTGCAGCTCCCTTTAGATCATTGACAAACTCTGCACAAGTTTTTCTCACCCAATATTCCCACATCCAAGTCGGCTTCACACATCCTGCAGGACGTAAATCCCAACTCTTCTTTCATCCCTTAGATTTGTCCATCTAAGAATTTCAAAAAATAGAGGTATAACAATGCTTCTATAGCTCAGGCGTGTGAGGCTTCAGATCTGAAGTATATGGGCTATGATGCATTATGTATGCCTTCTCCACTGTCCCAGCATTGAAAAATGAACTTTCAACTAAGACATTTTCCGAAGATAAGTCGGTGTAGGTTTGAAACCAGGAATGAGGGATATGATTCTTTACCTCTGGAACATTGACCCCTTGTAGATGACCATGGCTATACAAAGGCAAGTAGATGCTCTGTGGGAAAGTGGCATGATATTTCTTCAATTACTTAGACAAATCTGGGAGAGTGTTGTCACAGATAACATAATAGTCATGGCCAATGATTTTCATCATGTCATCTATTCTCTTACTGGCCAACTCATCAGCTGATCCAATTCTTCTGGGAGCCATTGAATCTACACAAAGATCAAACAAACAACTTTTAAGTAAGTTTGTTTTGTGAAATTTTGAAGAAGGAAATCAAAAAATGGAAAAGGCATTAAGGTGCGCAAGTCCCAAACTTTCCACGCAAGTCAAACTGGTCACACAAGTTTTTCCGCCCTAGTCATGGCGCACAAGTCAAATACATTCTGCAGAAGTGTGACAAAATCCAGAAGGGTGATTCACCGAAGATGGAAGCACCTGCACAATGAGATCTCAAGTAGCTGAAAGCCAAATGAGTTTGCATAGGAGTGAGCCAGTATATATAGGTGATCCAGATGACCTACCGCCATACTTGCATGCCCCTGCATCTACGCGCCAAACTTGCGTGCCACAGACCCTTGATTTCTCCAGCTTTACCTCATAGCCAGAACCTATTTACTTTTTAGATCCAACTCTGAGGGGGGGGGGACTTTTGTTGATGCTCTTTTCAATCACAGGGTCCAACTAATGGAAAAGGGAATACCATAAGCACAAAGAGGCTCACCCTTTGAAGAACATCAAAAAAAATTGACAAAGGCATGGACTAGGAGCCCATTTGGAGTGAGGCGCGCAAGTTACTTGCACACTGCGCAAGTCACTTGCGCCCCACCTATGGATCACGCAGCTCACTTGTGCTCCCTATTTGATTTTTTTCCCAAGGTTCAAGGTGGCCTATAAATATCCTCAGTGGTCCCCCATTTCAAGGGGGGATTTTTCCAAAATTCAAATTCAAGCTCTGGTCACCCAAGTCTTCAACTCAACTCTTCCAAAAGCTTATAATGAAACTTTTTACCTAGAAAGGAAGACTTGAAGAAGTAGGATAATCCCTAAGTGTTTAGAATTCATCAATACTTGAACACCTAAGTATCCAGACCTCCTTAAAAGTAGAAACACTTGTGCGCTACCCTACCCTTTCAATGAAACTTGCACGCTGCCCATTTGGAAACATCTTAGGATAATACTAAAGGATTGAGTTAATTCTCTCCCAAGTTTTACCCTACAGATTCTCCGTCACCCAGGTGAAACCATGCCGCACAAGTACACTTGTGTGGCCAATACTTTCATGTCAACTTCATTTGTGTGCCTCTCTTCTGTTCACCTCTCCTTTTCAAGATATTATCCCTCAAAGCAATTTATGGAATGGTTCTTTTGTTGGATTCCTTATCTGAAAATAATTCTGTGAGAACCTCTCCCAAAACCTCATGACTTACAAGCTTTATGTCACTATGGTTAGAGTTTATTATCTAAATAACCTCATCCTTTAAGATGAGAAGATCTTTTGATTTAGGGAATCCTCCTCACGAATAAGCCCCAAGCTCCCTTATTTCGGGCCTCCTTCTCAGGAATAAGACCTAATCACAATTCCTTTAATTAGGGAATCCTCCTTAGGAGTAAGCACCAAGTTCCCTTAACCTGGGACTCCTTCTCCTGAGTAATCCCTGGTCATAATCTCCATTAACATTAGGCCTCCTTATCATGATTAATCCCCAAGTTATAAGTCACCATTAATTTGGGCATCCTACTTAGGAGTAATCCCCAATCTTAATTTCATTTGATTTGGGACTCCTTTTAAGGAATAATCCCCAATCATATGTCCCATTTAATTTGGTCCTCCTTATCAGGAGTAAGCCCTAGGTTAAAACTCCAATTCTCCATAATGTACAAATACCTTTATAGACCCTACTCTTGGGCTTCTTTCCTAAAGTAAGTCCTTGTCTTCATCTACTTGAGAATTCATACATATGTAAACCACACATCATTTCTTGTGACTGCAACATTCATGGCACAATTGTCAGGTTTACTGATACCTCTTGTTTCACACACCGAGCATGACTCACATGATCTTAGAGTGTAAAATTAATCACAACATCTCTTTTTTGGGCCGTTAACCATGCATAAGCCCCATATTTCATCACCCAAACTACGTGGAATTTGATCTCTACCTTAAATTTCAAGTATGTAGGAGGCCGTTTTAAGGTTCAAGACCATATTTAATTAATTATTTTATGTTCTATATGATGTTAAACTATATCCTTCTTATCGAACTACGTGGGTTCTGATTCCTTTTTAATGAGGATACGTAGGTAGCCCATCTGTGGGTATGATCTCAACTCTGAAACAATCCAAGTATTTCTGAATGAAAATAAACTTCAAGTGCCCCACTGAGTGGATTTAAAACTAGTATGGTCATGATAATGACCAAGATTTTTGTATATAATGTATTGAAGGGTACCATTGACTAAGAATCTCTAATACATACGGATGATTCTCCATCGATGAAGAACCTCAAATACATTTAAAAGATTATCTAAATCCCATACATAGCAGTCAACAATTATTAAATCTAAAGGAAAACACATTTTAATGCTTAGTGAATAAGGATTCATGAACATAAATTATATCTATAAGAGAGTCCCGAAGTAGGCAATAATTCCCCTCAAAAAGGTGTGATGAGCCTGACCTCCCATCCTCTCGAACAATGAAAATTCTTAACCCTCATCGGTCCACAAATAATGAGCACCTTCCTTTGGAAAGTAGGTACAAATGGATATAGAATCATTCGGTGTTTCTGGTTCTACAAATAAACCTGTTTGAAACCGATTGGAAAGTTTGAACCTTAAACAAACAAGGTCATCCCCATTTCCAGAATAAAAACATATATATATCAAACATATAATATATATCATATATATAATATATATCATATAAAAAAATTAATTCCATTATTATTCCCAACCTTCAGAGGTGGTAATGGAAGAACGAATGACCATGGTTCATGAGGTTGTAGTCTTTTGTACACAAAAACAGTGATTGTGCATCCCATTTGATGGAAGTGTGTGATATTGTAGGTTATACCATTGACATAAAAAATATCATTATATTTAGGATACTTATGTTATTATATAATCATGTAATAAGAAGAATTTAGTGGGTGGAGAAATAAATAAAACAAACCTCTTTTTGAAAGATGTTAGCTCTTCTTTGGGTAACTCCATTTTGTTTACACTAAAGGGCTTCCTTGGTTGGATTTCTACCCAAATTTATTCTTATTAGATGAGATTTGGGAATTTGGTAGATTATATCGGCAAGTTTTTTAAGATCCAAAGGTCGTGATAGGTGTTAATAAGTGAGGGAGTGAGTTCCCTTTATAGCGGAGGAGTGAAATTATTGTAAATACAAAAGGGTAAACACTATTGGCAGGTTTCCCATACAAAATTTGTTACCAATAATGGTATATTTTCGAGAAATAAAGGTAAATTGTCTAATTATGTCTATAAAATGTGTTTTGGACATGTTTCTAGATAATTTTGATCTGTAAGTTTAAATTTTAACCACTAGGGAAACTCATTTTTACCTTAATGATTATAGTTAATTTTAAACAATTTCACTAAACTTTTTAGTTAAAAAAATTATTTCAATTTATTAGACATTATAAATTATTCTAATTAAAAATATGGAATCAATTTTTCTAAATTCCAAACACAGATTTTTCAGAAATTAATTTTAAAAATAATTCCATAGATGGGATGAAACAACGGGTTTTTAAAGTGAAAATGTTCAAAAAGTTTGAATTGTTTTTATATCCAATTATAATGAAAAAAAATCATTCAAATAACATAAATTGTATTTATATATGTATAATTGATCTAAATATAATTAAAACCCAATTTAAAATATAATTTCACTATATAAATAAATTATATGAAAATGCAGTTTTCAATTAAAATTTAGTATTTTTCACTATTCATCAAAAAATGAAACTTCTTAGAAAACAAATCACCCAAAATAAATTTTGAAATTATGATTTCAAAAATTAAGTTTATTTTTTCAAATAAAAATTGAAAAATTTTCAAAAATTATTTTTAAAACAAGTCTTCTATTAAAAGGTGGTAAAACTACCTTTTAGAATAATACAAATTTTGATGCCTAAACCGGATTTTTTCGTATTTTATTCCTATAAAACTTATTTTATGAATTTAAAAACATTTGGTTGAATTAATAATATAATAATTTTATTAAAAACATTCATAAAAAGTTGTTTGTTTAGTTTTTTGAGATAAAATGTGTTTGAACATAGAAAAATAGTTTTCTTATAAAAATAATTTATTTATTTTCAAATAGTTCCTACTTTCATTTCCATATAATTGATAACCAAACGATACATTTTATATACATTTATAAAGAATATTTTTAAATTTTAGTTTATATTTTTTGTAACTTCCATTCCAATTTTTAGGTGATAATTTTAATAATATTTTAATAGTAATATTGATAGTAAATTGTATATCAGTAAAACTCAGTCTTACGTGCAATGAAAGTTATCGAAGGAACTCGACATTGGGTGTAACATAAGAAAAAATATTGTTTTTATACTATAAGGTAATATAAGTGTTTTTTAGTTAAATATAGACGTTTTGTTGCATACAAAGTAAGAATACCTTCACGATTTAATATAACCCAATTTATATTCAGTGTTGTGTGAAATAAAAAATATAGAAAATATTAAGTTAATTGGAAAATAAATTCAAAATAACTATATGTGTTATATTATACCCCACTTAAAATTAATTTCTCCCTCAAAATTCATCTAGGTCATCAAAGGTATAATACTTAATAGTTCATTTCATAGATATCATCATAGTAAAAATGAATACTAAAACTTCTTTTAAAAAGAAAATTTGGAATCTTAACAATTACCCAAAGTTCCCATAACTGGGTTTACACAAAGGATATCATATTTGGGAAGTGAAAACATGGAAATAATAGATTAAAAAATCCCTCAAATACTTAGGGAGATTGACAGAGAACATTGATCAGTAGAATTGGGTGATCCAGAGAAAGTTAGCGATCAAGAAAAACATAAATATGTGATAACCTAAGGGACCATTTGATTTATCAGAAATTAAGGTACTAGGTTAAATTTTTTGTTTAAAGATCATTTTCTAAAAGTTTAATAACTTTATCAGGAAGATATACTTACTTGATTTCAACACAATATCACCCTTTGTTATGCCTTAATCGATTTCTACTTCATCTCTTACTCTAACTGAAAATCCAAAACATTAGAAAGATGTTCACTAATACTTTCAAAATTAATTTAACATTGATCCCCTATATATAATAAATTAACTCTTTATTGTCACATATAAAATCATTTCAATGCCTTCATCATGTATTCTCTTGAAATAAAGGTAATTACCATAAATATATATTGAAAACTTACATTCTTTATTATTCCAAAGATTATTGGATATATTCCTTAAATCCAAAAATGTATTAAACTCCATCCATGATAGCATAAACCACTTTTTCAAAAAACTAGTAATTTATTTCCTAGGAAACTAGTACTATACAATTTAATTTATCTATATATTATTATCTTAACATCATAAACAAATTAAGGGTTATTTTTCCCTTAATCATGTGTTTCACATAAATATCACCTTTCCATTAAATCACTTTTCTATTCCATAGGAACCATTCAACATGTTCTTATAAATCCATAGAAAAAACATAAACTAAACAATCCTTATATATTTGACCATTCATATAACGAAATTAATAAATCCAAATACATAAAAAGTTTGATTATTCCACTTCATCCTTAAGCCATTAACAAGGATGCCTCATCCTATTACTTAATACCTCCTTCCTTTAATATTTCTCATATAGTCCCATCATCATCAGCAATATAACCATTACTCATACCACCTTTCTAACTCTATTCATGATATTTTCTCCTTGGATATAGATTTCCATAAGTCCTATTCATTCAACATTTAAAGAATTTAACCATTGATGATGTCTTAGGTAGGCCATTATTCAAATTCATTGAGTGAACCCAAACTTTTCATTTTCCATTTGCAGTTACTTTCCTTATTTCCTTCTTTTAAATAGTCAAAAAAATATTCTCATTTCTCTAAGACGTTTGCTTGGGTGATTCTTCCACATTCTCGACAAAAATGAAACCAAATCTTCATTCCTCCATGGCCTCCATTACCTAAACTCTCAGAAAAATCTTTCCATATCATCATTGGTGAGTCTGAGAGTTCATTAAGGTACATATTATTAATCATGTTCCATGAAAATAGATTAGGAATGATCACAAAGTCCTTCACTCTAGTGATTATCCCATTTGAGTGATCATCGTCAAATTATACTTCACATTCAACGTTAACCCAGTTCCTTCTGGTTCCCACCATTGATTAAAACCATAAGGAATAGTGTAAGTAGTACTTATCATAGAGTAAAACCAAATAATCATAACAGATCACTATTAGGATTTCTAAATCATGACACCTTCTTAAATATATGACACCTTCTTAAATATATGACACCTAAGTTTCATCCTAGATCATTCATATTCATCTTATATTTAAATATTTCAAGATGGTTCATGAAGAGTTTATGAATTTCCAAATCATATCCCATAGGAGTGTCAAACCAGTTTCCCAACAAGGCCCATTATTGTGCACTAGTTATCGATCGAATCAATCTCAATACAGTGTTTTTGGGTTTGTTAGCACTATGTACATTTATTCTAGTTCCACATCCACTTGTAGTATCTTGGTAGGCATAAGTTTCTTGGAAAACAATCTCTTTATCCTTCATCAAATTTACAAGATATTTTTCTAAACATTGTATCTTCCTTAGAATTATCCTTAGAGAAATTCCTAGACATATCCTTATAAATTTCCCAATAGGTATAACTATGTTTTTCTCATCCTAGTTTCCCAAAGTTGACTAAACATTTCCTTTGATACCAACTATAGTGACCTAGTATTAACAAACATGAATATTACATCATTCTAGATGAATATTTAGAACATTACAAAAAACATATCTAAGGATTGAAATAGTACAGTTTCTTTGGAAACATGGAATAAAAATCATAAAACTAGTTGAAAGATCTCCAATAACTCCATTAAAGTTCATCCCATTTAGAACTCTTCATAATAATACCCTATATAAAACCAATATTTATAACCAGGGAAAAGGAAACATAAAAAAGGTGATCAAAAATGAAAAATTAGGGTGAACAATGAAGATATATAAGCTTTACATCAGCATAATGGTATGAGAAAATGAGAATAAAATTAAAAAATCATACCCCCATATCAAATATTATAAACATGAATAATGGAATAAATATTGGCAATTTATAAGACATGAACCATAGGGAAATCGGATAATACACCATGAAATCATAACATATGAATAATACCTAGAATTTTGGTAAAGATATAAACTTTTAAAATGATTTACATAGTAGTTAAGTCTTACTTCCAATGCCATATTTCTTTAATAGGTTCACTCTTCAATCCATATTAGTATTCGAGGTTCACTCCCAAGACCATCTTAGAAGTCAAGGTGCACTCCCAAGACCATCTTAGTGGAAAAGGTCCTTTACTGAACTGAGTTCACTTCTCATTACATCCATAAATATCTCATGAGATATAAATCTTTACCCAATGCATTGGATGGAGATATAGTTCCCACCCATCTCATTATTAATCATAAATGTGTTGACCACAAGATAATAAAACATTTATTGTATTATTACCCATAGAAATAGATGGGTTTCCTAAGCATAATAACATAACCCAAGAAGTGAAATGGGTATCATAAACATTTCATCATATCCTAATCTATATAAAAGAGACAAGTTTCATAATCATTTCATCATAGACTAACCCATAAAAGGAAGGGGTTTGGAAAGCATTTATCATGGTATAACCTGTGGAAGAGAAATGGGTTTCATAAAAAATCCGTCATATTAAATATAAACCATTAAAATAAATAATAACAATGGTGACCTTGGATCATATACCCAAAAAATCATAAAACATATCAAATTTTGTCATCTTATATGTATAAGAATTTTGAAAAATCACATGGAACATTTCTTAATGAAAATAAACTTTTTTTAAAAATCACTTTTTAAAAAATGAAACATTTTCAAAATCATTTTATTTCAAAAAAACATCAAAAAAATTATAATTTAATCTTTTAAAAAATACTTTAAAACATTTACTAAATAAAATTTCATTTTCTATTTGAATAAATATTTTTAAATTATATAAACATTTTGAAAAACATTTTCTTTAAAAATAACAATTAAAACTTATAAAGGATTATTTGAAAACCATTTTAAACACTATTTAAAACATAAAAAATAAGATCATTTTTCTTGAAAATTATTTTAAAATATAATTTAAAAACATTTGATTCAATACAATTTTTAGAAAACATGGTTTTTAAATAAAACAAATTTATGACTCAAAAGAGAAATAAAGTCATATTTTCATTAAAACATCTTGTTAAATATATTAAGTACCAAAGATTGGAACAATGGTTCCATTAATTCTATATATCATTTATAAAAATATGAGAATCAAATTCATGAGAATTATTAATATATGGATTGAAATATTTTATCAATTGAATCATAATCATAAACAATCCCAATAAGCAATGAGATTGTAGCAATAAACTCCATCCACTTTGGTACCTTTGAATAAAAATCCCCATGAAAGAATAACATTAAATAAATATTAAAATATAATTAATAGAATGATATTTATGATATAAATTTCAGTATATACACCTTTTAATATAATATAGGTTTATAACAAAACATGTGTCTCAAAGAAAACAAATTGAGATAAAATTACCTTACTGATTTAGTAACTTTTTAACCATAAAACACCATGAAATATAGATAATAAAATGGATATTTAACTACCCAAAAATTTAAGTATAATAATCATATAACTAATTCATGGATATTAAATATACCACAAAAAATAAACGATTGGTGAATAAGGCATAATTCTTATTAAAATAAAAGTGAGACTTGAACTCCCCTTACTACATGACTAACTTTTGAATCATGGGATTTGTAAAAGAATAACATAAATTATAACATTAAATATCATTAAATAAATTTAATTCATTATATAAAATTTCATAGGGTTATATATACACCACTCAACAATAATAAGTTGTGCATATAGCATACATCTCACATAAATAAAAGTGAGATGAAAAAACTCTTACCTTAAGTATTTACTTTCTTTGTACACATTAAAACCTCATGTATAATAAATATAATTTTATTATACATATACAAAACAACCATATTATTATATATAATACAATATTTGAATTTATTAGGACTTCTTATTACCCATTTATTAACAATTTCATGTTAACGTTACGTTTTGGGTAATAACCACATTGTTTTTTGTATACGTTTTGACTTTTTATTTTTGATCCTATTACTTAGATCATGATTTAATTATTAAAAAAATGTAAAAAAATATATAAATATCATATATATTAATTATATAATTATTTATAATAATATATAATGGATAAAATAAGAAATTAAATACACCATTCATGGGGATGGTAGGTCATACGTATGCATGAACACTATTCCAATTTTCTTATTGTGTTTTTAAAAGAAAGAAAAATAAATAATATATATATTATCATTATATTATAATTATTATTTCATATATATCACATATTTTTATTAAACCCATATTTAATACATTCCATGTAAAGCGTGAATGAATCACATCGCTTTGAGGAGACTGTAGTCTACACATCCACAAACGAAGTTATCGTATTACCACAAAGAGGAAAGCATGAAGGTATGTGTTATATAAAAATTTTAGAAGAATAAATACATCATAAATATACTATATATCATATAAAAACAATAATTCCATCATTATTATTAACCATGATAGGTGTTAATGGAGTAATGAACGACATCGGTTCGTGAGGGGGTAGTTTGTCGTACACACAAATGATGATTATGTATACCATTTGATGGAAGTGTGAGTGACTGTAAGTCATAAACATAATATAAAAACATATTACTATAAATAGGATACTGAGGTTATTATATTATCATAGAATAATAACAATTTAGGGGTTTTCTAAAGAAATAAAACAAAAGTTATTGTTGAAGGATGTTACCTCTACTTTGGGTAACTCCTTTTGGTTTGCTTCAAATGGATTCCTTGGTTGGAATTCTAATTAGAATGAGGTTTCTAGGTTGAGAGTATGTATATTGGGAGATTATTTTTTCGGTATTTTTATGATCCAAATGCATGTATATGTGTTAATAAGTGATGGGGTGAGTTCCCTTTTATAGTGGATGAGGATTGGCAATCTTATAAATACAAAAAGGTAAACACTATTGAGAGGTCTCCCTTACATAATGTGCTTCAAATAATGGTATATTGTTTTATAAAAAAGGTTAAATGGCTTAAATATGTCCATAAAATGTTTTTTATATGTTTCTAGTTTATTTCTTCCTTTAATTTAAATTTTAACCACTAAGTAAACTTATTTTTACCATGACCATTTTAATTAATTTTAATTACTTTCACTAATATTTTTAGTAAAAATTTAAGTTGACCTTGTTAGACATTATAAATTATTATTATTCCATATATTAAATAAGATTTTCCAAATTATAAGTGCCTAATTTTAAGAAATTAATTTAAAATATAATCTTGTGGATGGAATGAAGAAATAAGTTTTTAAATTGAAAATGTTCAAAAGTTTGAATTGTTTTTATTTCCAATTTCAATGTGAAATTGATTCCAATAACCTAAATTGGATTTATATATTTATAATGTATCTAAATATACTTTAAACCAAATTTAAAATATATATTAACTATATAAATAAATTACACAAAAATGATGTTTTCAATTAAAATTTTGTGTTTTCACTATTCTTCAAAAAATGAAACTTCTCAAAAAAATATAAAAAATTCACCAGAAGTAAAATTTGATATTAAAATTTAAAAAATGAGGTTTATTTTTTCAAATAAAATTTCTAAGAGTTTCAAAAATTAGTTTTAAAACAAGTATTCGATTAAATGGCGGAAAAAATAATATTTTAGAATAATACACCTTTTTTCCTAAAACTGAATTAGTTCTTATTTTATGATTATAAAATTTATTAGATGAATGTAAAAATGTTTATTTGAATTTTTATAATATATTAATTTTATTAAAAATAATCATAAAAATTGGTTTTTTTAATTTATTAATAAAAAATGTGTTTCTACATAGAAAAGTATTTTTCTTAGAAATGGGATTTATTTATTTTCAAATAGTTATTAATTTCATTTATATATAATTTATAACCATAAGATTCATTTTATATACATGTGAAAACCATATTTTCACAATTTAGTTAATATTATTCTTAACTTCTATTCCAACAGTTAAGTGATGACTATAACAATATTTTAATAATATTATTAATATTATATTGTAGTTTAGTAAAACTCATTCTTATGTGTAATAAAATTTATCAAAGCAACTCGGAATTCTAAGTAACACAAGATAAACATAGTGTTTCATGTTCCACAAGCTAATCTAAGTGTTGTGTGTAGAACAATCTTGACATGGTGTTGTGTATATAGAAAGAAAAACATGGTTCTTTCATATAACAGAAGCTATATTCAGTGTTGCATGGAATGAAAAATATCTAATAGATTAAATAAATTAAAAAAAATCACAAAATCTCAGGGTGTTACAAATAAACGCACCTTTAAAGGTGTGAAAACTAGTTACAGACACTGCCTTTTACAAATAACTGTAGGCATAACCCAGTCTTTTATAGGGGACCAAACCTAGTCTTTGACCTGACTTTTGATCAGGAGTCAAAACCAATAATTCATTTATAGTGTTGGAATAATCAGAAAATTTGAGACATTATTTTGATTTATAAAACCATTAAATAGATTCAAATAATTACAAATACAATAAATAAAACCTTACCTGAAGAAAAAAATACAAAGAAACCAACAGATGATCAGAAAGGTTAGAGATGATAAAGCTTGATGATCATTGACCACTTGAATAGAATAATATAAAATATTAAAGATCTTATATGATCACTACTAAGGAAAATATGTCATTTTAATTTCTTTAATTAAAAATGAGAGCATCAATAATTTTGTCACAGTTGTATCACTAAAGAATTATGATGAATGATCTAAACTAGTATGTTTTTTATGCCTTGAAGATCTCTCTAAAACATTAATCTCACATCATTAAAATAATGATCTTCTAGGAGTGTCTTCAATACCAATATATGCATGACACTTTTTATCTTATAACAATAAAATAATATCATCATTACCTTTTTTATGGTTTTTTCATTGAATGATAAAGAATAATTATGATATTTTTTTCTTTATAAACTATTATAATAAAACATTTAAAATGTTAAGTAAAACAAATATATTAAATTCATATTTATAAAATTGTTTAATTAAAAAAATAAACATCCAGTTTATTAATATAATAAATTTTTTTATGAAATATAGAATATTCAGAAAATCAACTGCATGTACATGTGTACTTAAAAATATTATAACAATTATTTTTTACGCAACATATAATTATATTTTAACAAAATTTAATAAAATATTTATATAAATATTTATTTTAATAAAATAAATTAAAAGATAATAAATAGTAATTAATAAAAACTTATTTTGAACTAATGGATGATTTATAAAACCCATGGATAGATTGATATAATGTTGATTTTAAATAGTAAATTGATTCACAATTGATGTCCAAGAGTTGATTGATCTATAATTAATGTCCAATGGTGTATTGATCGAACGTTGATGTCTAATGGTAAATCGATCTACTATTGTACATGCCATTGCTACAAAGAATATAGTTGATGCCAGCATCACAAAACAACTTTATGAGATCATTTGAAGAAACATGAAATAAAATTTGGAGTTTCAAGGCACACCATTGTGAAACAATCCTGTAATAGCTGTCATGAAAGGAAGAACATACGTTGAAGTAAGAAGATGCAGTAGACATGAAAAAGTGGTCTGAAGGAGATCTATTAGTATATTTACAATAGAATATCAATCTATCATTGATGTCCAATAGTAGATTGATCTACCAATGGGGTAAAATCTACCAAATAATCATAGATCTATTGTTTCATGGAGATATTTCAGTAAAGAAATAACCACTTCCTTGACACGGTACAAATGGAAGGAGATCAGTGGAGGATAGATATTTTGGTGGAGTAAAGAAGATCTACTAGTGGATGTACAATAGTAGATTGATATATCATTGAAAAACCAGATCTATCAGTGACGAAAGAAAAGAAACAAAGGAATGAATAATATACCGTTGAAGAAAAGTAACTCTATTGTCATAGTGAATGAAATACTACTTCCACGCCACTATGAAAAGGAATAAAATGTACCATTCCTCTAATTAAAAACCAATTATCTACCAATAAGAAAAATATTTATCAGCGGTCGAATGGTATATGCCACAAAGAACTACCAGGGGAGTATAGAAACAAGTGCAACTGTAGATTATTCCACAAGAGGAGGCATTAAACTGGGGTTAAGTGATGAGCCTTGTAGTGTTTAATTTGAGATATGGTATATGGTTGATGGTTTCATGAAAAGAACCAGAGAACAGTGATAACTTCAATGGAATATAGGAAGAAGAAAAACAAAATTTTAGAGGATATGATAAGGAAAAATGATCATGGGATGTGATATCAGAAGTATGATCGAACAATTTTTGTAAAATTGATCTGACAGCCAATATCATACCTTTATATTAAGAACAGATGAATAGTGAAGTGTGGATCTCGTACTACATCAGTTCCACAATGTGGTGTTCCACCACTATATCATTCAAGTTAAACCATGCTACCTCCAAGATGTAAGTGGTGGATCATCACCCACACCCCACTCACCTCTACAAGGTCCACATTTCAATGGGTTTACCTATCCCAAACTATGTACAAACCAGAGGACCTTATATTTTATCCTGGTCTCATTAGGCTTATACACAGCCTAGAACTCCTCTACCTCCATGTGGGATTGCTATGGTAGACCCTCCCAAGGTGTTTTACCCATGGGTCCCCTCAGAGTAGTTTAGGGCTATCCTTTTTTCCTCACATTGGTTGGCCCAATTTTTTGAATAAGGTGAAACTTAAACAAAAAAAATATTAACAAAAATTATGTAAATTTAAAAATACCATAATTATTAAACAATTAATATTATTAAAACACATTCATAAACACTAAACATTTAATTATTTAAAATAAATTTAATTTTTTAAAAAATAATAAATGTAAACATAAAATGATTATATGTTATATACAATTTGAATTTAATCAAATGTAATGAAACAATATTTTATCAAAAAACTATTAAAGTATTAAAACCCAATTTCAAATACTAATAAGTGTCACTTAATATCTTATCAAATTGATGAGTGGGGGTTAGAAGTCACAAAAAGGATATAGAATTTCTTTATATAATTCAATATGGAAAAACTTATAACAACCCAAGCATAACATACATAGATATTATATATTTTTTATGAATATTCAATATATCATTCAAATAAACACACCCAAAAACCATAAAGGTTTAGTTTTCTAAGAGAGTAGATACATAAACATATATTTTGGTAAAATCTTCATCAACTCTATCATATTTCTTTATATAAGGTTCTCTTTTAGTCTTATCACACTTAAATTCATCCATCAAAACCTAGGGAAGAAAAATAGAAAAAAGGGAGAGATCATATTCTCAGTAACGGTAAACATGGGAGATATCAACCATAAGAAAACATAAGATGGTAATAAGGGTATCATAACATAAACAATTTCATGTTCTTAACATAAATATTCACACCCATAAAATCTTAGATCATAAACTATAAAATCAATTCAAATATTGAAACATGATCAATAAGGGTGTCAAAGTAGTAATAAACATCCACGAGTCATAATATAGGCATGTAGAATTATAATCATATAAAATCATAATATTGTGGAAATGTCTCTTCACAATAATTTCCACACATAATATTGTGAGAAAAGATATAAATATACCATACTAACATATCAAAATGTGAACAAATCTATCTGTAATCATGTACATCCATATTTTTGTGAGAAATTATAAAATTAAATCATAATAAAACATTAAAATGTCAAAAAATATATTTTCAATCATGTATAATATTTTCATAATCATCTCAAAATATATCAATACTATATTAACAAATTTATTTTAGTGCTATAATTGACCCAACCATCACATAATCATAATACATTCATATGATTGCCTCAAGATCATAAAACATTTATCTTATCATAAAAGAATAACCCATGGAAAATAAATATGTATCATAAAAATATCATCTTCATAATCCTAAATATCTCAAGAAATAATAAATATGGTATCATTGGATCATAATCCTAATAAATTGTAATTAACATCAAAGGATAATATTATAGATAAGAAATCCTTTAATAGATCACTGGAATATTTCTTAAGGAAAATAACTTTTTCATTTTGAAATCACTTATTTAAAATAAAAAAATTTCAAAAATATTAATTAAAACATTTTATTTGAAAATAAACATTTATTATTTTAAAGTAACATTTAAATCATTGTGTGTTCATGGTGTTGGGGAATTTCGTTCATGTAGTATTCATTAAAACAAAGATTAAGTTCACACCCTTGGTAATGTACTTTGTTTAGAAAATTACAACACAATTACTTTTTAAAAATATTTATATAAATTAAAATATGGGTAATAATTCATTTGATAATAGTAAAAATATTATTTAAAATGTTTTAAAAAGAATATGGACATAGAAGAAAAGGATTCTCGACAAAAACAGAAAATAAAGTCTCTTTTTCAAAGAAAAACATTCTATCATTAATTTTTTGTAACAAAGAAACTAAAATAGTTTTATTTAGTGATAATTAAATTAGTAATAATAGTAGGATAAAAATTAAATAGGTTTATTAGATAAGGATCATATAATTTCTTGAATGTAAATTCAATTATAAACAACCCTGATTAAAGTGGGATTGAAACATAAATCCCTTACCAATTTGATAACTTTTGAATCATAATCCCCTATGAAAGAAGTAAATTAAAATGAAACATTAAATATCATTAATATCAATTAATTCATGATATATCATATCAAAGGGTCATTATATCCACCACTTAAAATAAACAAGTGGGGTATATGACATATCTATCATAGAAACAAAAGTGAGATGAGAAACCCTTACCCCAAGTTCAACATGGTTTGAAAGGTCTAACCTCATGTATAATAATGTTAAATATATTATAAATATATAAAATACCATATTAATACTTATAATATCATATATTATCCATTAATAAAATATCAACACCCATTTATTAAAAATACTTCATTAAAATTATCATTTTCGGAAGTTAACTATTTTGTTTTTCATGTTTGTTTTGGTTCAGCAGTTCTGGTCCTTGTACTTTGATGATGGTTACATCATATTCATATTTTTAATCAAGTCATTATTATAATATTTAATCATTATATACACTTTTAACAATTAATATATAGGATATATTAAAAATGAATTACATTACTTCGTTGAGACAGTAGTATGTACGTAAGCACGAGTGATGTTTCCATTTCTCGATGAATGCAATAAAATTAAGGTAAATAAAAAATTTCATTTCTTCAAAAAAAAAATATAATCAATATAAAAAATATTTATTTATTAAATCTATCTTTACTACTATCCATGTATCATGAAAAAGAAAAACAAATCGTATCAGTTCTTAGAGGTGAAAATCCATACGTACACATGAGGAACGTTATCGCCTTCCAATGGTTAGAAATGTAAAAAGTTAGATACAATATAATAATTATATAACAATAATTATAGTATAAATATCATATATAAATATTAAATCCATCATAATAACCAACTATGAATTTTGGTGATGGAAAATGAATTATATCACTACATGGAGGAGGTAGTCCACACGTATGACTGCAAGATAATTTCATTTTTCATTTGATGGAAAAAAGGGTGGATAATGGTGGTTACATAATAATAATAATATTTAAATATACTTTAAATACTGAATTTATTATTTAATAATCAATTCCACATATATAATGTTGGTAAAAGAAGAAATGAATTGAAAGGGGTCAGGTAAGATGATTGACTCTTCTTCAATAGACATCCTTTAGATCTCTTCTTAAAGACACTAGGAATGGTCTTATAAGAAGAAAAAAACCTATAATAAAGGTATAGTTAATTTTATAATATAACTAGGTCAGTTTTTATATAGGTTTATCAATAATGTGTAAAGAAAAGAGAGGAGTCCTTTTATATGTGGGGGCGGGAGACATAATGAATATTTTAATGGATAGAAATATTATTAAGCCATTTTCATGGAAACGTTTCCAGAAATAAATTCAATTTAGATAATAATGGGATAAGGTTGGAAATATATACATCTAATAATGATTAAGATGAAAAATTTTGGCCTTATCAATTGGTTTTAACCCAGGTTAACCTGATTTATCATTTTATCATAGTGAAACTTTTTACTACTCTTACTATTTATTATAACTAAACAATTTGTTTAAATTATTAAATAACAGTAATTATTATGATTCAAAATATTTAATCCATATTAAAATATTAAATTTCAATAATTGGAATAATTCTATTTTAAATAAGCGTACAAAATGCAAAGAAAACTCATTTATAAAAAGCATTTTAAGCATCAAACTTAATTTACTTCCATTATTTTCATTGTAAAAAACATAAAATAGTTGTTAATTTATTCATTAAATAAATTAAAATTTCTAAAAAAATGTACTAAATAATCATAATTTTCATGTGAAAAAATTAATAAAAACCATTTTGAGGAAAATGTATCATTCAAATATAAAATGACTTCAGCAAAATTGAGTGTTTATTTATTAATAATTAATCAATAAATTTTTATTTAGAATTACCATTATACATATATTTTATAATGTGATTAACAATACTCATACCCTCTAATTAGATGACTAGTTTGTAATGGTCACATTTAAATAATAATATTTCTATCTTAATTCACTTAAATCTTGATTTAGTGTGTTGAGAAATATATCAGGATTATTATTCTTTTAAACTAAATTTATGAGGTGTTGAATTCTCACCCCCCTTAAATAAATTTTATCCTCACAATATTATCTTGTTTATCAAATTTTAAATATTTGAAATTAACTTTTAAGACCCACAGTTTTCAAAGGGATAATAAAACCTCCTTTGAAAAAGGCCTTGGGAAACATAAAGGTTACTCAAAATAACATATAATCAAGATCCCAAATAAGGATAAAATTAGTTGGAAGTTAATATATATATATGGTGTATAAACATAACACCCAATGATTAATATAGAGTGATAGAGAACTTAATCATGAGAAAGTTAATGACCACAAAACCATAAATTAGTGAGTGGTGAAACGACCATCCATTCATCATAAATGAAGTTAATAGAAAAAGATATTTATTTTAAGATTATTTTCCTAAATTTGAGGGATTATTTTTCTATAAATATATAGAATGTGAGAAAATATATTTACTTCATTTCTTTCTATTTAATAATCATAATTTCATCCATTTTTGTAATTCCATCAATTTATACTTCATATATTACTCAAAGAAATGTATATTAATGAAGAGTTTTTCATACCTAAATCACTAAAATTAGATTTTAATGAATCATAATATCCATAAAATAATTAAAATTCATTCATCTTATCTATATATATTTACCAAAACCAAATATTATTATCATAAGTTACCCAATATGGATAAATATTCTTATGATCAAATAATACATTAATCTCTAAAACCTTAACAACAATACCCAAAGTTCAACGTAAACCCTTCCATAAGAAGTTATCCTTCATAATCCTTCAAAAAAATTATGACCATATCCAAAACACAAAATTTTAGAAATATAGTCCCTAAATTTCCAAAAATCAACTCAATAGTAATCCCTAAATAACAGAAAATACATCATAATGTCAAACACACAAATATAATGATCATATATTCTATTAAAACATGTTAATAATTTCCCAAAATAATTGAATCACTATAAAACATCAATTAAAACATATATTTTTTCAACAATTAACTCTATATAATATATTCCTAAATTCAAAATGCAATAAAATTCATCAAATACAACCTAAATTACTTTTTCATCAAATCACTAACAAACTCAAAAGTCACCAACATTATCCCATTTATGTTATCAATTTCAATCATCTCTTTATCTCAACTAATAATTGTTATCACAACATCGAGCACACATTAAGGTTTATCTTTCCCTCAGTCATGTGTTTTCTATAATATATCACCTTACTAATAAATAACTTTTCTAGGTTATCAATACCATTCAACATATTCTTAAACATCCTTAATGAAAAACTTCTACAATATAATCCTGGTATGTTTCATGATTCATATTACTATAATATCATTTATAAAACACTTATATATGATAATTATCCTTTCCAAATACATAAACACTTCAGTCATTCCACTTTAATGATTGGAATAACAAAGGCCCTTCTTTGGTCAGGGAGTTATTCATTAGAATAAATGATTGACTCAAATAATTCCTTAGTTCCTCATATATAATACATAAAATTCCTTATAAATTTTATAATTTATTATCTTCATTTTCACATAGTAAAAATCATCCACTTAATTTTGTATAATCTCCTAGTTTATTCTTCCCACATTCTTCACATAAATAAAATCTAACTTTCTTTCCTTTATGATCATTTCCTCCTGAACTATCATAAAAGTCAATTTTCCTATTATTTGATATGTTAGGATAATTTTCTATGTTTATGTCATTAATAATATATCATGATAGATAATTAGGAATAATCAAAGAAATTCACCTTCCAGTTACCATATCATTTAGTTTCTCCGGAGTACAATCATTACATTGTCTATCAGATTCGTTGTTAACAAGATTCCTCTTAGTTCCAACCACTGACTAAAACGAAAAATAATAATTTGGGAAATACTAATCCTAGTGAGAAACCATATAATCATAAAAAATAAATCATAACATGTCTAAATCATGACACATAATTTTGGGTTTAGTGGATAAGATGTTGTGGATTTCTCAGCGCGCATCTCTCCTTTCTTAGGGCTTCGGCCCCCGCTTCATATTTCCCTTTTTTATTTATAGGGTTTTATCCCCTAGGATTATTTTAGTCATGCCTTCTTTAGGTTTCCAATCCAATTTTATCCCCCTATTATCTTGATGATTTGGTCCGGCCTTTTGGTTTTGTTGGGGATTTTTTGTTTGTGTTATGGTTTCTCTTTCTTTTGAAGGTTTGATGTGCCAGTTCTTACTCAGTGGCTTGTTGTGGGAGTCCATCTAATCACCCCTATCTGGCCTCCAGGACCACTACCCCATTTCATTTTGGTCAGGTGTGATGTTCCACATGACGTTTATGGTGTTTGGTGCATTGTGGTGGCGGGTTCCTAGTGGATTAAGCGAAGAGCTTTTGATTTGTGTGGAGATTCAATGATGGATAATGGTAGTCAATGGTGTGTCAAGGTGTTGCGACAATAGGATGGTTGTCTGGTCATATTTTAGATTGGTCCATTCAACGATGTTATTGAGGATGGTGATTTTTAGAGATGTGTTTGGCTTATACAGTTGTTCGGAATGTGTCGACTGTGTCGATGGTGTCTGTTTCAGGCAGTGGACATCAGAGAGTAGACGATGGAGATGAGCGTATGAGGGTGATGTGATGATGTGTTAGTGGGGTTGGTTATTTTCAGGGGATATCATGAGGGCGTTTTGGTTTCTCAGGTGGAAAAATTCCATGGTTTACATAAGATTTGCGGGATTTGATTTGCTGTGCAGAAGGTATCTTTTAATTTTTGAAATAGGGTGAAGTTGATGGTCTTGGCGTAGGGATGGTTCTATGTAATTTTAAAATTGGAACCTGTAATTTGAATGTGTGTTTTTGAGGATGGTTCTTGCTGGTGGAGAAATTTATGTATCTTCCCACTTACCCTCAAAGTGGTTTTCAATAATATAAAAAAATGTATTGTGGAGTTCTATCCAGGTTTACATTCTTAGTCCCATTCTTAGTTGTACATTCTTAGTCCCACACTACTTTATTTAGAATAACTTATGATGTTCTCCTATACATAGGCTTATCCTAAGGGTTCTCACTAGTTCTTTGTTTCCTAATAAAATTAAACATACTCTGCTATCAACTATAAGGAATCGAGCATAAAATTCATAAATATACATCTTTTCTTATGAATATTAAATATATCTTCAAAATAAGCATTCCCCAGAACCAAAAATATTTATTTTAATTTGAGACTATATACATAATCATCTTATTCAGGTATAATATTCATCATCTCAAACATATTTCTTCATATATGGTACCCCTCTAGACTCAACATGCTTAAATCCTTCTATCAAAACATATGGAAATAAAACATAATAAAGGGTGAGCTCAAATGCTCAGTAAGGGTAAACATAGGAGATATCAATCATAATAAAACATAAAATGGTCATAAGGGTATGATAACTAACCAATTGAATATTCTAAACATAAATATCCATACCCATAAATCCTTAGATCATAAACTACAAAATAAATTCATGTACAGAAGCATGATCAATAAGGGTTTCAAAGTAGTAATCAACATCCATGAATCATAAAATAGGCATGTAGCATCACAAGTGTAGTATATAATAATATTATGAAAATATTTATTCTCAATCATATACAACCATAATATTTTGGTAAAATCTATGAAGGGATCGTACTCATGTATAAAAATGTGAACAAAGATATTCAAAATCATGTCCATGCATAATCTTGTGTGAAAAGTTGGAATGAAATCATACGCACACATTAAAATGTAAAAAATATATTTTTGATCGTGTTCATGATTTTCATAATCATCTCATGAGATATAAATATCATATTAATAGATGAATTGGAGGGATATAACAGACCCAATCGTCAAATATTCATAATTCGTTTAAATGAATTCCATAAGATCATAAAACCTTTATCATATCATCGTAGCATAGTCTGTGGAAAATAAATGATTTCCATAAAAATTCCATCATCAAAATCATAATCCATCCAAATAAAGAATAAATATGGTTGAATTGGATCATGTCCCTAGTAAATAATAATTAACATCAAATGATGTTATTGAAAATGAAAAATTACTTTAATAGATCACTGGAATATTTCTTGAGGAGAAGACCCTTTTTATTTTGAAATCAAAAATTTAAAATCTGAATATTTCAAAAATATTTTAAAAAATAGTTTTTCTTAACAGAACCGTGGAAACATTTAAATAAATATTAAAATTATTGAAAATTTATAATGGTGTAAAATTTCATTCATGTCGTAATCATTAAAACAAATATTTTTTTCACACCATAGGTAAAATTACCTTGTTCAAAAAAAATGAAAAGAAGATTAATTTTAAAAAAATTATATAAAGTAACATATGGGTAAAAATGACTATAATAAACTATTTTATAATACTAAAAACATTCTTATAAAAACGTAAAAAATGATATGGACATTGAATAAATAGATTCTTACCAAAATAGGAAAATAAATTCTATTTTTCATTAAATATTTATCAATCATTTTAAGTACTGATGGGAGGAAAATGGTACTATTACTTGAAACTTTTGTGAATAAATAGAGGAGAATATAAATAAAAGTGTTTTATAAGATAATATAATTCTATAATAGTAATAATAATTTAAATATTTTAATCCATCATAATAACCAACCATTACTTATAGTGATGAAAAATGTAATATATCACTATGTAGAGGTGGTAGTCCACATGTATGTGTGCATGATAATTTCATTTCTCATTTGATAGAAAGGAGGTTGGATAATGTTGGTTCCAAAATCATAATAAAAGTTTAGTATATTTATGATAATTAAGTAATTATTTTATGGTGAATACCATATATTTTAAGGAGATAAAATAAGAAATAAATTAGAATAGGTCGAGTAAAATGATTACATCTTCTTCGATAGACCTCCTTTAGATAACCTATTTAGGACCCTTGGAATGGTCATTTAAAAATACCATCACCTATAATTCAGGGATAGAGAAAATGATAATATAATTGGGTACGTTTTTGTTGATCTAGGTAGTTCAAGAAGGTATAAAGAAAAAGAGGAGAGGTGTCCTTTTATAAGTGGGGGGAGGGACACACCTTGAATATTTTAAAGGATTAAAGTATTATTATGTAATTTTCATGGAAGTCAAATAAAGTATCATTTCTAAGGTGATAAGGGTTGAAATAAATTCATTTCATAATAATTATTATAAAAAATTGTGGCCTTATCACTTATTTTTAACCTAGGATAACCAGATTTACCATTTTACCATAGTGACAAATTTTTACTATTTTTACTTTTCCTTATGAATAAAATTAAGTTGAGATTATTATATAATATTAAATTTTTTTATTAAAAATATAAAATCTATTTTAAAAGATCCAGTTTCTATAATTGGAAAATTTTAATCTTAAATTATCTATTAAAATGAAACGAAACCCATTTTATAAAAATTTATTTTTAAGAATTAAATATAATTTACTTCCACTACTTTCCTTATAAAATGATTCAAATGAATTTTAAAATCTTTCATTTAATATATAATATATTTAATTTGGTGTCTTAAAACCAACTTCTATGTACTTTATTATTACCTATATTCATATTTTAGAATATTAATAATCTTCTTATCGCATCATGATTGTTGTTTTCTGTAACATAGTATGTGACAATGTTCTAAGTGTAGTTGTCATGCTAAAAGGTCATAAGAGTTTCCCGCTAGGATGCAAACCTAGAAATTACATGGAATTATTCTTAAATATATGTTATATATCTAAATGATATCATTTGAGGGACATAAATGATATAGCCTATCAGGGGTGGAGACTAGTTGGACTTTGAGGCACCTTCTCATGGTGTACACCCTCAGTGACATCTAGTGTAGGATGTTATAAGAATGAGACCGACCAATAAAAATCCACATTTATATGTGTCATTAGATTATAATATCTGTGTACATGTGAATTTATCCTTATAATATAAAATTTTTATTGATGTAAATTTTAAGTCATATGCTTTGATGTATTGATGAAAATCGTGACAATATATATCTGCAGTGAGGTTGGATACATTTGGTGTGTCCTGAGTAATATTACATTAATGAATAATGTGAGGAATAAATTTTCATTTATTTTCTTTAATTGAAGTTGATATATCTAGCCATTTTATAGAAATTATATAGTGTAAATAAATCCATGGTCATGGTGTTCTATAGGCAGGTTCAGTTTTTATAAAGTCAAAGAAAGAGACATAGAGCATATAGGTTGATGAATCTAACATGATACCTACTTGATTTGAGATATTATGTTAAAGTTATTTTATTACATGGTAAGCATCCATAAGAGGTATTATTTCATTGTGTCTTTAACTTTTTCCTCTATGGGTTCCCTAGAATGTTGTTAGACGCTAACCTTGGACTTTAGGCTCTTTTGCCTAATGCCACCAAGAAAGAGGCCTAAAGGGTCACACACTAAGTTTATTCTGAATCATAGTTAAATAATATATTATTATTTATTATTTAAAAAGTTTAATAAACATTATTCTTATATGTGGTTTAATAATAATTCATGTTTCATTGATCGCATAAATTTCTTCACCAGTTATTCGAGAGAATATTATGTGAGAAGAATATTTTATAAATATTTATTTTATATTTAGTGAATATAATATTTATTTATTTATTGATGAATAATAAAGTGATATTTATTTATTAAATTAATAGTCATTATTCAAGTCCCAACAAATATTTTTGAGGAATGGAGGACTGAGTTTAATCCTGCAGTGATAAATAATATCTATTAAATATTATTTAAATAAATAATATTTTATTTTAATTCATGAGTTTAGTGAACATCGAGAAATAAAAATATTATTATTAATATTATTTTCAAGGATTTATATGAGGTTTAAATAAATAATAAGAGGGACTTGTTTAATTATTTATTTCTTACCCTAGTGGCATATAAACCCAATTTGGTTTTTTTTCAAGAGAGATAATTTCATTTCTGTTGTATAGAATGATAGTCGAAAATAATCCTATAATACCCTAGAGATATACCTATCTAAGAACAATCCCTATAATGGAGAATTATCTTCTTCCACCATCCACTATCGAGTCTAGAGAGATCAAGAATAACTATTTGTAAGTGATTCTTATGGTGATCAAAGGCGAACGACGCAAGTGATATGATCTTTCATGCTAGCTCACAAATATTCCTATGATGTCATTTGGAGTTTTTTGGAATATGTGTGGATAACTATTAGAGGTAATATAATCTTGATTCCTTAAACGTAATAATAGAACAACATAGATCTTTTTTCAGATCCATCAGTTAATAAATAATTCTCAAAATGTAATTCATTATTTGATTAAATTAATTATAAATAATATGTGATAATCATGCACTTGGTTTCATCATTTTATCCCTTTTTTTCTTTGATTCAGTTCCATTGATCATAGCATTCATCATCATGTAAATATCATATTGATCATCAATCATGACAAAAAGAAAATTTGGGAATGGCCCATCCCATGATTCTGCTTCACCCAGAACCTATAAGTGATATCAGAATAGTCACATAATTATTTATAATTATTTAAATATTTTTTATTGATTTGTGCATTTGTTATTTAGTTTTAAATTGAAATTTAATCATTATTTATACAGAATTTGGAGATCTACTTCTTCCTCTTTTTTTCAATTAGATTTAATCCAATCGACTAATTTTATAAATGAAATAAAATCGAATATCTCATCTAAAGGAAAATGTGATTCTATTCAAATTAGACAATATTACATGTCATGGATCTGGAGGTACATGCCATGTACTATTATTCAATTAAATAATAATTAATTCAGAATTAATTCAAATTATGTTTATTGAATACATGTGGTGAATTTAATTATATAATTCATGTTGTTTAGTCCATCCTGGAACATGGTCAGCCGAAGTACAAATAATGTAGCCCATGTACGCAAAGTGTAGTCCTTTGGTCACAGATTGGTCGTGTATCTTATTACATGGCCTACCTAATTAGTGATCATGTAACTCAGATACCACACATTGTGAATCCCTTGTTCATTCCATATATGATAATTTTTACATTAAATGGTTAATATGTATAGTCCCTAGGTGTGTGTCATAGATAGATAGTGGAAAGATACGCTCCATGTTGTTTTCTTGTACACAGTGTTTACTTATACCAAATTACGTAGAATTAAAATTAATTTATTATACTGTTTAAACCATATCAACATGTTCTTCTGCATGGTCATTAAGTTGATAGGACATTCCATGTGATGTGTTTTTAATATATATATATGTGTGTGTGTGTGTGTGTGTGTGTTTAATTATTTCATGTGAAATGTTCAGATCTGTAAATCATGTGTGAGTCCTATTCAAATTATTACTCTACACACATTTAATCATAACATGTGATAGAAAAATAATGTAAGTTTTGTAATCATTAATTTTATATTACATTTCATGAAATTGTGTGATAATTCATGTATTCCATATGTCGCAAGAGTAAATAGTATATGAGTATAATACATGTTGGGTAGATTCTGATAGGTATTCACTATGTTTCCTCCAAGGTACATTGATGTACATAGTTAATCTTAAAAAAAATTATTTAATTTTCTTGAAATTTTTATGGTTTAGAATCTAAAATAAATTTAGACAAGAATTAAGATAAAAGAAATTATTAATTATAGAAGATAATTAATTGATTCGAGAATGATTTATCTTAAATAAGATTTATTAAAATTGAATACTAATTTTATTAAATACATAATTAATTGTATACATGTGGATGATCATGAGCATAGACCAGGACTTTGTATGTGATTGGTGTCATTTAATTTATTATTAAATTAAATTATTTGACTAAATGGAATCTCTCATCTCATTATCTAAGGGCCTTTGTGCCCATGGTTTATTTTATGAAAACCCTTTTCCCCTCACCTATGTTTGAGTAAAAACATATTTAATGGATGGATCTCCCAAGCTAGTGGAGGCAGTTCATGTTTGGAGCCAAGGAGAAACCAATCCAAATGATATACAAAGATGGATAGGTGGAATGATATAACATGAACCTTAATTGGTTTGAGGTATTTTTCCCTAGGTTGACGGTTAGTTTATCATCTACTAAATAAACAAACCATTAGTAAAATCTGATCATCATACCACTTTAATATTTTTTTCTATCCATTTCCATAGTTACTTTATTGTAGATATTTCTTCGTTATCACATGAATTAATCAATTAACAATAGTTCAAGATAGAACTGAAATAAATTTTCTTATGTGTAAATATAATCTAGTATATGGTTAATCAATTAAGAAAATCCACTTAATATTGACAAAAATATAATAATTATAATAATTTTAAATTTATGCATAAAATATTAAATCCTCCAAATATATATATTAAGTCGTTATATCCTTTAACTACATCAGTTAAAATCAAACCATAGTTCAAAGTGATTTACATGCCAAAGTTGAGTTGATTTCAATTATCAATGAGTTACATGAAGTTTTGGGTTTAATTAACTTAGTTCAAATCAAGGGATGACTTCCAAAGTAGTACTTGGCATAACTAAGAGGAAAAAGTTGAGGAAATACAATTTAAGGATTCCAAGATTAGGGAGTCCAATCAACAGATCAAGGAACTATGAGTTAATACAATTTTCCTTTGGAATGCCTACTAAAAACCATTCAAGTTGCTTGACCAACCAAATTTGGGGTAATAAGAAGGGTAATATGGATCTTTTCCACTAGAATGTCCAAGAAATAAGATATTCTGAAGCCAACGGTGAAGGCTATTGGGTTTTAATAAAATAGTGGGAGATTAATAAATATAATATTTATTTATGTGTCTAAATTTTATTAGATAATGTACTAAAATTTTGTTCATCTTATTTGTATAAATAAAAATAAAAGGACTTCAAACATATCAGTGTGATATATAATTGACAAGTATAACATTCTCACCAAATTTTTTTCCAAGAGTGGAAAAGGAACTTACGTGTTATCCTTCTCCATGAATGAAAATTATATGAGTTGGAAGAACCAATTCCTTATGTGCCTGGAAATGAGGCTAGTGATGAAGCGTTGTATCTCAATGAGAAACTTTTAAACAATGATACAGATGTTTAGTGTTTCATGCTATCATCCATGACTAACGATATTTTGAAGCAACATGAGGGCATGGACAAAACTAATATTAGAGAGTTTGTGCCATCGGTATCTCTATCAAGATAAGGAAAGACAAGAGAGATACAATATCTGTAATACATTTTTTAAAACTAATATTAGAGAGTTTGTGCCATTTGGGTCTCATGTAATCAAGCTTATTAGATACATTGAATGCTTAGACATCTTAGGGATTAAATTCCCATATGATTTGTCCACAAATCTCATAATTTCTTTATTTCCCAAGAACATCCCTGGTTTTATTGTTAATTAAAATACAAACAACAATAAGAATATTCTTTTACAACTTCTTACTTTGATTCCTAAGTGGATAAGTACATGGGTCATGAATACTCACAATCCTTATGGTGAATAAGAAAAGGAAGAATAGGGAAAAGGGAAAAAAATACTCACAACAAGTCTAAAGCTCCTGAGCATTATCCATCCAAGAAGAGTGATATATATATATATAGGGAAATTAAAAGGTGATATTATATTTTTAATGTGGAAATACAAGATACTTGTAGCTCCCAGACCTCAGAAAGCATAGATCTGATGTCATGCTACCATTAAATTGACATAAGATACAAGTAAATCAAGTCTCAAAAGACTAAATAGTTAAGTAGTCTTGGTAAAGAAGATACATACATGAGTCTTGTTTTAAAAATTAATACACTAATTAAAACTTATTTTTTTTATTTTTGAGGGTAATAAATTTATTCCATCTAGCATATCCTTGTATATATTTTTTAGTACACTTCAGGGAATATTGGGGAAATGAAACATAATAAGGGTGAGCTTAAATGCTTAGTACGTTTAAATTATAGCATAAGAAATAATGAATCAATGAGAATAGTCAATATGGAAAGGTAAATAATTGAAAATAGATTCCATGTAATCAATAAACTGAGAAGAAAGTGTTTAAACAATACAGAAAGGTAAATAACTGAAAACAAAAGATATTTAAACAAAAAATGAGAATAAAATTCATCCATAGATTTTTTTTTCATAGTAAAAATACTATGTATAACAATGTAGTCAATTCTTAATTATTGGATGTCATATATCTGGCACATGAACCACTACTATCAACACCCTTCACAAGAATGTGTATGTTTGTGGGTAGAAACTTGTTTATTCTTATTTGAAACAAACTTGAAGGTTTTTATGAAAACTAATTTCATCTAATGAGACTATTTATGCATCAAGGGTATTAAATTAAATGGTCCCCAACCCATAGGGTTTGAATTAACTGTTACCCAACCCATATATTTCATGTCCAATGAATTCTTCATATAATGAATAAACAAAGTGCCTTATCAAATATTCGTATTGTGTAAAGGATACAAATTTATTTGTCTTTCCCTAGTCAATCAAATAACTATCAATGTAAACAAGTATGTAAAAAATGAAATATTGTTTAGGAAATAAACATATCCATGATAAATGATATATATAATTAAGTGAAATTCACAATTCAATAATCATAGGTAATTAAATATGTCAACCGGACTAAAAGTAATTCAGGAAGTAAATATCAATACTATCCTTTTACAAATAAATAAAAAACCATATAGAGGAAGAATAAGGATGGAATCAATACAACATATCCCAAGTGGAGTAAAAAATAATTGGTTTTTATAATTTATGAATGGAAAAAATATAAAAAATATCTTTTAAAAATATTTATTAGGAAAATATACTTTTTATTTTAAAATCCTTTTGAAAATCATTTTCTTTGAAAATTACTTTAAAAATCATTTTATTTAAAAATTAATCTTTTAAAATTGAAAAGTAAGATTCAAAGAAATTATGGTGATTAAATCCATACATGTCATACAATGTAAAAAAAGAACTCTCTTTTTGTACAGTAAAAAGATTAAAAATGTGCCTTGTTTAAAAAATGACAAGAATATTCCTTTCAAAATGTTTGTAAAAGAAAAAAAGGGTAATAATTTCATTAATAAATCATTTTTGAAATATTAAAAACATTTTGGAAAACATTTTAAAAAAAATAAAAGAAAACATGTTCTTTGACTAAAGAGGGAAATAAATTCGGGTTTTTTTAAAGCATTTTCTAAAAAAATTGAGTACCAAAGCATGGTAAAATGGTAATATTTCCTATAAAATGTCATGAATAACTAGAGGACAATAAAATTAAAGGGATTTTATAAACAATGATCAAAAAAATTCCTTAAATGAAAATTCAAGCATCAAAAATCCTATACTAAATGATATTTTGAGGTTGTAACGTCATAGATTTAATGTGTAATATTTTTGATATTATATGGATGGATTTCAATTCCTAGCACTAAGACAGTGTGTGATTTCATGGCCCGGTGTGCCTGAAATAAATTTTTTAAAAATATTAAAATATTTAATTGCATGTGTGTGTGGTTTTCCTAAAAAAAGTGGAATAACTATTAAATGGGTGCCTAGATCAAAAATCTAAGAGCACCGTTGCGTTTAGAATGGAATTTTTACCCTAGAAACAACTTAACTTTTGTCAACACGGGTCATCTATTTAAAAAGTCACGAAGGATGTAACCGTAAATAAAATAATTAAATTACATTATTTTATTTTTAATGTTAATCCTAATAACTCATGAACAAGGACTCATATTGGAAATCTAAGACCACTATTGAGTTCATAATACAGTGTTTTCCCTAGGTTTTGACATGACCTTTATCGTTCTGAGGTGTTTGTGAAAAAGTCATCATGAACGTAAATAATAAATAAATTAAATTTATTTATTTATTTTTATTTAGTGGATGCAGAGACACAATGGAAAGTTTGTTTTAAATAAACAGTTTTTTCAGAAATCTAAGGTTATCTGCATACCCCTAGAGTTGTCGAAAGACCATTGGAGAGAGCTTTTGAAAATTCTCTTAGGCGAACAACAACAAATCAAGTTTGGATCACAGATCATTGAACCAATGGAATCTATGAACTCATAAATGAATGAAACACAATTATTCTTCATCAATGATCCATCCAACGTAAGGTAGGATGTTGTTTATGTGGATTTATGCCTCATTATTAAATGTTTCAATGAACATAAATCAATCGATGAACGTATTGAGTTGAAAATCAATCCACTTACGGGATGGGTTAAATTGTAGGGATTTAGTTGGTGAATTTCTTTCAATTAATCTGTTGATGGGTTTGGATTTTCATTCTAATGGAAATTAACCACAATCAACACAAACATCAACCAAGGTCAGTTCCTCTTGATTGATTGTTTTTTATCCCCCAACTTCATTTTTCACCATGGGCGTTCTTAGTTTTCCTGGGGTTCGACACTTCCCGATCAATTGATCATTGTGCAGTAATTTCTTGGTGAAAATAACTGATATCATAGATCTAGGAAAAACACTACACAATGCATGTGAGATGATAGAGATGGAGAAATTTGGGTGGTAGACGATTCCTGAATTCACATTCTTCGGCGTTCTTCGACGCACAATGAATTACAATGATTTAATCCATTTTGGCAGCAGATCTAACAACAAGATGCGTTGTTCAATAAAAAAAGGCATAGAAGAGCTCATATATATGACTATTTCATTTTTCAGGAATCATAGGAGACATGGAGGCTTGAAAATGTGTAATAGGTGGCAGCTGGTGTAGGGGGTGGTGCACAGTGGCACATGACAAAGTGCAGCAGCTGGCCTAGGTGGTCGGTGCCACAGGAGACGAAGCCGCATGTGGCGGGGTCAGTGGTGGAAGATGTGTTGGCGCCGATAGGGTCGGTAAAGGTGGAAGTAGAGTATACTAGGTCATCCTGGTGGACCAGTTAGGATTATTGGACCGGGTCTGGATGACGGGCCATGTAGATTCGGTGGGCCATACCCAGGTCAGATTTGCGGCAATTGGGGCAGAGCCTGGTTATGGTTGACCACAGTGGTTGATTGTGGTGTCGCGAAAGCTTGAGCTTCCATGGGTTGCATTGGCTGAGTGTCATGATAGATCATGGTGGTCAGTCGTGAGTCGAAATAGATCAAGCTATTGCAGGTGCAGTGACTGTGTGGCCAGACCGTAAGCAGTCGACCGCAGCGATTGGTTGGTGTGGTAGGTGGACCAACCAAGTTAGTCGGCACATGTAAATAGTGACCCCTATAGTTTCAAATGACCATAAATGATAAATGGATCATCCAAATGATGGTCCATCTACGGATTTGATACCCTAATGTTGAGACGGTCATTTTTAGACCAATTGTGGACTTTTAGTTTAGACCATTATATATTGAGATTTTTACCTTAGTCCTATCCTCGTGGGTTCTGTGTGGCATTACTTCCACATCACTTTATTGTGATCCCCTATAAAGGTTGAGTCTCAAATAGAGTTGTACTATCCCTACCTGATATTATAGTGTGATCCTTTATCTCTCAAATTACAGTTTTTGGAATCACCATGACCACCAAAAGTAGGGTGTTGATCCTCCATCTTGTAGGCCGCATTGGTAGAACTTTTGGAATCATTTTAATATGATTCCTTACATAGCTGGTTGACCAGATTGGTTTTTTAGTGTCCCCCATAATTTTTTGGTGCGATACCCTCTCTGTGTATCACAATCTTCCTTGAACAATATTTTTTCTTTGGGTGGGGATTAAATGGTCTATACCTCTTCGTCGAGTGTCTCTGATGATATCGTGGCTTGACGAGTGACTTCTCCCTAAATGAGAGTACTTTGATTGGAATCATGTAGCTAGAGACACATGGAAGGTGTTGTGTAACCAATCTAACTATGGTGGTAGATCCAACTGGTATGTCACCTCACCAAATCTATGCAGTATTTGGAAAGGGTTGATGAACCTCGGAGACAGCTTGTTGCCCTGTACAAATCTCCATAATTCCCGAAACTCTAAAGGCATCCACCGCCTGTCATCAAAATACTTTTGATGGATTTGCATAGTCTTCAACTACTCCAATATGATCTTCACCTTCTCTGTAGTATCTTGCACTAACTATGCGCCCATGAGTGTCGACTCTCCAAGTTCATTCTAACAATGTGGTGACCTAAAGGGTCGCCTGTACAAAGCCTCAAATGGTTTCATTCTATGGGTGGAATGTTAGCTAGTATTATATGAAAACTCCAACAGTGGTAGGTGATCCTCCCAACTGTGGCCAAAGTCTAACATGCAATCCTGCAACATATCCTCCAGAACCTAAATGGTCTTTCCATTATAGTCATTGGTCTGTGGGTTAAACATTATGCTCAAGAGTAATTGGGTTCTAAACTCCACCTATAATCCCTTCCCCAATTGAGATGTAAAGAGAGAACCATGATCTGAAACTATCATCAATGGAAATCCACAGAGTCGAACCATCTCATGTATGTAGAGGCATCCCAAGATCTCTACTAAACTTTGATCTTGGATAGCTAGGAAGTGGAACGACTTAGTGAGTCAGTCAATAATCACCCTGATGGAATCCTATTCCCTATACATATGTGGTAAAATTATCATAAATTCCATCTATATCTCATAACACTTACATTATAGAACCTCAAGGAGTTGAGATAAACCTACTGAAACCTGGTACTCAGTCTTCACTTAATGACAATTAAGGCATCCAAAGCCAATTCTTGAACCCCTTTCTTCATCCTTGGAAACTAAAACTGGCATCAGAGTTCATTGAAACATCTTCTCTAGACCTAGATGTACCACTAAAGTGGATGTATGAAACTCCCTCAAAACCTCCTCCCATAACACAACTGGTATTATTGTGCATCCTCTAAAAAGAACAGTATGCTTCCCACCATTCAAATATCCATTAGGATTATGCCCTATAGAAATTTGAGCACATAAGGTCTCACAGTCGGTATCCTCAAGATGTGCCTCCCTGGCTTGCATTAAGAGTGGAGGGGTGACAAACATCAACTATAGGTAAGATTCCCCATCTTCATTCATAAAGGATAACTGCAATGATTATATTTAATATACAATTTTAATTTAATCAAATGCAATGAAACAATATTTTATCAAACAAAATAAAACTATTAAATTATTAAAACACAAATTCAAGTAGTAAAAGTTTCACTTCATATCTCATCAAGCCAATTAGTGGGGGTGATATGTTATAAAAAGGATCTAAAAGTTCTATTAAGTTAATTCAATATGGAAAAAATTATAACAACCCGAGCATAAGATACATAGATATTACATATTTTTTTATGAATATTCAATATATCCCCCAAATAAACATTCCCAATAACCATAATGGTTTAGTGTACTTGGTAAATAGATACATAAACATCTTATTTTGGTGAAATATTCATCAACTCAAACATATTTCATTACATAAGTTACCCTTCTATTCTTGTCACACCAAAATCCATCAATCAAAACCTAGGGATGGAAAATAGAAGAAACTGTGAGCTTAGATTCTTAGTAAGGGTAAATATGGGAGATATCAATCATAAGAAAACATTATATGGTCATAAGGGTATCATAAATTAATCAAGTAAATGTTATTAACATAAAAATTCATAACCAGAAAATATTAGATCGTAAAATAAAAAATCAATTCATATATAGTAGCATGATCAATAAGGGTGTCAAAGCAGTAATCAACGTCCATGAGTCGCAATATCAGCATGTGGAATTATAATCATAGGAAATTACTATCTTTTGGAAAAATATCTTCAAAATAATTCCCAAACATAATATTTTTATCAAATTACCCAATGTATTGGAGGGTTATAATGGATCAATCCATCACATAATCACAATTCATTCATATGAATTCCTCAATATCATAAAACACTCATCATATCATAATAGAATAGCCTATGGAAAATAAATAGGTATCATAAACATCTCATCCTCATAATCATAAATCATCTCGAGAAACAATAAATTTTATATAATTCGATCATATCCCTAGTAAATCATAATTAACATCAAAGTATAATATTATAGATAAAAATATTACTTTAATAAATTACAAGAATATTTCTTGAGGAAAATGGATTTTTCATTTTGAAATAATTTATTTAAAATCAAAATATTTCAATAATATTAAGTAAAAATATTATTTTAAAAGAACCATGTATCTTTTTAAAGGACTCATTAAATCACTGTGCTTTTATGGTGTTGGTAAATTTTGTTCATGTAGTAAACATTAAAACAAAGATTATGTTCACACCCTTGGTAAACATACCTTATTTAGAAAATGAAAAGAACATTTATTTTGAAACATAATTATATATAGTAAAATATGGGTAAAAATGGATTTAAAAAATAGTTTGATACTAGTAAAAATATTCTTGAAAATATTTTAAAAATAATATGGACATGAAAGAAAAGTAATATTGACCAAAATAGAAAATAAAGTCTTTTTTCTAGGAAAAACATTTTCTCAGTCATTTTTGGGTACCAAATAAATGAAAATTCTATTATTTATTGAAACTTCCATGAATAAAAATAAGAGGATAAAAAGTTAAAGGGGTTTATTGTATAAGAAAAATATAATTTATTGAATGTAAATTCATGTGTAAACAATCTCTGTTAAAGTGGGATTGAAACAGAAACCCCTTACCAGTTTGATAACTTTTGAATCATAATACCCTACGAAAGAAATAAATTCACATGAAATATTAAATTTCATGAATATAAATGTATTCATGATATATCATATCAAAGGTTCATTATATCCACCAATAAAAAGAAACAAATGGGGAATATGGAATATGTCTCACAGAAAAAAAAAAGTGAGATAAGCAAGTCTTACCCCAAGTTCAACATGATTTGTAAGATATAAACTCGTGTACAGTAAAGTTGAATATATTATAAAATATATAAAATAACCATATTAATACTTATAATATCATATATTATCCACTAATAACTTTTCAATGCCCATTTATTAATAATTATTTATTAAATTTATTATTTTCTGGTGTTAACTATTTTGATATTCAAGTAAGTGTTGGTTCAGTAGTTCTGGTCCTTGTACTTTGATCCTGGTTCCATCATCTTCAAAATTTTAATCATTCCATGAGTATAATATTAAATAATTATATAAACTTTTATAACAATTATTATAAATTTGTGATTAAAAATGAATTACATTACTTCGTTGAGATGTTAGTTCGTACATAAGCATGAGCGATGTTTCCATTTTTCGATGAATGGAATAAAATAAATGTAAATAATAATTTACCTTTATTAACCACAATAATATAATAAGTATATTTATTTATTAAATATATCCTTACTACTATCCATGTAAATCAGAAATGAAAAATGAATGACATCTCTTCATGGAGGTAGAAATTCGTACGTATGCATGAGCGACGCAAACCAACCATGAATTATGGTGACGGAAAATGAATCATAACACTACGTGGAGGCGGTAGTCTACACATACACACACATGATAATTTCATTTTACATTTATTAAAAAGATGGGTGGATAAGGGTGGTTCCATAATAATATTAATATTTTAATATATTTATAATACTTAATTTATTATTTAATTATTAATGACGCATATTTAAAGTATGTAGAAGAAGAAATAAATTTAAAGAGTTTGGGCAATATGATGACCTCTTCTTTAGTAGACATCCATTAGGTCTCTTTTTAATACCTCTTTAATGGTATTATAATAAGAAAATAACCTATAATACAAGGATAGGGAATTTAATAAGATAACTGGGTAGGTGTTTTTAGATATGTTTCTCAATAATGTGTAAAGAAAAGAGAGGAGTCCTTTTATAAGTGGTGGTGGTAGAAACCATGGATATTTTAAAGGATAAAAATATTATTAAGATATTTTAGTGGACAAGTGTCTTAAAAACAATTCCATTTATAGAATATGGTGATAATTTTTTAAATATATACATCCAATAATTAGTATGATGAAAAATATTGTCTTTTTCACTTGGTTTTAACCTAGGTTAACCCGATTTATCATTTTATTATAGTGATAAATATTTACTATTTTTTATTTATTATAAATAAAATTTTGTTGAACTTGTTAAATAATATTAATTATTATGATTAAAAATATGGAATCTATTTTAAAATATTCAATTTCTATAATTGGAGAAATTCTATTTAAAATAAGCGTGCAAAATGTAATGAAAATTCATTTTAGAAAATGCATTTTAAGCATAAAACTTAATTTACTTATATTATTTTCCTTAAAACCCCATAAAATGTTTTTTAAAATATTTTAATTAATATAAAATATATAAATTTAAAAACATAATTATTAAATAGATATTAATTTAATTTTTTAAGATAGAAACGCATTGCGCGTATAAAAAACGTTTTTAAAAAAATGTGTTACTATATCTAAAAAGTAACTTAAACCAAAATAGAGTATAATAATGATTCATAAATAATTAATTATATTATTTATAATTATAGGATATTTATATTAATTTAATATAAAATTAAAAATATAAAGTTATTTTTAATTGAAAATAAATAACAATTTTTACAAAAAAACTATATTTTTCAGTATTCACATAAAAAAATATTTTTTGGAAATGTCTTGAAAATTCACCCTAAGATAATATTGACATGATGATTTCAAAAATTATATTCATTAACTCAAATAAAATTTCTAAAAATGGTATAAATTAATCATAATTTTTATATTAAAAATTTAATAAAAACCTTTTTTTAGGAAAATATATCTTTCTAATATAATATCACTTTAGAAAAAATTGGGTGGTTATTTACTAAGAATTAATCAATAAATTTTCATTTCTTATTATCATTATAAATATATTTCATAATGTTAATAATATTCACATCCTCTAATTAAATGACTAGGTTATAACCGTCAGATTTAAATAATAATATTTCTATCTTAATTCACTTAAAGCTTGATATTGTTTGTTAAGAAAGATATCAATATTATTATTCTTTTAAAATAAGGTTATAGGAGTTACATTCTCACCCACTTTAATAAATTTCATCCCACAATTTTATCTTGGTCATTAAAGTTTAAATATTTGAAAATGACTTTTAAAAATCCACATTGTACTAAGGGGTAATAAAACTTCCTTTGAAAAAATAATTAATAAACATAAAGGTTACCTAAAATAACATATAATTGTGCTCCCAAATAAGGATAACATTAGTGGTAAGTTAGCATACAAACATGGTGTTGAAAAATAATTCCCAAAAAATAATAAAGAGTGATATAGAACTTGGTTATGAGAAAGTTAATGACCACACAACCGTAAATCAGTGAGGGGTAAAAAGTCATTCATTCATCAGAAATGAAGGTAAAAAAAACATATTTATTTTAAGATCATTTCCCTAAATTTGGATATTATTTTTCTATAAATATATATAATTTTATAAAATGTATTTAATTTATTTATTTCTATTTAATAATCATAATTTCATCCTTTGGTTGTACTTTGATCAATTTATAATTCATATATTACTAAAAGAAATGTATATTCAAGAAGAGTTTTTCATTCCTAAATAACTAAAGTTTTCTTTAAAGGAATTATAACATCCATTAAGAATTAAAATTAGTTCCTCTTATCTCTATATATTTACCAAAATCAAATATTATTAGTATAAGTTACCCAATATGGACAAATCTTCATGAGATAAAATAATACATTAATCTATAAAACCTTAACAACAATACCCAAAGTTCTAATTAAACCATTCCATAAGTAAGTAACCTTAATAATCCTCCAAAAAAAAGTCTGAACATATCCAAAACCCAAAAAAATAGAAATAAGGTCACAAAATTTCCTAAATCAACCCAACTTTAATACCTAAATAATAGAAAGTAGATCATAATGTGAAACACACAAATATAATGATCATATATTATTTTAAAACATTTTAATACTTTCCCAAAATAATATAATCACTATAAAACATCAATTAAAACATATAATATTTCATAAATTAAATATATCCAATATATTCCAAAATTAAAAATTCAATAAACTTCATCAAATATGACCTAAATCACTTTTTCATAAAATCACTAAGAAATTACAAGGTCACAAATACTATCATATTTACTTTATCAATGCCAATAATTTATTTATATCAACTAGACATTATTTTATAAACATTGGGCACACATTAAGGGTTATCTATCCCTCAATAATATGTTTTCCATAATATATCATCTAACCACTAAATCACTTTTCTTGGTTATTATTACCATTAAACATATGCTTGAAAATCCTTAATGAAAAACTTCTGCATAACAATCCTTATATGTTTCATGATTCATATTACTATAATATCATTGATAAAACACTTTTATAGTGTAATTATCAAATCCCAATACATAAACACTTCAATCATTCCACTTTAACGATTGGTATATCATAGTTCCTTCCTTGGTCTGGGAGTTATCCATTAGAATAAAGGATTTAATCGAATAATACACAAGTTCCCCATATATAAGTTACCAAATTCCTTGGAAATTTGATACTCTATTATTTTCATTTACCTATAGTAAAAATATTACCCTTAATATTTTATATTCTTCTAGTTTATTCTCCCAAATTTTTTCACATAAATAAAATTAAACTTTATTTTCCCTATGATCACTTCCACCTGAACTTTCACATAATTCAATTTTTCTCTGATTTGATGTGTTAAGAAACTTTCCTATGTTTATGTTGTTAATCATATATCATGTATATAATTAGGAATAATCATAAGGTTTCACCTTCCAGTTACCATATCTTTTATCTTATAAGAAGTACAATCATTTCATTGTCTATCACATTTTTTTTCAACATGATTCCTCTTAGTTCCAGCCACTAACTAAAACAAAAAAGAATAATTTGGGACATACTAATCATAGTGATAAACTATAGAATCATGAAAAATTAATTATAACATGTCTAAATCAGGAAACATTATTTTAAATATATAAAATGCTAGGTTTAAACTAGGCCATCCATGGTCATATAATATTCAAATTCATCATAATAATATGTAAAGTAAATGTGAATTAAATCACACATATCCCTCGTGATTGTCTATCCAAGTGTACATTATTAGTCCTAACCGTCATGAATTGGTTGCAATAAAGTTAATACTTAATACACCCCTTTTGATGTTATTACCACTAGGTTTATCTATAACACATCCACATCAACTTGCTAGTATCTAGGTAAGGATGTATTTTTTATAAAAACCACACTCCTTTCTTTACCATAACATAGGATGTTCTCCTATACTTAGTCATATCCTAAGAGTTCTCACTAAATCCAAGTTTCTTAATGAAACTAAAACCTACTCTGATATCAACCATAATTACCCAATCATAACACAAATAAATATAAATCATTTTTTTATATTAAATATATCTCCCAAATAAACATGCATGTGAACCACAAATATTTATTAGAATTTGAGACTATATACATAATCATATTATTTAGGTATAATATTAATAATCAAAAACATATTTATTAATATATGGTACCATTCTAGACTCATCACATTTAAATACTTCCACCAAAACCTAGGGAAGTAAAATATAAAAAAGGGTGAGCTCAAATGCTCAGTAAATTTAAACATGGGAGATATCAATCATAAGAAAACATAATTTGATAATAAGGTTATGATAACTAACCATGTGCATATTCTAAACATAAATATCCATACCCATAAATCCTTATATCATAAACTATAAAATCAATTCATATCCAGAAGCATGATCAATAAGGGTGTCAAAGTAGTAATCAACATCCATGAATCATAATATAGGCATGTGGCATCAAAAGTGATGGATAGAAAAATATTGTGAAAAATCTATTCAAAATAATATACACCCATAATATTGTGATAAAATCTTGGAATAAATCATACTCACGCATCAAAATTTTAATAAATCGATTCAAAATCATGTCCACGCATAATCTTGTGAGCAAAGATAGAATGAAATCATACTCACACATTAAGATGTAAAAAATATAATTTTTCTCATGTTCATGATTATAATAATCATATAATGAGATATTAATATTACATTACCAAATGAATTGGAGGGATATAATGGGCCCAATAATCAAATAATCATACTTCATTAAAATGAATTCCATAATATCATAAAACATATATCATATCATCGTTGCTTAACTCGTGGAAAATAAACAAGTTCTATAAAACTCACATCATCATAATCATAATACATCCAAATAAATAAAAAATCTATTTTAATTATATTATATCCCTAGTAAAGAATAATTAACATCCAATTATGTTATCGAATATGAAAAATTCTTTTAATAGATCACTAGAATATTTATTCAGAAAAAAACCCTTTTCATTTTGAAATCACATTTTTAAAATCCAATTATTTCAAAAATATTTATAAAAATATTTTTTTTGAATATATACATGGAAAATTGTTATATAATATTCAAATTATTGAGCATTTCTAATGGTGTGAAATTTCATTCATGTGATAATCGTTAAAAAAACATTTTGTTCACACCTTCGGTAAAATTACCATTCTCAAAAAATGATAAGAAGATTAATTTTTAAAAAAATATATAAATTAAAATATGGGTGATAATTAAAATAATAAATTGTTTTAAATTAGAAACACATTATTGGAAAGATCTTAATAATTATAAGGATATTGAAGAAAAATATTCTAGAGAAACAGGAAAATAAATTCATTTTTTCATAATAAAAAATTCTAAATCATTTTAAGTACTAAGGGGAGGAAAATAGTACTATTAATTGAAACATACATGAATAAATAGAGGGTAAGATAAATAAAATGGGTTTATTAGATAATTATTATATAATTTTATCAATGTAAATTAAAACATAAATAATCTCAATTAAAATTGGATCGAAACATAAATCACTTACCGCTTTGATAGTTTTTGAGTCGTAATCCCCTATGAGAAAAAAACATCAAATGAAACTTTAAATACCAAGAATATAAATATATTCTGGATATATCATATAAAATTACTATTATATACACCACATGAAAGAAAAAATTGGTGAATATTTCACATCTCTCATAGAAACAAAAGTGAGTTGATAAACCCTTACCTTAAGTTTGAATAGATTCATAAGTACTCTAAACTCCTATATAATAATTTTAAATTTATTATAACTCTATAATATTACCATATTCATAATTATAATATCATATATGATCCACTTATAACATTTAAACTCCCATTAATTAATAATTATTCATTAAAATTGCCATTTCTAGGTGTTGATTGTTTCATTTTCATGTAAGTTTTGGTTTAGTTGTTTCAGTCCTTTTCCATTTATCATGTTTATATAATCTCAATAATTTTAATTATTTAATTATTATCATATATAATCATTATATACGTTTTAATAAGAAATCATATAAATCGTTCAGGAAAAATGAATTGCATTACTTTATGGAAATCGTAGTTTATACGTAAGCTTGAGTGATGTTTACACTTTTAGATGAATGAAACAAAGTAAAGGTAAATAATAATTAAAATTTAAAGAACCATAAAAATTTCATATATATCATATATATTTATTAAATATTTCTTTATTACCATCTATGTAAAGTGGAAATGAAAAATGAATTGCATCACTTCATGGAGGTGGTAGTCCACACATACGCAAGAGTGGCGTTATCTCTTTCTAATGGATGGAAAGGTAAGAAGATATATAATATCATATAATTCAATAAGAAGAATAATATTATATATATTTTAATACATCATAATAACCAACCATTACTTATGGTGATGGAAAATTAATTACATCACTCTGTAGAGGTGGTAGTCCACACATACGCACACACGATAATTTCTTTTCCCATTTGATAGAAAGGAGGGTGGATAATGGTCGATCCAAACTCATAATAAAATTTTAGTCTATTTAGGATACAGAAGTTACTATTTTGTGGTGAATACTATATATTTTAAGGATATATAAGAAGAAATAAATTGAAATAATTTGAGAAATATGATTACATCTTCTTCGGAATACCTCATTTAGAGACCTTATTAAGGACACTTGGAATGGTCATTTAAAAATACCATCAACTATAATTCATAAATATTGAAGTTTAAAATAGAATTGGGTATGGTTTGGTCAAGCTAGGCAGCTCAAGAAGGTATAAAGAAAGGAGAGTATGGGTGTACTTTTATAAGTGGGGGGAGGGACACACCTTGAAATTTTAAAGGATTAAAGTACTACTAAGTTATTTTCAAGAAAAAGTGTCCCATAAACAATTAAATATCATGTATAAGGTTATAAGGGTTGAAATAAATTCATTAAATAATAATTAATTTTAAAAATCATGGCCTTATAACATTGTTTTAACCCAGGTTAACCAGCTTTACCCATTTACCATAGTGACAAATTTTTATTATTTTTACATTAAATTATGACTAAAAATTAAGTTGATATTATTATATAATATAATTTTTTTTATTAAAAATATAAAATTAAATTTACAAGATCTAATTTATATAATTGGAAATTTTTAATATTAAATAAGAGTTTAAAACGCAACGAAATCCATTTTAGAAAAAATCATTTTTAAGCATTAAACATAATTTAAATCCATTAATTTCCTTGTAAAATGCTTCAAATGAATGTTAAATATTCTATTTAAAATATAATCTGTTGGATTTGGTGTCTTAGAAACAACTTCTGTGTACTTTATTGTTACCTATATTTATAGTTTTTAAAATTAATAAACTTATTATCACATCATTATTGTTCTTCTGTGTAACATAGAATGTGATAATATTCTAAGAGTAGTTTTCACACTAAAAGGTCATAGCAGTTCCCCACTATGAATAGAACCTAGAAGTTACGTGAAATTATTCTTAAATATATGTTATATAGATTAATGACATCATGTTAGGTACATAAATGATATAGGATATCAGGGGTGGATACTCGTAGGAATTTGAGGCACCTTCTCATGGTGTACACCCTTAGTAATATCTAGTGTAGGATGTTACGAGAACAAGGCCCACCAATAGGAAATCCAAATTTATATGTATCATTGGATGTTTTTATTTGTGGAAATATGTGTTTATCCTTATAATCTAATATTATTATTGATGATAATTTCGAGTCAGGTACTTTGATGTATAGATGAAAACTGTGACAACATATATTTGCGGCGAGGTAGGATATGTTGGGTACATCATGAGTAATATTTCATTAATGAATAATGTGAGAAAGGATTTTTGCATTATTTTTTTAATGTAATTTAATATATTAGGCCCTTTGATATAAATGACATAGCCTAAATAAATCCATGTCCATGGTGTTCAATATGCAAGTTTGATTTCTAGAAAGTCAAAGAAAGAGACATAGAGCATATAGATTTATGGAATCAGCATGCAACCTACTTGATTTGAGATATCACATTATATTACACAGTAATCATTCATAAGAGGTATTTTTTCATTATGTCTTTAACTTGTTTCTCTATGGGTGCCTTGGCATTTTGTTAGATGCTAACCTTGGACTTTAGGCTTCTTTTCCTAATGCCACTAATAAAGAGGCCTAGAAGATCACACACTAAGTGTATTCAGAATCTCAATTAAATAATATATTATTATTTATTATTTAACAAGTTGAATAAATATTATTCCCAAATGTGGTTTAATAATTATTCATATATTATTGATCACATAAATTTATTTATCGATTATTTGAGAGAAATTATATGAGCGGAATCTTTAATAAATATTTATTTTCTTTTTAGTGAATATAATTTTTATTTATTTATTACTGAATAATGTAGTGATATTTATTTATTAAATAAAGAGTCATTATTCAAGGCCCAATAAATATCATGGAGGAATTAGGAACTGTGTTTAATGTTCTAGTGAGAAATAATATATATTAAATATTTTTTTGAATAAATAATATTTAATTTTAATTCATGATTTTAGTGCATGACGAGAAATATTATTATTATTATTATTCTTGTTTTTGTTATTGTTGTTGTCATATAGCACCATGGGGATTAAATAAATAAAAAGGGGCACTTTTTAGTTATTTATTTCTAAACATAGCGGTATATAATCCAAATTTTATTATTTTTCAAGAGAGATGACTTCATTTTTGTTGTGTAAAATGATAGCGGGAAAGAATCCTCTAAAGCCTGATAGATCTCCCTCTCCAAGAACACTCCCAAGAATGGAGAACGATCTTCCTCCACCATCCACTCTTGAGTCTATTGAGATCAAGGAGAATTATTTGGAAGCAATTCTCATGGCGATCAAAGGAAAACAATGCAAGAAATAGGATCTGTCATGTGATCGCATAACGATTCACTATTCAATTCCACCCTTACACTGCTGTTTTAAACTAGTTTTGTAATTAATATTAAAAATATAATAATAAATATCACTTCATTTTTTATTCAATTATTTAATTTTTATCACTTTTAAAAAGGTAAATTATACTTGTTTTGATATTTTCATTGAAGGTGGGGGTGATTTGGAGGCTCGGAGATCATCTAGAAGAAAAATGGGCCAAACTGCATGGCATCCCATGGACATATGTCCACTATTTGGAACAGTACGAAATTCCATGCATCCAAATGGGATGAAACATTTTGAAACTCTCCAAAACATCATAGGATAGAACTCTTATTAAAAAACTAAAGCCGAATTCGGCCATCTACTGTCCCATCTGAACCATTCTGTCCAGGGGACCGAATCTTTCTGAATTCAAAAGTTTATTTTGGTATGTTGACCATATCTCCCAATAAATTTGTCTAATGTCCTCCAAATTTTATAGGGAGACATTAAATAGTCTGTAAAACAACTCTTATTTTTTTCAAGTCGTGATATAGCTTTATACTATTAGAAAACTAAGACACAAGTGGTATCTCAAAAACACGGTGCCCAAAACCATGTCCCATTTTGGCTATAAAAAGGAACCATGGGAACCTCTTTTGTAAGTTTTTCCAAGATGTGAAGATCTAAAATTTATAAATCCTATAGGAGTCTCCACCCCATCCTTGAGGTTCTAGAGTTCCCTATCCTCATAGAGGATCAAGAATGAAGAAGGAGTTCCACCCGAGCTACCTCCTCCTCCCGATGTTGAGCTAAATGGTGGGTGTTCGTTGTGAGGGAGATAAGCACATGTCAAGGGAGTTCCGATTCTTATTTTAGATACTGTTTTGGAGTAATTTGGGTATGAAAACATTTCTTTCCTTGTATCTTATATAATTATATATTTGAATTCTTGTTTTGATGCATTTGATTGAGATACTCTTAATTTCCAACTGATCGATGTGAGGTTTTGAGTGTGTGACATGTGTTATTCTGATTGGACATCACAAGAATCATTTTCATACCCACCTTCTTGAGATTTCAATATTATTTGTAAGCTCTTATTATATTCATAAGTTCTAGACCTTGATAATATGATTGTTATGTCAATGTTTGGTTCTTTAAGCAATAAAATATAGTCTTGGGAATTAATCGGGATTCCAATTAATTTCAACCAAATAATTACTCTAAACCTAAATTAATCTCCAAGAATGATGAACTTGAAAGTTTGTAGTGAACTCAAAATGAACCCTTTTCTCTCATAATTATAAAACACCACCTTTCCTTGTCAATTATTAAACTATTTAATTAAGTCATTTTCTTTTTAAAACTATTTTCAAAACCACCTCCTCTTTGAGTAATATTTATTAAAAACACACACTCTAAACCCACCAAAGATCCTTGAGAGATGACCTAGGGTCTTCTGTAGACTATAAATCAACCTTAAAATCATAATAAATTTGAAGTTTCATGATATCGTGTTCAGATTTTGGCGTTGTTTCCTGGGAGCACTTTGGTTTTTAGTGCGTGTTTTTGATAAGATATTTGTAAATTTTGTGAATATTTATTTACCTTTTAATTAATTTTGTGTTCTGATTTATTTGTTCTATAGGTTTGGTGCATGACGCATTCTAATCCAGGAGATTTACCTCCTTCCGAACCCGAATCAGAGAGGATCCTACGTCAGCGACACCGAGACACAGAAGAGAACCCTTTAAAGGAGGACACACAAGACACAAACACTCTTCTTGATCCTTCTTCTTCTTCTTCTAGAACCAATATCAAAACTGACATAAACATGCATAAAATGGATTCAAATAACAGTATATTAGAAGAAATAAACTCACCTGATGTAGATATCCAACCCACATACATTCAAATGCAAGGTGCCCCATGCAATTTTGAACTAAAATCTAGTCTAATTCATTTATTTCCAAGATTACATGGACTCACTAGAGAAGATCCACACAAGCATTTATAAGAATTTCATATTTCTTATTCAACATTAAAACCTACTAATGTGAATGAAGAACAAGTAACACTTAGATAATTCCCATTTTCTTTAGAAGATACAACAAAAGATTGGTTATATTATGTTAATTCCCCAATAATAGGTTGGGTGGATATGAAACACCTTTTTCTTGAAAAATATTTCTCAGCCTCTCGAACTGCAACAATAAGGAATGAAATGTGTGGTACAAGACAATCTCAAGGGAAAACACTTCAGGAATATTAGGAACTCTTTAAAATGTTATCTTCAATTTTTCCACACCACCAAATAAGTGATCAATTTTTAATTTAGTATTTTTATGAAGGTTTAATTTCTATTGAATGAAATATGATTAATATTGTTGCATTTGGTTCTCTATTTGATAAAACCCCAATCGTTGCAAGGACCTTAATCGAGAATGTGGCATAGAAAACTCAACAATTCAATTCAAGGTCCAATGTACCCATTCATGGTGTCCATGAGGTGGAAAGTACTAAATTCAATAGGAATGTGGACACTAAGTTCAAAGCGGTAAGTACACTTCTTAGACAACTTTCTCTTTCAAAAGAGAAATCCCAATATCCTCCTCCCATACATTGTGTTATATGTTCTTCTAACACCCACTACTCTAATCAATGCCCCCAATTAAGAGAAACTTCTGAGAGTTGTGAGGAAATCTATTGAGGTCGCCCCTATAACCAACCCTTTAGGAAAGAATCATACTATCCATACATTCTTGGGTGGAAAGACAACCAATCCTATAGGAAATGCGAGTATTCAAACCAGCCTCAAAAACCATGGAACCAACCAGGGAAAAGTAGTCTACCAACACCATCGATAAATCCTCAACCACAACAAAGGCCTTTCCAACCGCCCTCTCCCAAAACGGATCCTAGCATAGAAGATATGATGCAACAAATTGCTGCCTACAATCTCCAATTCCAAAAAACCACACAGGCTTCCATACAAGACCTCAAAACCCAATTAGGCCAACTAGCTAACTCAGTGGGAGAAATTCAAAGTCATGGGTTGCGTAAACTACCCTATCAAACAGTAGTTAACCCTAGGGCTAAAGGAAATGTTAGTGACATCACCCTTAGGAGTGGAACTCATATTCAAATCCAAATGACCCCTCCAAAAGAGTCATCCCATCCTGATAAAATCATGATCCCAACCACTGCTAAAAATGATCCAAGAGAAGAACATCCTTGTCCTGAGAGAAGTCCTTCCAAAGGAAAAGGTTTTTATATCGATGAGTCTCATATCCTAACCATTATTCTTCCATTTCCCCAAAGGACCAACCATCCTAGAAAACAAAAGGAAACTTAACTTGATAAGGAAATATTAGAAACTTTCAAAAAATTGCAGGTTAATATTCCTTTGATTGATGTCATGAATAAAATCCCAAGATACGCTACGTTTTTAAGAAATATGTGTACACACCGAAGGAGACTTAGAGGTGATGAGAAGGTAATATTGGGTAAGAACATATTAGCATTGATAGAGCCATCACTTCCCACCAAGTGCAACAATCCTGGGACATTCTCGATTCTATACACCATAGGGGAGTATTCATTTTCCAATGCCATGCTTGATTTAAGTGCTTCTATAAATCTGATGCCTCACTCTATTTACTCGACATTAAATATCAAGTAAGTAAATCCCACTGAAATTGTTTTTCAACTGGCCAACTAGTGTACTGCACACCCTTCTGGTGTGTTAGAGGATGTTCTTGTGAGGGTGAAAATTTTAATTCTTCCTGCAGATTTTTATGTGCTAAAAATAGAAGATGATAGGATGAATAGGCATACCCCAATTATATTGGGGAGACCTTTCTTGAAAACCACCAAATCCATAATTAATGTTCATAATGGTATATTATCTATGGAATTTGGTGGTGACATAGTTTATTTCAACATCTTTGATGCCATGAAGTACCCCTCAGAAGAACATTCCTCTCTCTCTATTAATTCAATTGATGTACTACCTTCCCCTGGAAAAACAACTTTTCTTTCCCTTGATACCCTTTCTGAGTTTTCTTCATTGATTGAAATTATATTTAATGAATCATGAATTGATTATTGTAGTGGTCTAGAAAAGTGTCATGCATGTTTATTAATTGATAATTTCTTGAACAGTGAGGATCTAATGACCATCGATGATACTGCTAAGCTTGTAAAAGATCATTCCTCATCTGAGGATGAGACCATTGAGCAGTTAGATGTGACCAGTGACCTATCACTTTCACAAACACTCCCATAAATCCAAAATCCACCTGAATTGTAACTAAAACAACTGCCTTAAGATTTAAAATATTCATATCTTGATAACGGAAACAAGTTTCCTATCATCATTTCTAGTTCACTCCCTCCTAAGAATGAATTGAGACTGCTTGGACTTTTGAGGGAGTATAACCAAGCTTTGGGATGAACACTAGCTAGAATTCTTGGTATTATCCCATCAATTTATACACATCATGTGTAATTAAATTGTGAGGCTAAACCAATGAGTCAGGCACAACGTCGACTGAACCCAAACCTCGTAGAAGTTGTGAAAAAGGAGGTAACAAAATTATTGGTTGCTGAAATCATTTACACTATCTTTTATATCCAATTGGTTAGTCTCATTCAATTAGTTCCTAAAACACTGGCCTTACAGTAATCAAAAATGAAAACAATGAATTGGTTCCAACTCGTGTGTAGAATAGTTGGTGTGTCTGCATAAAATATCACTATCTAAACCAACACACTGGGAAGGGCCATTTCCATTTTCCATTCATTGACAAAATGGTAGAGAGGATAGATGGTAAGTCCCACTACTATTTCTTTGATTGGTATTCTGGATACTTTCATATCCATATTTCCCCCAAGGATCAAGAAAATACGACCTTCACTTGAACCTTTGGCATGTTTTCATATAGGAGGATGCAATTTGGTCTATGCAATGATCCGAGTACTTTCCAGCGATGTATGGTTATTATTTTTTGGATTACATGGATAATTGCATGGAAGTTTTCATGGATGATTTCACTATTTATGGCTCCTCTTTTGATGAATGTTTGAGTAGTCTTGGTCTAGTAATACACTGCTATATTGAAAATAATCTTGTATTAAATTAAGAGAAATTTCATTTCAGGGTGAGACAATGAATATTTTTTGGAGATGTCATTTCTCAGGGTGGTATCCAAGTAGATAAATCAAAAGTAGATGTCATTTCATCCCTAAAATTCCCCAAAAATGTATGGTATGTGCATTATTTCCTAGGTCATGTTGTATTTTACCATCGTTTCATTCGTGACTTTAGAAAAATTACACCCCTCTCCTGATTACTCCAAAAAGAAAATGAATTTTTTTTATAAAGAATGTGAGGAATCTTTTAATAAGTTAAAATGGAGTCTCACATCATCCCCAGCAATCCAACCATCTTGTTGGGATTTACCATTCAAGATCATGTTTGATGCCTCTAACTATGTAGTTGGGGAAGTCTTTTCATAAAGGGATGACCAAGCTCTACATTTCATTACCTATTCCTCACATACATTGGACCTTGCCGAAAAAAACTACACCACAACTGAAAAATAATTTCTTTCCATTGTGTTTTACTTGGATAAATCCAGGTCATACCTTTTAGGGTCCAAATCCATTGTGTTCTCCGACCATGCAGCCCTTCAGTATCTCCTTAATAAATCGTAAGCCTAACCATGTCTTATTCACTGGATTCTCCTCCTTCAGGAATTCAATTTAGAAATTAGAGATAAAAAAGGATCAGAGAATGTGGTGGATGACCATATCAGTAGGATTCCCCAATCCTTAGAAATTTACTCATCAACCTATATTCCTATAAATGATATGTTTCTCGATTATCAATTGTACCGAGTATAATATGGTATTCCCTAGTATGCTGAAATTGTAAATTATTTGGTAGCATATTTCATTCCTACTAATTTCAATAAAAACAAAGCTAGTTGTCTAAAACATGAGTCTCTTTGGTATATTTGGGATGACCCCTACCTCTGGTGCACATGTAGTGATCAATTACATAGCCATTGGGTCCCTAATAGTGAGTTTTAGTCTACCTTATATTCTTCCACACTCTTGCTTGTGGGGGCCACTTTTTTTCCCAATCGACTGCTCGCAAAATCCTTGATTTTGGTCTCTTTTGGCCAACAATTTTCTAGGATTCCCATGATTGTTTGTAAATATTGTCCTCATTGTCAAAGAATGGGTAATTTCTCTAAAAGAAAAGAAATTCCACAACAACCATTGCTCTTTCATGAAATTTTTTATGTTTGGGGTATTGACTTTATTGGGCCATTTCCCAATTCCTTTGGCAACTTTTACATTCTTCTTGCAGTTGATTACATGTCAAAATGGGTAGAGGGATGAGCCGCAAGGACTGATGATTATAAGGTAGTTGTAGAATTTTTGAGAACCCAAATCTTCTGTTGGTTTGGCTTACCTAGGTTCATCATCAGTGACCAGGGTTCTCATTTCTTCGACTGAACGATTTAATCACTTTTGCGTTAGTTTGGGGTTGTTCATAGAGTGTTTACTGCATATCACCCATAGACCAATGGTTAAGCCGTGGTGTCAAATAGAGAGGTAAAACATATTCTTGAAAAAACAGTTCAAAACAATAGAAAAGATTGGAGTCTTTGACTTGATGATTCATTATGGGCCTATCGTACTTCTTTCAAAACTCCCAATGGAATGTCACCCTATCGGCTTGTGTTTGGAAAGAGTTGTCACCTGCCTATTGGGATTGAGCACCTGGCCTACTAGGCCATCAAACAATGAAAATCTAATATTTCTAGTGCATGATATCAAAGGATGCTGAAAATTCAGAAGATGGAGGAAATGAGAAGAGATGCATATGAGATCTCCATGATTTATAAGGAGCGTACCAAGCCTTCCCATGACTGTATCATCCTTTATCTTCTATTCCACATTGGGCAGAAGGTCCTCCTTTATAATGCACAACTGAAGTTTTATCCAGGTAAGCATTGTTCCCACTGTTTTGGCCCATACACTGTTATTAATGTGTCTCCATTTGGTGTTGTTTAGGTTCAAAATTAAGAAACCAAGCAAACCTTCACTGTCAATGGGTAGCGGCTGAAGCACTTCCACGAAGCCCTTCCGGAGTTCACGATGGAGGAACTCCATATTCAAGAAGCAACATACTAATGAAACACACCATGTTTTATCCTTCCTTATAATATTCCCAATTATTACAGTGAGGACACTATACATTCATGATGTGGTGGGATGTGTACATTCCTGGGTTAGTTATGATTTTCATCATCTTTCTTCTTTCTTATCATTATCTCATTATTTGTGGTATTTTCACTATTCCCCATCTATCTGGGTTCATTAGGATTTTTATTATCTTTCTTCTTTCTTATCTTCTCCCCTTCTTTATGTTATTTTTACTCCCCCCCCCCTTATGGTCACCAAATCATGGAACTTATTGAAAATGAATGTTGAAATTTTTGATTCCATATTGATTTAACATTTGATAAAAAAACATGTCTTTGTTTTGGATATAACGTTTGTGTGAATTTAACATCAGGGAGTGATTTTTAGTGAATCGGTTTTCTATCAATGATATAAATGGTTGTATGAATGTGTAACATTTGAGATGATTGTTTCCCTTGTGTGAGTAATTTTTGGGAAAACTGTGTTACTAATATCTCCACACATTTTTTCACCAAACCAAAAATTGTAAATATTTATTACATAATATAAGGTAAATATATGTTAGGTTAATGTTTTTCATCTTTAAATGACATTTCCATATGTTCGTTCCTTATCTGATTTGTTTCATTACAGTACCATATTGACCTATGCATGTGTACCTAATGTCCGATCATTTTCCGCCATCAAAAAAAGGGTTGTGTCTTGGGTAGGTCAAAAACCACTCCTCAACCTTTGATCTTGTTATAACTATTGCAATTAGTGTCGTGAGGAGATCAACCAAGGGTTGAGAGATGAGTGTGAGATTTGTTCTAAATGAAACTTCTAAAAAAACAAAAATAATAAATGAGGGGAGTGATGAAACTTGAAACATATAGGGATATCTAGGTCGGGAGCTTATGGTTTGACTTCTGGGAATGCATAAGTGAGTGGATCTTGAAATATGATTGCAAAGGATGTAGGGTAGGTTTGGTGAAGAAAATCATTTAAAACTGAATAATGTTAAAATAACCTATATTCATTGGATAAAAAGTGGAAAGAATAGCATGAAATTGTTTTCACACACACACATGGAGAGTTAGTCGACTGATTGAATTTTGAATTCCTTTCTCAATTTGATTTCATGAATCTCTTTGAATTTCATTGTGATATGATTTATGATACATCCTTTTCAATTTTTATTAGGAATAACTCCTTAGTGTGGTTCGTGCATTGATCACATTACTTTAATGAATTAAAATTTCTTCAAATGTGAAATCTTCATGATTTTTGGAATATATAAATGCATATTTTTTTTTGATATGTGAATTTTCCCAGGAGTGAAAATGTTTAGGTGTGGGTGTGTGATCGCATAGCGATTCATAATTCAATTCCACCCTTACACAATTATTTTAAACTAGTTTTGTAATGAATATTGAAAATATAATAATAAATTTCACTTCATGTTTTATTAAATGAATTAATTTTTATCTCTGTTAAAAAGAGTAATTATACTTTTTGTTGATATTTTCATTGAAGGTGGAGGTGATTTGGAGGCCCGTAGATCATCCAAAAGAAAAATGGGCCAAACTGCATGGAATCCAATAGACATCTGTCTACTATTTTGAACAGTATAAAAATTATGTGCATCCAAATGGGATGAAACATTTTGGGCCTCTTATAAACATAATGGGATACAAATCTTATTAAGAAACAAAATCCGAATTTGGAAATATGGTGGCCCATCCAAACCATTCTTTCCAAGGGACATAATCTGCTCGAATTCAAAAGTTTGTTTTGGTATTTTGACCATATCTCTCAATTCAATTGTCTAATGGCCGCCACATTCGACAGGGAGACATTACAGAGTCGGAACAACAACTCTTATATTTTGTTCAAGTCGTGATATAACTTTATACTATTCCAAAACCTAGTCACAACTGGTATCTCAAAAATAGGGTGCCCAAAACCATGTCCCATTTTGGCAATAAGAAGGCACCATGGGAACTTCATTTGTAAGTTCAGAAAAGAAGTGAAGCTCTACCACTTTTAATCCCTAGAGGAGTCTCCTTCTTATCCTTGAAGTTTTGGAGTCCCCTATCCTCATAGGGGGTTCAAGAATATATAAGGAGTTCCACCCGAACTACATCCACCTCCTGAAGTCGAGCTAAACGGTGGGCGTTCGTTGTGAGGGAGATACGCACTTGTCAAGGGAGTTCCGATTCTTATTTTAGCTACTAGTTTAGAGTAATTTGGGTGTGAAAACATTTATTTCCATGTATCTTATATAATTTTATATTTTAATTCTTGTTTTTATTCATGTGATTGAGATACTCTTAATTTCTAACCGATCGGTGTGAGGTTTTGAGTGTGTGACTTGTGTTGTTCCAATTGGACATCACAAGAATCCTTTTCATATCTAAATTCTTTATATTTAAATCTTATTTGGAAGCTATTATTCCATGCATAAGTTCTATAACTTAAAAATATTATTGTTATGTCATGTTTTGGTTCTTTAATCAATTAAATAAAGTCTTAGGAATTAATCGGGATTTGAATTAATTTAAACCAAAGAATTACTCCGACCCAAAATTAATCTCCAAAAATGATGAACTTGAAAGTGTGTAGTGAACTCACAATGAACCCTTTTCTCTCATAATTTTAAAACACCATCTTTCCTTTTCAACTATTAAACTCTTAAATTAAGTCACTTTATTTTTAAAACTGTTTTCAGAACCACCCCCTCTTTTAGTAATCTTTATTAAAAACACACACTCTAAACCCACCAATGCTCCTTGAGAGACGACCTAGGGTATTCCCTGGACTATATATCAACCAAAAAATTGTAATCAATTTGATGTGTCATGATAGTGTGTTAATCATTATATCATCTAAAGATTCATATGGCGTCATTAGGATATTTGTGTAATATGGGTTGATCACTTCTAGAGTGAATCTCATCTTGATTCCTATACTGCAATTATGGAACAACATAAGTATATTGTCAGATCCATCAACAGATAAGGAATCTTGACAAGGTAATTTTTTAATTTATTAAATTAATTATAAATAATATGTGATAATCATGCACTTAGTTATAGCATTCTATCCCTTTTTTGTTCTCTTTGATTCAATTTAATTGATCATAACTTTCATCACTGTGTAAATATCAGATTGATCATCGATCATGATAAAAATAAAACTTTGGAATGACCCATCACAAACTTCCACTAAACCCAAAACCTACAAGTGGTATTAGAGCATTCACATAGTTATTTATAATTATTTAAATATTTTTTATTGATTTCTGCATTTTTTATTTTGTTTTCAATTCTAGTTTAATCATTCTTCATACTGAATTTTGAGATCTACTTATTCTTATTTTTTTCTATCACATTTAATCAAAATTACTAATTTTATGAATTAAATAAATCAAAGATCTCATTCAGAGGAAAATAGGATTCTGTTAAGATAACACAAGAGTACATGTTGTGCTCCTGGCAGTACATGCCATGTACTTGTATTCAATGCAATAAGAATTAATTTAGAAATAATTCAAACTATATATATTGAATACATGTGTTGAATTAAATTATACACTACATATTGACTAATCCATACAAGAACATGGTTAGTTGGAGTACAAATCTTGTAGCCCATGTACACGGCGTGTAGTCCTTTGGTCACATACTGGTCATGTATCTTCTTACATGGCCTACCTAATAAGTAACCATGCAACTTAGAGACCACACACTGTATATCCCTTATTCATGTCATATACTCCAAAATTTTTCAAGGAATAGTTTACACGTCAATTCCCAAGGTGTGTGTCACATATAGATAGTGAGAAGCATGTATTCCATGTTTTTGGATTGTACATGCCTTGTACTTATACCAAAATACACAGAATTAAAATTAATTTATTATACTATGTAAACCTTATCAACATGTTCTTTTGTGTGGTCATTAATTGGATAGATCATTCCATGTGATGGGTTTTTAATATATATATGTGTTTAATTAGTTAATATGTAATGTTCATATCTTCATATCATGTGTGAGCCTTATTAAAATTATTACTCTATGTGCATTGAATAATAACATGTGACAGAAAAATCATGTAATTTGTGTAATCATTAAGTTGAAAGTACATGTCATGAATGTATGTGATAATTAATGCATGCCATATATCATAAGAGTAAGCAGTATATGAGTATAATACATGTTTGGTAGATTCAAATGGGTATTCACCATGTTTACTCCAAGGTACATTTATATACATAGTTAATTTTAAATAAATTTATTTAATTTCTTTAAAATTCAGATTTTTAAGAATCTCAAAGAAATTCAAATGAGAATTAAGAGAAACGAATTGATTAATTATAGAAGATAATTAATTGATTCGAGCATGATTTATCTTAAATAATAAATATTATAATAGAATACTAATTTTATTAAATACATAAATAATTATATGCATGGGGATGATCATGAGCATAGATCAGGCCATTGTATGTTTTTTGGTTTCATTTAATTTTTTATTAAATTAATTTATTGGTATGAATTTCATATCTCATATCATTATCTAAGGGACTTCATTCCCATGGTTTCTTTTATGAAAACCCTTTTCCCTGTATCTATGTGTGAGTAAAAACATAAGTAATTGAGGAATCTCTCAAGCTAATGGAGGTGGTTCAGGTTTGGATTCAAGGAAAAACCAATCCAAGTGAGATACAAAGGTGGATATGTGGAAAGATATAACATGAACCTTAATTGGATCCATGTTTTCTTCCCCTAGGTTGACAGTAAGTTTATCATCTTCTAGATAAACTAAGCATTAGTAAAATCTCATGATCATGTCACATTAATATTTTATTTCTATCAAGTTTCATGGTTATTTTATTATGGATGATTTTTCTCAATCACATGAAGTAATGAATTAACATGCATTCAATATAGAACTAAAATAAATTGGATTATGTGTAAATATTATCTAATACATGGTTAATCACTTAAGAAAATACACTTCATATTAACAAGAATTTAACAAAGATAATAATTGGAAATTTAAACATAAAAGATAAAATCCTTCAAATATATATATATATATATATATTAAGTAGGTATATCCTTCCACTACTTTAGTTAAAATCGAACCACAGTTCAAAGTGCTTGACTAGCCAAAGTTGGGGTGATTTCAATTATCGTTGAATTCTAACATGATGTTTGGGTTTTCATTAACTTAGTTCACATCAAGGGTTGACTTCCAAAGTATGACTTGGTTTAACTAAGAGGAAAATGTTGAGGAAATCCAATTTATGGATTTTAGGATTGGGGATCCACTCAAAAGATCAAGGAACTATGAGTTAATGTAGTTGGCCTTTGGAATTCCTACCTAAAAACATTCAAGTTTCTTGACCAATCAAATTTGGGGTAATAAGAAGGGGAATATGGATCCTTTCCACTAGAATGTCCAAGAAAAAGGATATTCCTAATCTAATGGTGAGGGATATTGGGTTTCAATAAAGTAGTGGGAGATTAATAAATATGATATTTATTTATATGTCTAATTTTTTTTCAAAAAAAGTACTAAAATTTTTCTCATATTATTTGTATAAATAATAATAAAGGGACTTAAAACATATCATTTTGGTCCATAATTTATAAGTAAAACGTTCCCACTAGTACAAATTTTCAAAATTGGAAAAGGCACTTACGCGTTATCTTTCACCGTGAAAGGAAATTCTATGGGTTGGAAGAAAAAATCACTAATGTGGCTTGAAATGAGGATAGTAATGAAGATTTATCTCTCTATGAGAAACATTTAAACAATGATATAGGTGTTCAGTGCTTCATGCTATCATCCATGACCAATGATATTTTAAAGCAACATAAGGACATGGATGCATATAACATGACATCTCACCTTCAGGATCTCTATCAAGAGAAGGAGATACAATAGAGATAAGATATCTCTAATACATTTTTACGACTAATAATGGAGATTATATTCCATTTGGGCCTCATGTATTTAATATTATTAGATACATTGAATGATTAGACATCTTAGTTATAAATTCCTAGATGAGTTGTGAATAGATCTCATAATTTCTTTATTTCCAAAGATCTTCTCTAGTTTTATTGTTAATTAAAATACGATAAACAATGAGAATATTCCTTTATAACTTTATACTTTGATTCACAAAGTGGATAAAGACATGGGGCGTGACAAACCCACAATCCTTATGGTGAATAAGAAAATTAAGAACAAGGAGAATGGTCCCAAGACTCACAATAAGTCTAAAGATCATGAGCAACATCCTTCCAAGAAGAGAAAGATCTATATATAGGTAGAGGAAAAGGAGAAAGTATGTTTTCATGTGGAAATATAGGACACTTGTAGCTCCCCAACCCCAGAAATCCCAAAGTAGGTGTCTTGCTACCATTACATTGGCATAACATTCAAGTAAATCACATCCCAAAGGACTGAAAAATTTAGTACTCTTGGTAAACCATATAATAACATGAGTCTTGTTTTACAAATTAATAAACTAATTACAACATAACTTTTTTCTTTCTGAGGATAATAACTTTATTCCATCTATTGTATCCTTTCATATCATTCTTAGTACACTTCAAGGAATCCTGGGAAAATGAAACATAATAAGTGTGAGCTTAAATGCTCAATAAGGGTAAAGTACAGCCGAATAAATAATGAATTAATGAGAATAGTCAATATGAAAAGGTAAATAATTGAAAACACATGTCATGTAGTCATTAAAATGATAAGTAAGTGTGTGAACAATATAGAAAGGAAAATAATTGAAAACACATTCAATTTAAAATAACATGATAAGGCATAATCAATATGGAAATGTAAGAAACTGAAACACAAGCCATTTAATTAATAAAATGAGAATGAAATGCATCCATATATTTTTTTCATAGTGAAAATATCATGTATAATAATGATGTAAATGATTAATTATTGGACATAATGTATTCGGCACATGAACCACTACCATCAAGACTTTTCACAAGAAGGTTTAAGTTTTGTGGGTAGAAACCCGACTATTCTTATTTGAAACAAACTTGAAGTGTTTGTTTCCAACTAATTTTGTCTCATGAGACTATTTATGCATCAAGGGGATTACTTTAATGGGTCCCCAACTTGTATAAAGCATGTCCAAAGCATTCCTCATATATGGAATAAATAAAGCGCCTTATCAAATATTCGTATTGAGTAAAGGATACGAATTTATCAATATTTCCCCAGTAAATCAAATAATTGTCAAATTAAACACCATATGTAAAAATGATATATGATTTAGGAAATAAACATATCCATGATAAATGATATGGATAATTAAGGGGAATTCAATGTTCAATGATCATAGGAAATTGAATATTTCAATTAGACTAAATGGAATCCAAGAAGTGAATATCAATACTATTTATGTACCCAATTTGTGTATACATTTTCACATACTTTATTGAAAATAAGAATAAGATTTCAGAAATTACCTACTACATAGTGGAAAATTACTTTAATTTTGGTGATCTTGTTCATTTTCAGAATATTTATGGCCAAATACACAAATCGGGGGAGAATTGAGCAAAATTTACCAGCTACACGAAGTGTACTTATTTACAAGCCATGTACATTCAAACTCAGACATGGATTAACCAGGATAGCTACATGCCCAAGTAATCAAAAGTCGGTACATGTCGTGTTCACACTATACACGTTGTGTATACCTTTATAGAAGTGGTTGGTTGCCGAAAGCTAAGACTACACGCCATGTATGGTGGCGCTACACGCTGTGTATAGCTACCTACCAGGAGGATCCATGTTCGAAGTCAAAGACGGCGTGCTAGGCCGCCTACTAGAGGAGAAAAACAAGGACAAAAGTGCATTGAAAAAAGTACACACTGTGTACTTTTTCCACACACCATGTAGTTATATTTTCTATAAAAGGAGGCATTGGCCTTCAGTTTAGAGGTGTGGGTGGAGAGAAATTGTGGAGAAAAGGTTGAAGGTCTGAAGGAGAGAAGCTTTGCTGCCATACTACCATCATTCTACCGTCTACCGAAGAATCACTCCCTCCTTGAAGTTTCAAGCATGATCACATCAGGTATCAAGAATTTTATGCTTATCCTTACCTATATGTGTAACTAAATGCCCAGTGTGTTGGGGTTGTGGAAGATGATGAGTTGTAATTTGAATTAGTTGTTATGAATGTGTTCGTTCTTTTTAAATTCTTCTTATTATTCTTAAATCACTTCATCTTATCACTGAAAATTATGAACCAGACCAAGGAAAGAATTTGCAGGGATTAAAAAGAAGAATTATGACGAATAATTTCATGACCATTGGAAGTATTCATCAACTCAAAATGGACTAATCCAAATAAAGGACTGTGAAACACTAACTACCGGACCAAGGATTTAGTTTCTTCAACTCTAAATACAAGTTTACTGGACCAAGGAAATTTTATTACAAATTGAAACCGAGATTTTTGGGTTATTATGAAAAACAAAACCTCATAAGCAATTTGATTTAATAATCAGATTCTCTTAAATCCCTAACCCCAACACATTTCTCTCTTTATTTGCATCAAAACCAATTTTCTCATATTTTCTATTCTTCCATTAACTAATTTATTAAAGAAACTTAAACCCAATTATTCTTTTCATCTAACAACAAAAATTGACTTTAAATTTAGAAAACTTCGCTAAGAAAGAAATACAAACTAGTTAAGCAAGACAATAACAACTTCTTTTTTCCTATGGATTGACCCCTTACTAATACTATACTTATTAGGGTAAAAATAATTTGGGAAACCGATAATACACCTTCGGTGAAATGACTCACCAAATTTTGGCACTGTTTCCAAGGACAAAAGAAAAGATAATTATGTACTTGTTTTGATTAAGTTTGTATCAAATTTTAGTGGAAATAAAAATCATAAATTCCAAAAAATATCTTTTCTAAATATAATTTATTTTTATCTTTCTTTTTCCTCATTTACCATTGGTGTGTTTCATATTATATATGTCTTTAGGTGTATGAGCGTCTACCTCACACGTTATAAGAATGCTGAGTCGTCAGGGTTTTTCCCAATTGACCCAGATATCGAACGGACACTCTTGAGGCACCAATAAGGACTTATAGCCAAGCACAACCAAAACACTCCAATGGTGCAGAACAAGGAAGGAAATATATCTTTTTTCCAAGGATTTAGGCAGTAGTTTGGATCGGATGACAACCAGAACCAGCAAGCTCCACTTGCTCCAGGGTATGGCCCGTAGCAGCTTCAACAATTCCAACCGGAGTCGATGCCATTTTTTCATCCAAGTCAGGGTTCGTACAACACCCCTCAAGAACAACAATACATACTGGCTCTACTCCCTCAGCATCCACCTCCACATTGTACTCCCATGGAGTACAACCTGCCATCCATCCATGGAACTGAAATGGGCATTGTCTGTCCACCGTTGCAGGCCCAACACTTAGAGATCAAGCCTGCTATCATGCAGTTGATCCAGAACATTGTTCAATTCGGCGGTCTACCCAGCGAGGATCCCAATTCCCATCACTCCAATTTTCTGGAGGTCTTTGACACATTCCACTACCATGGAGTGTCCACAGATTCCATTTGTCTTTGACTCTTCCCATTTTCTTTAAGGGATAAGGTGAAAGACTAGATTAATGGATTTTTGCAATGATCCATCCTCACCTAGGAGGATCTCACCCAGGTGTTCCTATTTAAATACTTCCCACCCTCGAAGACGGTGACGCTGTCGAACGAAATCCATAACTTCCAACAGCATGACTCAGAGTCATTATAAAAATCATTGGATCACTTCAAGAAGATGTTGAGAAAATGCCCACACTATGGACTCCCAATTTGGATGAAGGTCTAAACCTTATACGAAGGGTTGATAAAAAATACAAAGTCTATGGTGGATGATACTACCATAGGTACAGTAATGAGAAAATCCATCGAAGAGATTTTCGAACTACTGGAAGACATGTCTGCCAATAGCTTCCAGTGGAATTCCAAGTGGGGCACCCAGAAATGAGGTATGCATAACATTGATGCAACTACTATTCTTGCTGCCCAGTTGGACGCTGTGTCCAAAAAGATCGATGCACTTAATCTGAAGTGAACGTCTCATGTACATGTGAAAATCTATCCTATGTGTAGGGAATGCGGTGATAACCACATCATGAGAGAATGCATGGGTTCTATTTGAGGCCCTTCAACAAGCGTGGTAAGTTATGGTGCCCAAAATCGAGGACCAAAACAATACCAGCAGTACCAGAACTTGGTATGGCGTGATCAATAGAACCTAGATTGGGGACAACAATAGCAGAATCCTCCGCCCCAACGACCGGCCGTCTACAACCAGCCTCTATATCAGAACTAGTACCAGAGGCAGAAACAGCCCCAACAGGGTTCTTATCAGTAGCAGGGGTATCCAAACCCTCGCCCACAGCAGCCACCGCCTCCAGCATCTCAACAACCACCTCAATAGGAGAACACCTCAAGGTTAGGGGATCTCATAACCAAATTTATATCTACTTATGAAACTAGATTTTAGAAACAAGAGGCTTCTATTCTAGGTCTGGAGAACCAGATTTGCTAGTTGGAAAACCAACTCTTGGGAAGGCAACCTGGTACACTACCAAATAACACTGAGAAGAACCAGAGGGAGGAAGCTCATGCCATCATGCTATGAAGTAGAAGTGAGATACCACAGCAGCAACCAGCACAGCCAAGTGCACCCACACCCCCTATTGATAAAGAATGTACAGATACAGACCCCTCCTTATCCAAAATCCCACATAAGGAGGCTTCACAGAATAAAGTAAAGGATGTTTTAAAACCCTTTGAGCCTGCCTTACCCTTCCCAGAGAGATTGAAACAAAGAAAGCTAGAACACCAATTCATCAAATTCATGTACATGATTAAGAAGCTTCATATAAATATACCTTTTGTAGAAGCACTAACACAGATGCCCACTTACTCCAAATTCATGAAGTAAATACTCTCCAACAAAAGAAATATGGAGGATCTGGGCACCATTTCCCTAACCAAGGAGTGTTTTGCAGTCATCCAGCATTCGATTCCTCCCAAACTCTAGGATCCATGTAGCTTAACTATTCCATGTACTATTGGACCATGCAAGTTTGGAAAGGCCCTTTGTGACTTAGGGGCCAATGTGAACCTCATGACTCTCAGAGTTTTCAAAAAGGTAGGGCTCAATGATTTGAAGCCTACCTGGGTAGCCCTTCAACTTGCTGACTGATCCATCAAATATCCAAAGGGGATAATGGAGGATGTTCTGGTCAAGGTGGGTAGGATTATCCTTCCCATGTATTTCATCATCATGGACATTGAGGATGACCATGAGGCACCTCTCATCTTTTTAAGGCCCTTCTTGGAAACTGGGATGGTACTGATTGACATGCACCAAGGGGAGCTAATTTTCCAGGTAGAAGATGAGGGAGTCTCCTACAATGTTCTCAAGGTCGTCAAGCATGAATCATTGTCTAAACATGAGGGATGTTATGCAGTAACCACCATGAATGATTACTTGAGCACAAAAGGGGATGATTTGGTATGTTCTTTTACCTCATATAACTTTATCATTCCAAACATTCCATTTGAAGAAGATCTAGAAGACATGCAATTCCTAGAAGGCTAGGGCAGCCACTACTAAAAAGGTGCAGTTGTTCCTAATATTCTGTAATAGGATAAGGTGAAACCACTTGTACCTTTGATTTTAAAGGCGCCTAAACTATAATTGAAGCCTATTCCATCTTCTCTAAAGTACGGTTATTTGGGAGAACATCAAACATCTCCTGTCATACTTAATGCAGAACTGTCACAGGAGTAGGAAGATGCACTTCTACAGGTTCATAATAGGGGAAGCACACTATTGGGTGGACAGTCGCTGATTTTAAGGGCATCAACCGTACCATTTTCACCCACAAAGTTCTACTTGAATAAGGTTCCAGGAAATCTCGGCAACCAAAGTAGCACCTGAATCCCTTGTGAAGGAAGTTGTAAAAAAGAGGTCATTAAATTGTTGGATACATGCATCATCTATCCCATCTCGGATAGTCCATGGGTGAGTCCCCTAAAAGTGGTACCCAAAAGGGGGGGGGGTATCACTATGATTTCAAATGATAAAAATGATCTCATCCCTACACGCACTTTCACGGGATGGCGAGCCTATGTGGATTAAAAGAATCTAAATGATGTCATGAGGAAAGATCATTTCCCCTACCATTAATGGATCAAATGATAGAGAGACTAGCGGGGCATAACTTATATTGCTTCCTCGACGGCTATTCTGGCTACAACCAAATTTCTATTGCTCCAGAGGATCAAGAGAAGAGCACATTTACTTTCCCCTATGGTACATTTTCTTACTGAAGGATGCCTTTGGGCATGTGCAACGCACCCGCCACCTTCCAGTGTTGTATGTTGGATATCTTCCATGACATGGAGGAAAAGATCCTAGAGGTATTCATGGATGATTTTTCCTTTTATAAAAAATCATTCACCACTTGTGTTCGGAACATCGAGCTAGTTTTGGAAAGATGTGAGAACACTAACTTGGTTTTGAACTAGGAAAAGTGTCATTTCATGGTGTAGAGTGGCATCGTCCTTCGCCACATAATCTCAACAAAGGGGATAGAGGTGGATCCGGCGAAGATAGAAGTCATTTCATGACTACCTATTCCAACTTCCATATCAGCCATCCGCAGCTTCCTGGGGCATGCAAGTTTTTATAGGCGGTTTTTTCGTGACTTCTCAAAAATAGCCCAGACCCTCACCAATATTCTAACCAAGTATTCCATATTTGAGTTCGATGAGACTTGCACCATAGATTTTGAACACATGAAGCAGCTCTTGGTGGAAACTTCAATGATGATTTCTCCCAACTGGGAGGAACAATTTGTTGTGTGATGCTAGCGACTACGCAGTAGGATCAGTCTTATTATAGTGGCTTGACCGGATTTTCTGACCTAAATATTATGCCAGCAGGACGCTCAATGAGGAACATATCAACTACACCACCACAGAAAAGGATATGCTTGTAGTGTTTTTCGCATTTGATAGGATTCATTCTTACTTAGTGTTATCTAAAGTTATTGTTTATACTGACCGTGCAGCACTAAAGTGCCTACTGAACAAGAAATATTTGAATCCATGATTGATCTGATGGGTACTTATTTTACAAGAATTTGATATGGAGATCCGAGATAAGAAAGGGAGTGATAACATTGTTGCTGACCATCTCTCCCAGCTAGAGCTACCTCATTTATAGAAGGAGGAAGATTGAGAAATCAGGGAGGATTTACCTTATGAACACATCTTTTCAGTCAATGAAATACCTAGACCTTGGTATGCTGATATTGCTAATTTTTTGGTTATAAGTGTCATTCACCCCGACCTCTCCTTCTAGCAAGGAAGAAATTTTTCTCGGATGTCAAGAGGTACTTATAAGAAGATCAGCTTCTGTTTCAATCCTATGAAGATGGGGTGATCCTTCATTGCATCCCTGAAACTGAAGTTCATGGTGTCCTGAAATTCTATCATGCCTCACCAGTTGGGGGATATCATGGCCCTGACCGTACGATAACAAAGATCCGGCAATCTAGGTTTTCTAGACCACCATGCATAAAGATGCATGGGCCTTTGTTTCCTATTGTGATCGATGCCAGAGGACTGGTAAAATGGGATGTAGAGCTGAGATTACCTAGAACCCCATCCTAGAGGTCGAGATCTTTGACGTCTGGGGTATAAATTTCATGGGACCCTTTCCCTCATCTTTCGGAAACACTTATATCCTGGTCTGCATCGACTACGTCTCTATGTGGGTGGAAGCCACTACTACATCACACAATACATCCAAGGTAGTCATGATCTTTTTAAAGAAACATATTTTTAGCAGGTTCAACATTCCCCTAGTACTGATCAGCAGGGACCCACGTCGATAACACGTTGATGAGAAAAATATTGTCGAAGTATGGAGTAAAGAATTATATGAAGATATTGTATCATCCCCAGTCCAATGGACAAGTGGATCTCTCCAACTGTGAGCTCAAGAAGATCCTGGAGAAAACAGTTAACACTTCAAGGAAAGATTGGTCCAAGAAGTTATATGATGCTTTGTGGACATATCATACTACTTTAAAAACACCGCTGGGAATGTCCCCATTCTACCTCATCTATGAAAATCCATGCCATCTACCAGTGGAGTTGGAGTATAAAGCATAATGGGCCATCAAGTCTCTATATTTTGATATGAAGGAATCTGAAGAAAAGTGAATGTTCTAATGGTTGGAACATGATGAAATCAGATTAGAGGTGTATGAGAACACTAAACTGTACAAGAAGTATGATAGAGAAATTCACAACTGAATGATTTCTTGAAAATCTTTCCACCCTGGTGATCAGGTATATCTCTTTAACTCTCATCTTCAATTATTCCCAGGGAATTTAAATTCATGATTGTTGGGACCATTCCAATTTATACGCATATTCCATCATTGAGAGGTGAAAATTTCTGGAGAGGATGGTCAACCATTCAAGGTGAACGGGCAGCAGTTGAAAGCTTATCATCACATGGACGACACAGTGGGAAAGTTGTCCACCAAACATCTAAGGTAAGATGAGGTAAGCAGGTCAAGCCAACGACCTAAGACAAAGGCACTTCCTGGGAGGCAACCCAGCGGATACACACCGTGTAACACCTATATAAACAGTGTGTACTTATTCCTTTTCATTTACCTTTTAAACTATTATACATATATATCTTAACAAAGTACTAAATAGGGATGATGATGGTGTTGATGGTAAGGTCACTGGAGTTTATCCTAGTTGTCATGGGTTCGAATCCCTCCTGACCTACCTTTAGCACGGGGTTCCTCCTTTTTCTCTTCATATTTTCTAACATGGTGTGTGTAGTTTTTTTAATATATATATATATATATATATATATATATATATATTCTTATAAGAAAACCCATGGTGGGGATGGATCAGTTGGCCAAGATCGTAACCCATCTCCAAAAGACCCGGGTTTGAATCCTGACAACCGCCCCATTTCCATCATTTTTCCTTTTAATAAATCCACACAGTTTGTATTTCAATATAAATCTTGTGTTCCATGTTTTTAATTACTATATTGAAAAGGTTTTCAACATAAATAACTTCATGCGGGTAAAGTTGGCAGATTGGTAGAGTCTCGGCCGTGGATCCAAAAGGCCCGGGTTCGAACTCGGTTAATCTCTCTACTTCATCCCTTTTTGTACAATTAAAAACTACACTCCATGCATTTACTTTCTTCCCGTATAGTATAGGTTGAATACATTAAATATATATATATATATATAATAATAACTTGGAGCATTAGCACAACCTTTGCTCCAGTGGTGGAGGGCTTCCGTTCAGAACGGCCGATCGCCGGTTCGAACCTCACCCCATGCACCGGACCAAAGGTTTTACTTCCCTTTTTCTAAATCAATCAATCGTTGAAAACTAATTTCTTGGTGTAATGATCCAACATAGTAGATATGGTATCAACAAGGCATAAAGGACACGTGATGACGAGGAGAGAATGATTCGGATGATGGATGATTACAAAATTCGTGTTCTTCGGCACACAACAAAAAATGATGATTTGATCCATTTTTCGAGTAGATTTAATGACAAGAATCATTTTTTGATGATTAAGGGGCATGGATGAGACCATATCTACGACCATTTGAATTTTCAAGCATTAGAGAAGATATGGAGGCTCGTGGAAGTAGGGGCAGCAGGGACGGGTGCAGGCGGTGACACGCATCAGTGTGAGGCGGCGTGAGCAGTCAGAGGGGGTAGACGGTGCCATGGGTAGTGGATCTGAGTACATTGGAGGAAATGGGTATCCATGGGGGCTGGCAGAGGTGAACGTGTTGGCACCACCATGTGGGATGCAGTGGTGGGTCGGGTGGGCCAGGTTGGCGGGTTGGGTCAGGCCGATGGGTTAGAATAGAACTGGGTCGGACTCAGGTTGGATCAAGGGAAACCATGGTGGAGCTCGGTGGCGGCCGACCATGATGGCTAACCACAGTGGTCAACCATGGGTACACCAGCCACATGGCTGAACCATGGGCGGTCGACCATTGTGGTCAGTCCATGGGTACAATGACCCCTGCAATTTCAAATTCCCATAACTTCTAAATAGAGCATCCAATCAATGAGTCGTCTATGGTGTTGAGACCCTAATGTTGAAACAGTAATTTTGATACAAATTGTGGGTTTTTAGCATGGACCAATATAGTTTGAGAGCGTTCCCTTGTTCATTTCTTCCATGGTTCTGTGCGACATTACATCCACATCACTAGATTGTAATCCCCTCTAGAGGTTGAGCCTCAAATAGAGTTGCATTATCCCTCCCAGAGACTATAGTATGATACTCCATCACTTATAGGGGAGTTTTTTGGAATTGAAATGACCTATATGAATTGGGAGTTAATCCTCCATCTAGCGGGATGCATCTATAGGGTTTGTGTAATCATTGGCATATGATCCCCTATATAGCGGTTGATCCAAATTAGGTTCATAGTGTCCCCCCAGTGGTTTTGGGTGTGATCCCCTCTCTATGTATCATATTATTTCTTACCCAATGCATTCTCTATGGGTGAGGTAAAAATGATTCAGACCTCTTCATCGAGTGTCTTTGATGATATCGTGGCTCGAGGATTGATTTCTCCAAGAATGAGTGTACTCCAAGCGAAATCTTGGGGCCAGAGTTGGTTATGACCGCCTGATGGTGTGGTGTCTCTCTTAAGTATATTTAGATTTTATATTTCTATCTCATCCTCTATTATACGTAGATTGTTACATATTGTATTGATCTGACTACATGGTGCTTCGTGTTTATAGTTTTCAGGGTGTCCTACTGAGTATTGTTATACTCACCCTTGCACGGGCATTGCCCACACATGTCATGTCTTGTGTAGAAGATGATACTTTTGAAAATTTCCTAAGAGGATCGAGAGTTGGTGGAGCATGGTTGGAACTAGGAAAACTGAGGTTTTTACTAGGATCATACCTTTGATGTATTCCTCACCCTCGGAGAAGGTTAGACTCTTTAGAGTTTCAGTTGGACTTGTGTATAGACTCTTTGTCGTGGGCTTGTATTTGGACCTATTTATCATCCCTACAATTGTTTTTACATTTCAGAATCTTATGGGATTTGAGATGTGTGTGTGTCTATTTAGGTATATAGGCAATGCCTTCCATGTTAGTGATATGCCTACTCAGTGATAGTCATCCTCCCCTAGCCTATTGGAGGCTGGCATGGGGAGTCACGGCATGGGCCCCTTTGGGACCGATTGTGAAAGAGTGTTATTAGAGCCAAGTAGGTTCTACTTTAGGACTGCGAGTCTATGGGGTTGGTTTGGGGGAATAGTGTTAAGCATTTCAAGTTCTTATTTCAATCCAAGGAATCCAGTGTTGGTGTGGCGGTTGACATATCCATACATCATAACTCTGATCACTTTCTTTTCTACTTGATATATGAGAACACTGGTTGTAAGAAAAACAATATTACATGCATCATATAGGAATGGTTGTTTTCTCCATGTCCTTGAATCAGCTCGATAGATGTACTCTATCAATTTTGGTACATCTTTTTTCATTTCAGGATGTCTCCACATAGATTTCTAGCTAGGATTCCACTATGTGATCATGAGGATGATTATCCTAGTGACGAGGCATTGATATAGGTATTTTTACTAGATGTATAACCTCCAGAAGGTGTACCAGCTATACCACCACCCATCAATAAGTAGCTACTACCAACACTACCACCTAAGGATGCACATAGGCTAAGTGAATTGCATGAGTTTCATAGGACGATACCTCCTAGGTTTTATGGTGATCAAGACCCCCAGATGGCCGAGGATTGGCTAGAGGTAGTCACCCATGTTTTCTACCTTGTGATTATGCCTACCAACCAGATAGCAGACCTTGTCATGAGTCTTCTTCAGGGATCTGTAGGGTGATTATGGAACTTTGTGACTCAGTCATACGATGAAATATCTCTCTACTAGATTCACTTTGATCGTATCTTTGTAGAATATTTCTCTCCACCCATGTTGTGATCGGTACACATATAAGAGTTTCTACATCTATAGCAGGGTAGTATGGCAGTGGCAGAGTATTTAGTTAAGTTTACTGATCTTTTTTACTACTCCTTGAATATGGTACGATACTAGTTCTTTAGGGCTCGAACCATTGAGTAGGGATTATGTTGGTACATCAGGGCATCAATAAACTCCCTTATCATTCCTACCTATGCTTGGGTACTTGATCAAGCCCTTCTAATGGAGATTTTTCTAGAAGAATAGACACCGGTAGTGGGAAATAAGAGTGGGAACCTGGTAGCTGAGACATCAGTAGTAGGTATCCCATGATAGTCACACATATCCAAGCGGGTCAGGTGTTATACGAGGAAATATCAGGACTCAGGGTTAGTAGTGTAGGGCTCCCAGGGTGGCTTGAATCATCCAAGGGACATATGATGTTACTCATGGGGTGGTCGAGGACTTCTACCATGAGATTTCCCGACCCCTCGTACAACTAATCAAGAGATGGTTGAGGGAATAGTAAGTTAGAGATAGAGACAGGAGTAGGGTGGCTTTTAGGGTGGTGGATGTAGAAGAGGGGTAGGAAAGGTAGTAGGAGGAGGTTAGAGGTTCGACCTATTACCACCACCACCCCCAGGTGATCTACACCAGGCTCAAAGAGATAGTGGACAGGGATGAGGCTAGCTAAAGGTGATGGAGGCTTATTACCCTGGGGCTCTATAGATGATACAAGGTACGATCTGAGTATTTTCCATCTTAGTTTTAGTTTTGATAGACATAAGTGCTAGCCAATATTTTCGTGCCACAAATTGTTTCGAGGCTCGGAGATTCCGGTTGAACGGTTGACTTGACACTTACACTTAGATAAACCTACTGGAGGAGTCTCTATGATCACACACTGGTTTCGACAGTGTGACATAATTCATGGAGGTGAGAGTTTCACTTGGGATATCTTAGTGGAAGCATTGATGCCTGATGATGTCATTCTTGGTATGGACTAGCTATCCAAAGTTCATGCTCAAATTTATTATTTTAGGAGAATAGTGTGGTGTGTCTGAAGTGGTGGGACCAGTTTTTTATTTTTTTTGAAAAGGAAATTCAATCAGTATAGGATGGAATCACACATAAGAGTGTGTATACAATTGTTTATTAGTTGGATATCCTCACCCTTAGTGTAGTGGATGATAAAACTCCTAAGTTTCCCACAGTGGTGGAAGAGTATAAGGATTTTATTCATGAATATGTTCCAGGTTTACCTCCCCTTAGGGAGATGGACTTATGAATTGATCTACACCCTAGGACGACACCGATATCTACACTTGCATATCAAATGGCTCCTACAGAGCATCATGAGCTAAGGATACAGTTGGAGGACTTACAAAAGAAGGGACTTGTGAGACCTCGTGTTTCACCCAAGGAGGCCCCAGTTTTGTTTTCCAAGAAGTCATACTAGAGCTTGAGGTTATGCGGGGATTAACAATTATTAAAACAGTTGATCATGAAGAAAAAGTATCCAATACCAAGAATCTATGACCTCATTGATTAGTTGAAAGGGGAAATAAGGTTCTCAAAGATAGACCTTAGATTAGGCTATCACTAGGTGTGACTACACGATAATGGTTTATTGAAGAAAACCTTTAGATGTTGTTACAAAAACTATGAGTACTTGGTGATGTCATTTGGCATTACAAATTCCCCTGTAGTGTTGATGGGACTCATGAAATGGATCTTTCAGTCTTACTTGGATGGGTTCATGGTGGTTTTAATTAATGAAATCCCAGTATATTTGATGTCTGAGGAGAAGCATTCGAGACACTTGAGGATGGTCCAAGAAACACTCAGAGGGAACAAAATTTATGGGAAACTCTCAAAGTTCTAGTTTTGGATTGGAGAGATCTATTTTATGGGACAGATCATCTCATAGGCTAGATTTGTAGTTGATCAAGCGAAGGTTGAGGTAGTTCATTCTTAGGATCCACCCAAGAGTGTTACCTAGGTGCAAAGTTTCCTTGGATTGGTAGAGTAATATCAATGGTTTGTACCCGAATTCTCTAGAGTGGTGGCGCCCTTGACAGCTTTGATAGGAAAGGTCAAGCCTTTATTATGGACAAAAAAGTGTTAGCAGTGCTTTCAGGAGTTGAGGTAGAGGTTGGTGAGTGCTTCCATCATGAGGCTACCAGAGGAAGGAATTGAGTATGTGGTGTTCTAAGATGAATTAGGGACTGATATTGGTTGTGACATGATGTAGAGGCAAGCAGTTATTGCCTATGGTTTTCACTATTTTAGACCACATGAGAAAAATTACGTGACCCATGATCTTGAGTTAGCAGTGGTAGCCATCACTTTGAATATGTGAAGACACTACCTGATGAGCGATTAGTTTTTCATATACTCTATCCATAAGAGACTCAATTATATCTTCTCTAAGAAGAATCTCAACTTGAGATAGAGGTGATGGCTAGAGTTCCTCTAGGACTATGACTTGGATATTGTCTATAATCCTGGAAAGTGGAACGTGGTGGCAGATGCTCTCAGTAAGAGATCCATTTCACAGTTATTGAACAATGTTTCAGAGTATTTTTCCTCATTATAGTTATCCTCGATGGGTGGAGATGGAGTAGCTTACCTCCAGTCGATGGTTGTCACCCCTCCACTCATACAGTAAGGGAGGCATAGCTTGGGGATACCGACTGTGAGACCTTACATGCTAATATTTTCATAGGGCATGCTCTTGATGGATATTCTAAAGGTGGGGAGCACATCATTTTTTTAGAGGAAGAATATTAGTACTAGTGGAATTCTGGGAGAAGTTTCTAAGAAAGTTTAATGAATCCCATTTTCAGGTACATCCAGGTGTGGAGAAGATGTACCAGGACCTCTAACGTTAATTTTGGTGGCTATGGAAGAAGAAAGGAGTTTAAGAGTCTGTTTTGCGATTCCTTACTTTTCAGCAAGTAAATGTTGAGAACTAGGTCCCAGTGTGTTTGGATCAACCCCTTGGGGTGAAAAAATATAAGTGGGATGGGATATCTATTGACTTCATGATAGGTTTACCACATATTTCTAGGGGATATGATTCCATATGGGTGATCATTGATAGAATCACTAAGTATGTCCACTTCCTAGCTATCTAAGATAAGAGTTAATTAGAGAGCTTGGGATGCCTCTACATGCAGAAGATAGTTCGACTCCATGGAATTCCATAGAAGATAGTTTTAGATTGTGATTCTCGCTTTACATTCTAGATTTGGAAGCGATTACAGGACAATTTTGGGACCCAATTATGCTTGAGCATAGCGTTTCACTGAAAAATAGACAGCCAAACTAAGTGGACCATTCAGGTTCTAAAGGACATGTTGCGGGCTAGCATGTTAGACTCTAGCCATAGTTCGGAGGATCACCTACCACAGGTGGAGTTTCTGTACAAAAACTACAACCATTCCACCCTTGGTATGAAACCATTTGAGGATCTGTATGGACAAGCCTACGGGTCTCCACTTTGCTGGACTCACCCAGGAGATTTAGCACCATGGGGCCTAGATTTGATGAGATCTACTACATAGAATGTGAAGATCATACATGAGTGAGTGAATACTACACAAATACATCAGGAGTCTTATGATGACAAGCAGTGGAGGCCTTTAGATTTTGGGGAAGGAGACCATGTGTTCATTTAGGTTTCACATTGAAAGGGATTACGTAGATTTGGCTGGGGCAGAAAGCTATGTCTAAGTTTCATCATCCCTTTCTATATACTGTGTAGAGTTAGTGAGGTAGTGTACTTATTGTATCTAACACCATAATAGATCAGGTAAATGACATCTTATACATATCTTAGTTGAGGAGGAATGTGAAACACCCATCACACGTCATCGGCTTGGGCGAGCTAGACATCCAAGATGGAGTGACTTTTGTTGAGTACCCATTCGAGATCGAGGATCATGGGGAGAGGATCCTTCTTGGGTGATTGATTCCTTTGGTGTGTGTCTGGTGGAAGTACGATAATCTCTTGGAGAGAACATGGGAGTGGGAGAATTAGATTCTTTCTCAATGCCATCATCTATTTGAGTAGCCCTTGTTTTGGATTTTTAGGGACATAAATCCCCAAGTTGGGGAGAATGTAATGTCTTATATTTTCTGTTTATTATTTTTGGATATTATATGAATTATTTTCAACACAAGTTGCTAAGATGACATGTGATTCCTATGCCTAGTGTTCCTAGAAAAATAAAAAAAATATTAAAATATTTAATAGCACACATGTGTGGTTTTATTTAAATAGTTGAATAACTCTTAAATGGGTGCCCAAATAAAAAATATGAGGGTACTGTAGAGTTCAAAATACAGATTTTACCCTATGTGAGACCTAACTTTTTTATGCATGGGTCGTCTATAGAAAAAGTCACCAAGGACGTAACCAATTAGGAATATTACTAACATCATAGGTATTTATTATGTACCTGTATACACACACACATCCTCAAGCCCACAAAATGATGAAATTTAAAAAAACACTATGTAACAAATGCATACGTACAACCAAGACCCCACAACCAAAGTATAATAAGATGTAAACGAAAAGTAAATGGGGCCAAATACAATCCTAGTACAAAGAGTTTGTAACAGAAGTCTATCTGAAACCATTGAATTCTGACCAGCTACAAGGATGAGGACTACATCAAAGGTAAGATCCTAGAAAACACCTTGGTCTTCCTAGCTCCATTTATGCTCCACCCACTCCTAGTCCTCCTAGGACACCGTCAAAAGGGCCGCTATCTGCACAAGACCTGACATGTGCGGGAAAGCCCATGTAGGGTTGAGTATAACAATACTGAGTAGGACACCCTGAAAACACTAAACAAGAAGTACCAAGTAGTCATCTCAATACAAGATATAAAAAATATATGTATAAAAAATTCCAAGAAATAAATAGAACACCTAGATATACTCATGAGTGACACCATGCCATCAGGTGGTCATAACCAACCACCAACCACATGATTCCACTTGAAGTACGCTTGTTCTGGTAGAACTCACTCCTCGATCCATGATATCATCAGAGACACTCGATGAATATTTCTAGATCATTTGGTCCCCATCCATAGAGAATGAATTGGTCATGAAAGACTATGATACACAAACATAGGATCACACCCAGAACCATGGGGGGATTCCACAAACCTAATCTAGATCAACCCGCTGTGTAGGGATCATATGCTAATGATTCCACAAACCCTACTGATGTAGCCCACTAGATGGAGGATCAACGCTCTTCTATCAGTGGTCATACTAATTATACAAACTTCACTAGGTGTGATAGAGTATTGTACTCTAGTATTGGGGAGGGATACTGTAACTCTATCTCAGACTCAGCCCCTAGATGGGATTACAATCCAGTTATGTGGATGTAATATGATACTAAAACCCTGAGGAAAGGACCAAGGGAATTCTCTCAACCTATACTAGTCCAAACTAAATACCCACCATTGGTCTCAAAATTACCATCTCAATGTTAGGTTTTCAACGCCACAGATGGCTCATTGCTTGGATGCTCCATTTATAAGTTATGGACGTTTGAAACAGTAGGGGTCACTGTACCCATGGACTGATCATCACAGTCGGTCCACCTACTGCACTGACCTACCACTATGGTCGACCGCCATAGTCCAGATGCATGGTTGTTGCACCTATGGTCGACTATCGTGGTCATTGCACCCATGGATGCTCAAGTTGTCGCAGCCTTGTAATTGACCGTCGTGGTCGGCTGCCATCGAGCTCCACCCTAGATCTGACCCGGGTCCGACCCGGATTCAGCCCAGCCCACCGGCCTAACCCAATGTGTCAACCCGACCCGACCCATGTTTCCTGACCCATTTATTTGACCTAGTCCACCTGGCCAACCATTGTGTCCTACATGGTTCCACCACCACATCTTCCTCTGTCGGCCCCTTTGGGTCCCTGCATCTATCGTCGTACATAGCTTCACCGCCTACACCACTGTGGGCCGCTGGCTGCCCTTGCTGATGTTTCCCCCACTTCTTCGAGCCATCCCGTCTCCCCTAAATCCTAAAAAATGAAATGGTTGTAGATCCAAGCTCTTTTAGGACTCTCCATCATCGAACAATGCATCCTATTATCCGATCTTCTTACAAAACGGATCAAATTGGAATTCTTCATTATGCACCAAAAACATGAATTCAGGAATCATATGTCGTCCTAATCACTTTGTCTCCGACATCATTCCTCATTCGTTTCATAACAATCCTAGATCTGTGACATCAGATCACTACACCAAGAATCGGGAGTGCAAAAATCGATAGATTGGGGTATTTTGAACCTTGGGCCTACGAAGAATGCCCATGGTGAAACATGGAATTTGGAGAAGAAAATCACAATCAATCAAGAGGAATGAATCTTGATCAATGTTTGTGTTGATCATGATTTTTTGTCATTATAAAGACAAGCTGAAACCCTAAACATATTAACTAAAATAAATTCTCCCGTTAAAACTCCACAAATAAATCCATCCCACAAGAACGATCGATTCGTAGGATAATATGTTGGTGGATTAGACTACTTTCCTCATGGGAATCAAGAATAGCGAAGAACTGATTAAATAAAAATCCTTAAAAATATTTGAATCAATCCTTGACGAAGAACAAATCTGTGTCATTTTTGTTGTCATTGGTGAGATCCACAATTATTGTTGGCACACTGATCGATAAAAACTTGATTTGTCTGTGTTCATCCATGGAAGCTCATCCACTGGTTCCTCTATCAAATTCCCAAGTTATGAGGACAACCCTAAAATTTCGTTATAACTAGGTTTATAAAATATTTTATTAGGTCCCTGCATCATCAAATAAAAATTGATAAAATTATTTTATTTATTAATTATTTATGTTCGTGAAGAATTATTCACAAACGCCTCTCGCCGACAGAGGTTATGTCACGCCTATGGAAAAAAACTACATTATGAACCCAACAGTGGTCTCATATTTCCAATCCAAGTCCCCGTTCATGAGTTATTAGGATTTAAAAATAATTTTATTTTATTTAATCTATTTATTTACTTTTACGTCCTTGGTGAAATTTTCTACATGTGACTCGCACTGAAAAAAGTTAGGTTATGCCTAGGGTAAAACCACCATTCTAAACTCAATGGTGCCTGTAAATTTTCTATTTGAGCACCTATTTAAGAGTTATTCCACTTTATCAAGAAAACAGTGCATGTGTGCTATTAAATATTTTAATATTTTTTTAAATATTTTTTCTGGGCACACCGGTCATTGGAATCCCACACCGTCTTAGCGCCTAGTCTCAAAACCAATCTATATACTATTGAAAAATAATACATAGAAAATATGAGATGTTACATTCTCCCCACCTTTGGGCTTTACGTCTCTGAAAAGGAAAAAAGGGTTACTAAAACAGATGAGGGTAGTGAGCATGAATCTGAGCCTCTCACTCCCATGTGATCTCTTGGAGATTCCCATGCTACCACCAGACATGTACTAAATGAATCAATCACCTGTGAAGGATCCTCTCCTTCCTATCCTTGATCATCACTGGGTACTCAGAAAAGTTCACTACATCCTCAATGTCCATCTTGACCCAGTTAATGACGTGCAATGGATCATGCACATACCTCTTCAGTTACAACGCATGGAAGACATCATGTACCCGATATAAATATGGTGGTAGTGCCAAGTGGTAAGCCACCTCACCAACTCTACATAGTATCTGAAAAGTTTAGATAAACCTTGGTGATAGCTTGTCACCCTGACTAAATCTCTATAATCCCCATCAAGGTGAAACCTGAAGAAACACATGGTCTCCTTCCTCGAACTCTATAGGCATCCAGTGCCTGTCAACATAAGACTTATGATGGTTCTGCACATTATTCATCAACTCTTGGATGATATGAACCTTATCAGCTGTATATCACACTAACTTTGAGCCCGTGATTACTAACTCTTCTAGGTCAGTCTAGAAAAGTGGTGACCTGAAGGGTTGCCCATATAAAGCTTAAAATGGTGTCATATCATGGTGGAATGGTTGATATTATTGTATGAAAACTCCATCAATGGTAGGTGATCCACCCAACTATGTCCAAAGTCTAGCATGCAAGCCTACAACATCTCCTCTAGAACCTGAATGGTCCACTCAGTCTGGTTATCCATCTATGGTTGAAACATTGTGCTCAAGCATAATTTGGTCATGAATTCCTCTTTTAATCCCTTCCGAAAATAGGATGTAAAGCAAGCATCACGGTCTGAAATTATCATTGACGGAAATCCATGGAGTCAAACCATCTCCTGCACATAGAGGCGTCCCAATCTCTCTACTAAACTATTCTCTTTGATATCTAGGAAGTGGGCCGACTTGGTGAGTCAGTCAACAATCACCCCAATGGAATTGTGTCCCCTATACAAATGTGGTAAACCCATCATTAAGTCCATCGATATCCCATCCCACTTCCATTTTGGAACCTCAATGTGTTGATATAAACCTGCTGGAACCTGGTGCCCATCCTTCACATAAAGACAAGTAAGGCATAGAGAACCAATTCTATAACTCTGTTATTCATCCATGGTAACCAAAACTAGTGTCGAAGTTCCTGGAACATCTTCTCCACACCTTGATGTACAGACAAAGGAGGATGTATGAAACTCCCTCAAAACCTCCTCCCGTAATTCCATTGGTACTACTATGTTTCCTCTAAAAAGAATGATTTAATACCCACCTTTTGAATAACCATTAGGAGGATTCCATATATAAATATGATCACCTAAGGTCTCACAGTCGGTATCCCCAAGTTATACCTCCCTGACTCTCTATAAGATTGTAGGGGTGACAACCATCGACTAGAGGTGAGATGGTCCATCTCCATCCATAGAGGATAACTGTAATGAGGCTATAAAGTCTAATGACTCCTCCAAAAACTATGAACTGGATCTCATTTTGAGAGAATCTGTCACTACGTTCCCCTTCCAAGGAGTATATAAGTTATGGGTATTTTAGACGGAGGTGATGACTAGAGTTCCTCTAGGACTATGTCTTTGAGATTTTATATTCTCCTGGGAAGGGTGAGGTGGTGGAATATGTTATCAGTAACAGATCTAGTTCGTAGTTACAGAATGGGGCATTAGATCAGTTGGCCCCATTGTAGTTGTCCTTTATGGATGGATATTGAGCAGCTTACCTCCACCCGATGGTTGTCACCCCTCCACTCTTATAGAGAGTTAGGAAGGAAGAGCTTGGGGATACTGATTGTGAGACCTTACATGCTCATATTTCCACATGGCATTCTCCTAATGGATATTATCAATGTGGGGATGAAATTTTTCTTTCCAAGGGAAGAACTTTAGTACCAGTGGAATTGAGGGAAGAGCTTATGAAGAAGTTTCATGCATCCCCTTTTACAGTACATCCAAGTGTAGAAAAGATATACCAGGACCTCCAACACCTATTTTTGTGGAAAGGGATGAATAAAATAGTTACATAGTATGTTTCATTATGCCTTACTTATTAGCACGTATATGCCAAGAACCAGGTTCCAATGGGTTTAGCTCAATCCCTTGAGGTTCCAGAATGGAAGTGGAGTGGGATATCGATGGAATTTGTGATGGTTTTTCCATGTAAATATAGGGGGAACAAGGCCATTTTTGTGATCCTTGACAAACTTATCAAGTTATCCCACTTTCTAGATATTTGAGAGTAGAGTTAAGTACAGAGATTGGGATGCATCTACATATATGAGATTGTTCAACTCCATAGAGTTCCATCAACAATAGTTTTAGATCATGATGTTCTCTTTACATCCTGGTTGTGGAAGGGATTACAAGAGAAATTTGGGACCCAGTTAGGCTTGAGAACAATGTTTCACTCACATATAGATGGACAGACTGAGTGCACCATCTAGGTTCTAGAGGACATGTTGTGAGCTTTCATGTTAGACTTTATTCATAGTTGGAAGGATCACCCACAACTGTGAAGTTTTTGTACAACAACAACTACCATTAAACCATTGGTATGATACCATTAGAGGCTTTTTACAGGTGACCCTATAGGTCAACACTATGCAGGACTGACCTAGGAGTGTCAGCACTCATGGGATCAGAGTTAGTGTGAGCTACTATAATGATGGTTCAGATCATCTAGGAGTAGATGGAGACTACGATAGTGGTATTGGAGTTCAAGTAAGGATACCATGTGTTCTTTTTGGTTTCACCTTAATGGGAATTACAAATATTTAGCCAGGGTAGCAATCTATCTCTGAGGTTCATCGGCCCTTTCCAGATATTGGGTAGAGTTGGCGAGGTAGCGTACCTCTTGGATCTACCACTGCAATTTGATCAGGTACACGATGTATTACACGTGTCATATATTAGGAGGTGTGTGCATGACCAATTTCACGTCATCGACAGGGGAAAGCTGGACATCAAGGATGGGGAGAATTTTGCTGATTACCAAGTGGAGATCGAGGATCGGTAGGGAAGGAACCTTTATGGGTTCTCAATTCCTTTAGTCTATGTCTGTTGGTAGCACAGGAGTCTTCAGGAGATCACATGGGAGCAGGAGGCTCAAATTCATGCTCATTACCCTCATCAGTTTGAGTAGGTCATGTTTTGGATTTTTGGAGACTTAAATCCCCAAGGTGGGGAGAATGTAACATCTCATATTTTCTATATATTATTTTTAGATATTATATGGATTGATTTTGAGATCAGTTGTTGATATAGTGTGTGACTCTGATGCAGAGTATGCCTGAAATAAATGTTTGAAAATATTTAAATATTTAATAGAACGTGCATGATATTTTCTTGAAAATATTTAATAACTCTTAAATGGGGGTCTCAATAAAAAAATATGAGGGCATTGTTGAGTTCAAAATGGCATTTTTACCCTATATGCAACCTAACTTCTGTCAACGCTTGTCATATGTAGAAAAATTCACCAAGGACATAACCGTAAATAAAATAATTAAAAAATTTATTTTATTTTTAACGTGAATCCTAATAACTCATGAATGAGGACTCCGATTAGAAATATGAGACCACCATTAAGTTTATAATACAGTTTTTCCTTAGGCATGACATAACTTTTGTTGGTGTGAGGTGTTTGTGGAAAATTCGTCACAGACATAAATAAAAAATAAATCAAATAAATCTATTTATTTTTATTTAGTTGATGCAGTAACTAGTTTGTTTTAAATAAACCCTTTTGTTAGAAATCTAGGGGTATCCTCATATCCCTAGTGACTTTGTAGGATTGTTGGAGATATAACTAGAAAATTGTCTTAGGAGAATGATAAGGGATCAAGATCAGATCACAGATCGCTGCACCAATAGAATATTTCGAACTCATCAACGATGGAAACACAATCGTTCTTTGTTGAAAATTGATCCAACTTGAGGTAGGATATTTTTTATGTGGATTTCTTATATGTTCTTAAATTATGTTATGAACACAAATCAATCGATGAACAGATTGAGTTGAGGATCAATCACCTTGTAGGATGGGTTTAATTGTGGGTATTTATAAGGATAATTTCTTTTGGTTAATCTGTTGATGGTTTCAGAATGTCTTTCTAATGAAAATGAACCAATATATACATTAACATAGATCTATGCTCATTCCTCTTGATTTATATTGCTTTTCTCCTCTAATTGTTTGTTACACCATGGTCGTTATTCATTGGCCCAGGGTTCGACACTTCTCGATTAATAGATCGTTGCACACTCCTTTCATGGAGAAATGATATGATATTGTAGATCTGAGACTGGCACAACATGATGGAGGTACAATGATAGAGATGGATCAATTGAGATGACAGATGATTATAAAATTCACGTTCTTCAGCGCACAACAAAGAATGACGATTTGATCTGTTTTGCGAGAAGATCTGACAATGGGATGTATTGTTTGACAACAGTGAGGCCTGGATGAGACTAGATCTTTGAAAATTTCAATTTTTGGGTATTATAGGAGATGGTAAACCTCGCAAAAACATAGGTGGTGGAAGTTATCTTAGGTGGTGGTGCACGGCGGCGTGCGATGGAGCCCCATGTGGCGGCGGACACAGGGAAGCATTGGGGCCGGCAGAGGTGGATGCGGTAGGGAGCCGGTGGGGTTGGCTAAGAAGGATGTGGCAGTGGCACCGCTTGGGATGCGGTGGTGGGCCAGGTGGGATGGGTCAGGAAGATATGCCATGCCATATGGTCTAGGTTGGGTCGGTGGGTTGGGTCAGGCCGGTGGGCTGGGATGGAACTGGGTTAGACCTAGGTCAGATTCGGGGCACCCAGGGCGAACCCCAGTGGCAGCCAACCATGACGATCAACCACGGGTGTATTGATCATGTGACTGGACCATGGGTGGTCGACCATGATAGTCATTCCACAGGCGTAGTGACCCCTGTAGTTTCAAATTCCCATAACTTCTAAACGAAGCATCAAATCGACGAGTTGTCTATGGCGTTGACACCCTAATGTTGAAAATATCATTTTGAGACCAATGGTATGATTTTATCTTATACCATTATAAGTTGATATCATTCCCTTGGACGGTTCTTCTAGGGTTCAGTGCGACATTACATCCACATCTCTAGATTATAATACTCTCTAGAGGTCGAGTCTTAGATAAAGTTTTAGTATCCCTCCTTGAGACTGGAGTGTGATCCTCTATCACCCCTAGTGGAGTTTTTGGAATCTGTGTGACCTCCGTGAGTAGGGAATTGATCCATAATCTAGTGGGCCACATTGGTAGGGTTTGTGGAATCATTGGCATATGATCCCCTATGTAGTGGTTGATCGAGATTGGGTTTGTGGTGTGACACAACAGTTCTTAGTGTGATATATTATCTATGTATCATAGTCATTCTTGACCAATGCATTCTATTTGGATGAGGCCCAAATGAGATAGACCTCTCCATTGAGTGTCTATGATGATATCATGGTTCGAGGAGTGAGTTCTCCCAGAATGAGCATACATCAAGAAGAATCCTCTAGTTGTCAGTTGGTTATGACCGCCTGATGGAATGGTGTTTCTCCCGTGTATATCTAGGTGTTCTCTTTCTCTCTTGGCATCTGTTATATATATAGATTGTTACATATTTTATTGATCTGGATAATTTTTTATTGATGCTTAGTGTTTTTGGGGTGTTCTAATGAGTATTTTTTACTCACACCTGCACAGCATTTTCACATACATGTCGTGTCTTATGAAGATGTCGCACTTTTTAAAGTGTCCTAGGAGGACCGGGAGGGGGTGGAGTATAGTTGGAGCTGGGCAGACCGAGGTTTTTACTGGGATCATACCTTTGAAGTAGTCCTCTCCCTTAGAGTAGGTTGTACTCTTTATAGTTTTAATTGGAATTGTGTACGTACTCTTTGTGGTGGTCTTGTATTTGGATCTATTTACTTTCCAATAATTTCACTATTGTACTATGGTTATTGGATCTTAGTTGTATGTATTCTCCCTTCAGTTGTTTTTACATTTCATCATTTTGTAGCTTGGAGATGTGTGTGCGTACAAGTACTTTAGGATAATTCATCCCATTGGGGTATATACCTACTCGGTGCTAGTCACTTGGTCTTGGCCTATTTGAGGTGAGCTTGGGGTAGTCGCAGCATGGGACCCTCTAAGACAGGTCGTGATAGAAGTAAAACCTTGAAAAGACCATAACATTGATGTGAAAATAAATCAATGAATATATAATGTGTGTCAAATTTAAATACACATATAACAAGTATAAATACATAAATATATAGCAAAAATTTCATTACATGCATAATCTTATAATATTAATGACAATGAGGAAGTAATATAACTCAATGAAAAAGAATTGAGTTATTAAATTTATTTACCACTTGGTAACATTTAACTCAAATCACCTTAGAAGAAATAATTCAAATTGAAACAAAAAATACAATGAAGATAAAATAATTCATGGTATAATATGTCAAAATGGGAGGTAGATACATGACACAAAATAATTTAAGTGGTGAAAATGGTGTACGCCGCATGAAAAGAAAAGTAAGACAAGAATCCATTAACTTGGGTTTCCATTCGAGTGAACATTATTTAACCTCCAATATAATGGGTTTAAGAATGTTAATAACTTATACCATAACCATAATCATTGGTATAATATCATATATTATCTTCTTATAATATATTATTATGCTTTTTTAATAATCTTTTATCATTTTCATCATTTTGGGTGTTAATCACCTAGTTTCTCAAGTATGATTTGAATTGTTATTTGTTGTTCCTATTACATTGATCACAATTTCATCATATATATAATTTAAAAAATTATGTAATCATCATATATATTCAGTATATATGTATTTATAATAATCCATAACATTTTGGAGATAAGAAATGAAATGCACCGTTCATGGAGATGGTAGACCATACGTACGCCAGAATGCTACATTCATTTCTTTATCGTATTAAAAAAATTAAAAGTAAATTATTTATATATATATTATAATTAAATTATCATATATATGTCATATATGTCACATATTTTTATTAAAACCATCCATTATACATTCCATGTAGTGTGATTGAATCATATTGCTTTGAGGAGGCGGTAGTCCACACATCCTCAAATGATGTTATCATATTTACATAAAAAGGAAAACATAAGGGTATCTGTTATATAAAAACTATAGAAGTATAAATAAAATATAAATATCATATATAAAATATATAAACAATGTTTCTATACTAATTCTCAACCACAGTATGTGGTAAAGGAAAAATGAACAATCATAGTTTCATGAGGCAGTAGTTCGTCGTACACAAATGGTAAGTTCATTACCCATTTGATGGAAGTGTGTTTTGGTTAAAGTGGAAATATTAACATAAAAACATCTTAGTATATTTATTATACTAGTTTTTTATATAATTATGCAATAAGGTGAATTTAATGAGGAAAGAAAGAAATAAAACTAAAGTGATCGCTGAAGAAGGTTACCACTTTTTCGGGTAACTCTTTTTGGTTTTCACCAAAGGACTTTCTGGGATAAATTAATTCCAAAAGTTGTACTTAGAGGATTAGGGTAGTTATGTTGGGAGATTATTGGAGAAAATTTTTGTCACTCTAAAGGTCTTGATATGTGTGAATAAGTGTGACAGGTAAGTGTATTTTTATAGTGTAGGAGGAGTGGAATTATTGTAATGTTTTGAAAAGGGAATCCCTGTAAAGACGTGGAAATTTCAAGGAAATTTTTTTCTTAATTTTCTTTGGAATTTTACAAGAACGCAGTTTCTAACGGCGCCTGATTCTGAGGCCCGGTGTGCCCGGAATCAATTTCCGAAGTTTAGCTCGGGTACATTCAGTGAATGAACGAGAGGGTTTTTCTAACGTTTAAACCGGTGCTCGGAATCGAATTCTGTGGTCACCGATGGATTCGTAGCGCCGGTAATTTCTTAAGAAGATCTTTTTCGGAGTTGCATTTTCATGGGAGGAGTTGTTAAAAATTTGTGGAAGATAAAATAAAAATTGAGTTACAATTTTTATTTCTTTAAAGTAGTTATATCCTTTGAGTGGAAGTTAGGGAACTACCCATGAGAGGTTAAGAGGGTGGTGGGGCCCACATGAGACCCTAACCCACCCTTGAACTTTCTATAACCCCCTTGACCTCCCATAACTCACCTCCCACTTAAATATTGTAACTCCACTTTAACTTAAGTGACTCCTCTCCTCATCACCTCCCACATTAATTCATGCCACCTAAACATTAATTAATTTGACAAGTCAAGATCAATTAATTAAGTGTGTTGGTTTTGAATTTTATAATTTTGAATTCATGGCATGGGTAAATAAAATAAGGTGGAGCCTTATTTTATTTTGGTTAGAGATGTTGTGTTAAGAGAAAGGGAAGAGAGCATTTGAGTTTTGAAGAACTTCCTCCTCCGAAGAAGAACGCTTCATCTCCTTTGTTGAAGAACGTGAAGAACACCGAAGCTTCGACGAAGAACGTCGTCTCATCTTGCACCTTCTCTCCACGTCGACGGAAGCGAGACGCCGCATTATTCATCGGGCGATCACCAATGAAGTGCCTTCTCCTCTTCTTCCTCCGCGTCAAGGGAGGAGACACCACCGCGGGGAACGTCGCCATTGACGACGACTCACTCTCTGACGTCAACATAATCAGCACCGATCTTCCGCGATGTCCGATCACCGCGACGCTTGCCTCTTCCGCGGCTCGACGACGTGTGACGTCTTTGCAATAAGGTGTTTGGTTTTCATGTCGGGTATAATTTTAGACGTTCTTCGATATTAATGGCCAATTGTTATCAAAATAATGGAGGAGGTCGGACCACACAAACACGGTCGAACCTCCTCCCCTTTTTATTTTGTTGGTTATCTACGTGGCATGAAATGGAAGCGACGCAGTGTCGTCGCACTGTGCGGGAATTTAGAGAATCCCGACGAAGAAGCGCGGCGCCGTCGTGCCGCGCCTTTGAGGTCGAACGAATCCGCGGTCGGAGTCAGGCTGCGGAGAAGGGGCACGGCGACGTCGCGCCGCGCCGGAAGACCACGAAGATGGCGCATTTTTTTATTTGATGTGCGGATTGATGGACGACGACAATCAAGGCCGCAAGGTAATTTTGAATTCCTTCGCAGTAAAGATCGGGTCCCGGGAGGACTGTTGGTGAAGGCGGCATGCGAAACGGACCTCTAGAGCGCGTCTGGTGGTCCGTAGAAGGCGGCGGTGGCGCGCCGCCAGAGCAAACCGCCGCGGCTGAGCCGCGGCGGAGGTACGTGAACCGAAACGGCCAGGTCGTTCCGAGTTTGAGGCGGCGCAGCTTTAAGCTGCGCCAAGTTGACAACCGGGGGGGTTTGTAAACCCCCGCACCCGTCACGCCGCGCCAGCGCGAGGCCAGCCGGCTGCCCAGGCCGGGCCGGGCCGCACAGGCCGGGTCGGGCCACGCCCCGCCAGGCCGGGCTGACCCAGGGGGTTGGGCCGGGTCGATCCGGGCCCAGACCCCCCGTTTTCGGACCTCTTTCGGGCTTTCACCCATATCTTGAGCTTCAGACCTCCGATTTATGCACCGTCAGTGGCGATGCAACCCTTGGATCGAGACGGTCATTTAGGTATATCACACTCAAGGTTTCGGAGTACTTTGGGTTCAGCCGGGTTGGTTCACACACGAAACCAACCGGACCCTCAGAGCGGAAACACGTATATCTTGAGCTCCAGATGTCTGATTGACACGCCATCTGTCTCGTTGAATTCCTCTTGATGAGACGGAACTTTTGTCATACGTTTCCTGAGTTTTGGTTGCTGTTGGAAAGTGGTCGGGTTGGATTGTACCTGAAATCCAACCGGGCCCCAGGAACCGAAAAGCTGATATCTTTCAGACCGGACGTCCATTTGACGAACCATCAGCGGCGTTAGTGATCACGTTGAGAAACGGTCCCTATGAGTATACCCTATGAGAGTTTGGGGTACAGTTGAGATACGGCCGGGTTGGTTCGCTCACGAAACCAGCCGGCCCCCTGGGACGAAAAGGCTAATAACTCACAGACCAGGCATCTGATCGACGCGTCGTCTGTTGCGTTGATACCCCTATGACGAGGCGGTCCTTTGAGATACTTCTTCGTGGGACTTTGAGATACTTGGAGTATCGACCTGTAGCTCATGGAGCGAACCCTCCCAGAGACGAGCGTGCGGAGTACGGAGACTGTGTAGCCGACTGAAACCTGATGACTGCTTGACCGACTCAACTTGTAGTGAGTTGACTAGCCCAGTGGACGGAGCACTACTTTGTTTGGGTGCAGACCCATGGCGGACGGAGCACTACCTGTGTGACAGTGCAGACTCGCGGTACTCGTCCGGAGAGTACCTCTGCAGGCTGCTAGGGGGTGTGCACTACTGTGTTTGGGTGGCATACCCCGGCGGGAAGCACTACTATGTTTGGGTGGCTGACCCACGGTACTCGACAGGAGGAGTACCTCAGCAGTCTTAGGTTAGTGAGTAGTACCTCGGAGTCATGACAGGACCACTGTACACTCCAGAGACGGGGCTCTTCAGCAGTTACGGTTTCGATAATGAAAAATCCTGGTTTGAGCTGATTCTGTGACCTTTGTGTTTACCTCTTGATTGAGATGGGTCACTTGATAACTTAGGTATATGTATGGGCATATACATGGGTAGTGGTTATCCGTTGTTTTCATAATCTTTGTGTTTCCTCATGATTGAGATGGGTTACTTGATAACTTAGGTATATGTATGGGCATATACCTAAGTAGAGGTTATTTGTTGAGATCTTCTTTGTGGTTATCCTTGTTGGTTTTAGTGAGACCTTGAGGGTCTCAGGGTACCTACTGAGTATATTTATACTCACCCATGCACGGGCTATGCCCGCACCTCATTGTGTTGGTTGAAGATGACGGGCAGTGCTGACGAAGGCCAAGTGTTCGAGGACTGGACGGTACCCGGAAGTGGAGTACACGACGATTCAGTATCCGGAGGTGGACTTCACAACAAGACGACACTTGGAGGAGGTTGATAGGCAAGAGCGATGTGGAGACTATCTATACCTACCCTTCAGGTAGGATCTGTGGGAGACGATCCAGGAGCTGCGCTAACTGTACCTACCCTTTAGGTAGGATCTGTGGTGGACGATCCAGGAGCTGCGCCATCTGTACCTACTCTTCAGGTAGAACCCGAGGACGACGACCTAGGAGCCGCTTCCGTTCTTCCAGCTGTTGTCTTTTTCTGTTGTACTTTTTTTCATTTGTAGTTGTACTTTCAGTTGGGTTTGTATTCTGGCCCATTTACTTTCAGCACTTCTCTTATTACTTAGTGTTTTACTTCCGCTTTTACTCTGTGGTGTTTTGATTACTTTTATAAAGGAAATGCCTTCCCAGTCATCGGGATTTACGCATTTGGTGCTAGTCGCTAGCCCCTGGCCTCTGGAAGGCGGGCTTGGGGTAGTCACGGCATGGGCCCCGAGGATGGGTCGTGACAAATTGGTATCAGAGGAGTCGGTTCTACCGCAGAACTTATAACTCTGATATTTTATTTATGTGAAGCAATAGTGTTAAGGGTACCGAGTGTGGTCTTCTGTTTATGGAGTCCAGTGTTGGTGCGGGCAGCCGACGTATCCATACACCAGGACCCTGTCAACTGATTTCCGACTTTGTGCACGAAAACACTGATTGCGTGTGTGTTTCGAGAAGTTTTATTTAAATATCAGCTTAAACCAGGTCATCTCACTAGGTATAAATCATTTGACCATGTCACGTTGTTTCTTTCAGGATGCCTCCCCACAGACGTCCAGCTAGAGCCCTGAGAGTTGTTCGTATTGACAGCCTGCTGAGCGACGTGGCGTCAGTACAGGGCTCTATTCCAGTTGAGGCACCAGCGGAGGCAACAGTGGTACTACTACCTTTTGGGCCACTAATGCCACCATCCCCAGCAGTAGAGGGTTCACGTAGCTTGAGCGCACTGCACGAGTTCCAGTGCCAGAGGCCACCCATGTTCAGGGGAGAGACGGACCGGCAGGCGGCTGAGGATTGGCTGGAGGCTGTGGTGAGAGACTTCAGGCTAGTGGGGATGCCAACAGACTTCATGGTGATCTTTGCTGCCAGCCTTCTTCAGGAAGTAGCAGGCATAGAGGCAGAGATAGAAGAGCAGCATGTGGTGGTGTACGTTTTAACATACTACAACCACCCGCCTTAGTTGTCTACGCCAGGCGCAGGGAGCTGGAGGGTAGGGGAAGAGAGTAGCTGCGTGCGGTCAGGGAGAGTGACCCAATGGCTCTAAGAATGATTCAAGGGATAGTATGTGTCCACTACTAACTGCCGTAGTAACAGACGTTGATATGAATCATTCATTCCTTCCACGAATCTTATCCCATACCTAGAGTTTCCGGTAAGCCGTGGACTTGACCCTCACATCTGGAGATACCTTGGGAGGAGACTCGATAATCACACTTACGCCGACGGTGTGGTCAGACCCTCGAGGTGAGAGTTTCGGTTGGAATCTCTTGGTGGCAGCGTCGAGGCCTTACGACGTTGGTTTGAGTATGGACTAGGAAATCACAGTTCATACACAAATTGATGGTATTAGGCAATAAGGTTTTGGTTTAACTACGAATTCGGGATGGGTTTTCCTTGGTCGATGGAAAGGAAACCCCAGGAGGCACAGGATAAATTCATTCACAGGAGGGTGCGACCGATCACTCTTGAGTCGGTCAACCTTACCCTCGTGGTAGTAGTCATTTTGAGTTTTAGTTCTATCAGGAATTGGAGACCTCTAGAGTTCGAGGATGGCGACCACGTTTTCTTAAGAGTCTCACCTCGACGTGAAATTACGGAGACGTGGCCGAGAAAACAAGTTATCTTCAAGGTTCAATGGACCTTTCTAGGTCCTCAGCAGGGCAGGCGAGGTGGTTTACCACTTGACCCATCCACCTTAGTTACACCGGGTGCATGAAATCATCCACGTACCTCGGCTGAGGAGATACGTGCATGATCCTTCACACATCACCGACCTCAGGGAGTTGGATGTCGATGACAGGGCGACTTGCGCGAAGATTCTAGTGGAGATCGAGGATCGATAGGAGCGGGTCCCACATGAATGATCGATTCCTCAGGTGCATTTTCACTAACAGCACAGGAACCTCCAGGGGAGCACCTGGGAGCGGAAGGCTCAGATGCATGCTCAGTACCGCTTTTGTAACCCCAGTTTTTGTTAAAGCTTTACGGGGACGTAAATCCCTGAGGTGGGAGTAATGTAAAGACCCGGAAATTTCAAGGGAATTTTTTTCTTAATTTTCTTTAGAATTTTACAAGAACGCAGTTTCTGACGGCGCCTGATTCCGAGGCCCGGTGTGCCCGTAATCAATTTCCAAAGTTTAGCTTGGGTACGTTTAGTGAACGAATGAGCGGGTTTTTCTAACTTTTAAATCGGTGCTCGGAATCGAATTCCGAGGGCACTGATGGATTCGCAGCACCGGTAATTGCTTAAGAAGATCTTTTTCAGAGTTGCGTTTTCATGGGAGGAGTTGTTAAAAATTTGTGGAAGATAAAATAAAAATTGAGTTACAATTTTTATTTCTTTAAAGTAGTTATATCCTTTGAGTGGAAGTTAGGGAACTACCCATGAGAGGTTAAGAGGGTGGTGGGGGCCACACGAGACCCTAACCCCCCTTTATCTTTCCATAAACCCCTTGACCTCCCATAACTCACCTCCCACTTAAATACTGTAACTCTACTTTAACTTAAGTGACTCCTCTCCTCCTCACCTCCCACGTTAATTCATGCCACCTAAACATTAATTAATTTGACAACTCAAGATCAATTAATTAAGTGTGTTGGTTTTGAATTTTGTAATTTTGAATTCATGGGATGGGTAAATAAAATAAGGTGGAGCCTTATTTTATTTTGGTTAGAGATGTTGTATTAAGAGAAAGGGAAGAGAGCATTTGAGTTTTGAAGAACTTCCTCCTCTGATGAAGAACGCTTCATCTCCTTTGTTGAATAACGTGAAGAACACCGAAGCTTCGAAGAAGAACGTCATCTCATCTTGCGCCTTCTCTCCACATCGAAGGAAGCGAGATGCCGCATTCTTCATCGGGAGATCACTGACGACGTGACTTCTCCTCTTCTTCCTCCGCGTCAAGGGAGGAGACACCACCGCGGGGAATGTCGCCATTGACGACGACTCACTCTCCAACATCAACAGAATCAGCACCGATCTTCTGTGACGTCCGATCACCGCGACGCTTGCCTCTTCCGCGGCTCGACGACGTGTGAGGTCTTTGCAAAGTAGGGGTTTGGTTTTCATGTCGTGTATAATTTTAGACGTTCTTCGATATTAATGGCCAAATGTTATCAAAATAATGGAGGAGGTCGGACCGCACAAACACGGTCGAACCTCCTCCACTTTTTATTTTGTTGGTTATCTACGTGGCATGAAATGGAAGCGACGCAGTGCCATCGCACCGTGCAGGAATTTAGAGAATCCCGACGAAGAAGCGCGGCACCATCGTCCCGCTCCTTTGAGGTCGAACGAATCCGCAGTCGGAGTCGTGCCGCGGCGAAGGGGCGCGGCACTGTCGCGCCGTGCCGGAAAACCACAAAGACGGTGCGTTTTATTATTTGACGTGCGGATTGATGGGTGATGACAATCGAGGCCGCAAGGTAATTTTGAATTTCTTCGCAGTAAAGATCCGGTCCCGGGAGGACTGTTGGCGAAGGCGGCATGCGAAACGGACCACCGGAGAGCGTCCGGTGGTCTGTAGAAGGAGGCGGCGGCGGCGGAGGGACGTGAACCTGAACGGCCGGGCCGTTCCGGGTTTGAGGCGGCGCGACTTTAAGCCGTGCCAGGTTGACAACCGGGGGGTTTGTAACCCCCCGCACCCGTCGCGCCGCGCCAGCGCGAGGCCAGCTGGCTGCCCAGGCCGGGCCGGGCCGCCCAGGCCGGGCCGAACCGCACAGGCCGGGCCGCGCTGCGCCCAGCCATACCCCGCCGGGTCGAACCCGGACCCGGGTCGGGTCGACCCGGTTCGGGCCGACCGAGGGGGGTTGGGCCGGGTCAGTCTGGTCCCAAACCCCCCGTTTTCGGTCCTCTTTCGGTCTTTCACCCATATCATGAGCTGAAGACCTCTGATCGATGCACCGTCAGTGGATATGCGACTCTTGGATCGAGACGGTCATTTCAGTATATCACACTCAAGGTTTCGGAGTGTTTTGGATTCAGCCAGGTTGGTTCGCACACGGAATCAACCGGGGCCTCGGAGCGGAAACACTTATATCTTGAGCTCCGGACGTCAGATTGACGCGACATCTGTCTCGTTGAATTCCTCTTGATGAGATGGAACTTTTGGCATACTTCTCTTGAGTTTTGGTTGCTGTTGGAAAGTGGTCGGGTTGGATTGTACCCGAAATCCAACCGGACCCCTAGAACGGAAAAGCTGATATCTTTCAGACCGGACGTCCATTTGACGAACCGTTAGCGGCGTTGGTGATCACGTTGAGAAACGGTCCCTATGAGTATAACCTATGAGATTTCGGGGTACAGTTGAGATATGGCTAGGTTGGTTCGTTCATGAAACCAACCGGGCCCCTAGGACGAAAAGGCTAATAACTCACAGACCGGGCGTTTGATTGACGCGCTGTCTATTGCGTTGAGACCCATATGACAAGGAGGTCCTTTGAGATACTTCTTCGTGGGACTTTGAGATACTTGGAGTATCGACCTGTAGCTCGTGGAGCGGACCCTCCCAGAGACGAGCGTGCGGAATACAGAGACCGTGTAGCCGACTGAGACCTGACCACTGCTTGACCGACTCGACTTGGAGTGAGTCGACTAGACCAGTGGACGGAGCACTACTTTGTTTGGGTGCAGACCCATGGCGGACGGAGCACTACCTGTGTGATAGTGCAGACCCGCGGTACTCATCCGGAGGGTACCTCTACAGGCTACTAGGGGGTGTGCACTACTGTGTTTGGGTGGCATACCCCGACGGGAAGCACTACTGTGTTTGGGTGGCTGACCCGCGGTACTCGACAGGAGGAGTACCTCAGCAGTATTAGGTTAGTGAGCAGTACCTCCAAGTCGTGACAGGACCATTGTACACTCCAGAGACGGGGCTCTTCAACAGTTACGGTTTCGATAATGAAAAATCCTGGTTTGAGCTGAGTCTATAACCTTTGTGTTTACCTCTTGATTGAGATGGGTCACTTGATAACTTAGGTATATGTATGGACATATACCTGGGTAGTGGTTATCCATTGTTATCATAATCTTTGTGTTTCCTCATGATTGATATGGGTTACTTGATAACTTAGGTATATGTATGGGCATATACCTAAGTAGAGGTTATCTGGTGAGATCTTCTTTGTGGTTATCCTTGTTGGTTTTAGTGAGACCTTGAGGGTATTAGGGTCCCTAATGAGTATCTTTATACTCACCCCTTCACGGACTATGCTCGCACCTCGTTGTGTTGGATGCAGACGACGGGCAGTGCTGACGGAGGCCGAGTGCTCGAGGACTGGACGGTACCCGGAAGTGGAGTACAGGACGAGTCAGTATTCGGAGGTGGATTTCACGGCGAGACGACACTTGGAGGAGGTTGACAGGCAAGAGCGATGTGGAGGCTATCTATACCTACCCTTCAGGTAGGATCTGTGGGAGACGATCCAGGAGCTGCGCTAACTGTACCCACCCTTCAGGTAGGATCCGTGGTGGACGATCCAGGAGCTGCGCCATCTGTACCTACCCTTCAGGTAGGACCCGAGGAGGACGACCCAGGAGTCTCTTCTGTTCTTCCAGCTGTTGTCTTTTTCTTTTGTACTTTTGTTCAATTGTAGTTTTACTTTCAGTTGGGTTTGTATTCTGGCCCATTTACTTTCAGCACTTCTCTTTGTACTTAGTGTTTTACTTCCTCTTGTACTCTGTGGTGTTTTGTTTACTTTTATAAAGTCAATTCCTTCCCAGTCAACGGGATTTATGCCTTTGGTGCTAGTCCTCAGCCCCTGGCCTATGGAAGACGAGTTTGGGGTAGTCACGGCACGGGCCCCGAGGACGGGTCGTGACAATCCCCCCACGTTTTTCTAATGAAAAGTGGGTCCCATAATGAAAAACATTATATGCAAGGGAGTATATTGGATAAATATGAATATAAAATTGACTTTTTATAAGTTTATAGGTCATTTTAGTTCTTAAATTTATGGTTTAGTCCCTTGTTAAGCTAATTTTTCTCTTAATCATTGTAATTAAGTTTAATTAATTTCACTAATCCTTTTGGTCAAAAAATAAGTTGAAATTATTAGAAATTATATATTATTATTATTATAAATATGGAATTCATTTTTTAAAATTACAATAACAGAAGTGGCGGAAATTAATTTAAAAATAATCTTGCAGACGGGATGACAATGTGGGTTTTTAATGTAAAAAAAATCAAAAGTTTTCTAAGTTTTCATATCTAATTTTAAATTAAAATTGATTAAAATGAAATAAATTTTATTAATTTATATAAAATAAATCTAATTAAACTTTAAAACTAATCAAAAATATAATTTATCCTTATAAATAAATTAGATGAAAAAATAGTTTTGAGTTAAAATTCTGTATTTTTTACTATTCATCAAAAAATGAAACTTCACAGAAAAATATCAAAGATCTCTCTTAACATAATTTTTATGTTTATATTTCAAAATATTATTTTTATTTTTACATATAAAATTTATAAAAGTGTCAAAATTGTATTTTATAAAGGTTCGCATTAAAAGGCGGTAAGAGTGCCTTTAGAAAAATATTGATTTTTATACTTAACATTGGGTTTGTTCTTATATTGTGCCTATAAAATTTATTGAATGGATATAAAATATATTTTATTAAATATATATATAATATATATTTCATTAATATCCTTCACTAACTTTACTTAATTTAATTTATTATGATAAAACACCTTTGGGAGCATAAAAATAAAATTATTTCCTTTACATTCAATAAGTTTATATTTTCATTTTAAATTAATTGGCAACCAATAAATTCATATTATATATATGTAAAATATAAATTTTTATATGGTATTTAATCTTATTCATAACCTCTAATTTAATGTCTAGGTTATAAATTATTATATTAAATAATAACAGTTTAATAATATATTATTTCTCGGTAAAACTTGGTCTTGAGTGTCACGTAATCCCTTAAAGAAACTTTTTGTTGTGTGTGGCATAAACTAACTCATTATCATGTGAATTTAAAGATATATCATAGATTAATTTTATTTAAAATATTAAATATACTATAAATTCTTGGGATATTATATTCCCTTACGCACTTGGTGTTGTGTGTCATACACGCTATCAAATACAATGTTATTACTTTAGAATTTTAGGGCATTAAATTATCCCCACAATAAATAAATTTCATAATCAGAATTTAAACTAAATATTTTTAAAATATTGTTTGTTATTTCCTATGTTTAAATCGCACATCAAGATACTGTTTCGTAAAACATCCTCTAGAAAAGAGAGAATGGGAGTTAAAAAGGTCACATGGACTAACATAAAACTATATTCTTACATTGGGGAACATTAGTGTCAAAAAGAATTAAGGTATTAGGACAACATTTTTTAATCATTTTTTTAATATTGGGTAATTATTTTTCTACCTTGATATATTTCAATAAACACAATTTTCATCCTTTGTTTTTTATTTTATCAATTTATAATTTATCCATTACTTCCCGAAATGGATATCCAAAAATTATCTTTGATGTTGACAGCACTAAAATACATGTTTAATGGATCGTAAAGCCCATAAAATAGTGAAAAGTATTTCTATTTGTCAATAGCTATTCTCCAAATACAATATGGTTAATAGATTAATCTCTAAGACTCAAAATTAACACTACTAGTTCATAATTAATATTTATTTTTCAAAAAAAATTAACTAAAAAAATTACACATTAACTCAATCATAACTTAGGCTAGTGGTAGGCATGAAACCCTTATCATCATTCAGTCATGGGTACAAGTCTCACAGAATTGATGAAGTTGATGGGTTGTCACCTGGTATATAGGTTGTCCTTTTCTAAAACTAAATCAATATAATTTCTAAAATAAATATGATGGAGATCCTTGAAATGAGGTTACTTACTAAATAACCATTTTAACTATGGTTTACAATATAACCTCCATAAATAAATACTTTATCTATTTATTTCCACATATTTCTTTCCTTGGTCTAATGTTTAACATATTTCATTCATTGTCATGATATATTCAAATCTTTTATACCAGTTTTTAAAGAAAATGTGAATTATCCTAAGAAGATCTCCTAATAGTGTCAAACCAGGTGCACAGAAAGGCCTATGGTCATATACTAGGTTACACTCAAGTCAGCCCTGATGCACCTTTTCAAAGTTGTTACCCCTAGGTACATCTATTCCAGAATCATGTCCACTTGTAGTATCTAGATAGGGATGTATTTCTAGGAAAACCACACAATATCTATCTAACTAAAATTCTAGGATGTTCTTATATACTTATCCTCAAATTCTACCAAAGGGTTATTCTATCTAATATATGTTTCTATAAATCTAGTTCCAAAGGTTTCTACTAAACTTGATCTTATACCTACTATAGTGCATTGAATGCAGTAAGCCTAGATCTAGTGTCATGATACCACTACATTGGCATAAGATACAAGTAAATCATGTCTCAAAGGACTGAAACATTTAGTATTCTTGGTAAACCATATACATACATGAGTCTTTCTTTATAAATTATTTCACTAATTAAAACAAAAAAATACTTTCAAGGATAATAACTTTATTCCATCTAGTATATCCTTTCATATCTTTCTTATTGTACTTCAGAAAATCCTGGGGAAAGGAAACATAATAAGGGTGAGCTTAAATGCTCATTAAGGTTAAAGTACAGCAGGAGAATTAATGAATCAATGAGAATAGTAAATATAGAAAAGTAAATAACTGAAAATAGATTCCATTTAATCAATAAACTGATAAGGAAGTTCATAAATAATATGGAAAGTTAAATAATTGAAAACACATGCCATTTAAAATAACTGGAAAATGAATAATTAATATGCAAAGTTAAAAAACTAAAACACATGCCATTTAATCAATAAAATGAGAATGAAATGAATCCATAGATTTTTTCATAGTGAAAATATCATGTATAATAATGAATTCAATGCTTAATTATTAGACATTGTGTATATGGAACATGAACCACTACCATTAGGACCTTTCACAATATGGTTTCAGTCTATGGGTATAAACCTATCTAATCTGATTGGAAACAAACTCTAAGAGTTTTATGCTAACTTATTTCATATCATGAGACTACTAAAGCATCTATGAGCTTACTTTAATCATTCCCCAACATTTAGGGCTTTCATTAATCGGTCCCTAGCCCATATAGTGCATGTCCACAACATTCCTCATATATCTAATAAATAATGTGCCTTATCAAATACTCGTATTGAGTAAAGGATATAGATTTATCAACATTTCCCCATTCAATCAAATAACTCTCATAGTAAACAACGTATGTAAAAATTATATATGATTTAGGAAATAAACATATCTATGATAAATGATATGGATAATTAGGGTAAATTCATTGTTCAATGATCATAAGTAATTGAATATTTCAAGGTGACTATAAGGAATCAAGGAAGTGAATATAAATATTATGCTTGTCCAAATCAATCAAAAACCATCTAGAGGAAGAAAAAGTATGGAATCAATACAACATATCCCAAGTTGAGTAAAAAAAATAAAGTGGTGTTATTGATGATGAATATAAAGACTATAAAAAGATATTTTAAAAACATTCTCCAGGAAAATATCCTTTTTATTTTTAAAAACATTTTGAAAAGAATTTTATTTGGAAATAACATTTAAATTAATTTTCATTAAAAATTAACCATTGAAATTTTCAAAGTAACCTTTGAATAAATAATGGTAGGTAAATTGGTACTTTTCATACATGGTTAAAATAACATTCCTTTTTCACTGTAAAATGGTTAAAAAGTGTCTTGTTGGGAAAAAGATAAGAATATTCCTTCAAAAACATCTATAAAATACAGAAAAGGTAAAAATTTATTTAATAAATAATTTCTTAAAGCTTAAAAACCTTTTTGAAAACCTTTTTATAAAACAGGTCTTTTATAAGAAAACAGGTTCTCTGACTAAAGAGAGAAATAAAGTCGGGTTTTCTTAAAAATGTTTTTTAAAAACATTTAAGTGCCAAAGAGTGGGAAAAAGTTACTATTTATTATAAAAGTTCATGAATAACCAGGTGAGAATAAAATTAAATGGTATTGTAGAAAATTATTAAATAATTTCCTCGAATGGAAATTTAAGCGTTAACAATCCCGAACGAAATGAGATTGTGAAGTAAACCCTTGAAAAAAACATAACATTGATATGAGAATCAATCAAATTATAGATTATGTGTGTCAAATTTAAATCCACATATAATAAGTTAAAATACTTAAGTATATAGTAAAAAAAATTTATTACACACATAATCTTAGAATATTAATGATATCGAAGAAGTAATATAACTCAATAAAAAGAAATCGAGTAATGAAATTTCATTACCACCTACTAACTTTAAACTCAAATACCCTTATAAAAAAATAATTAACATTGAAAATCAAAATAACATGAAGATAAAATAATTCAAGATATAATATATCAAAATGGTAATTAGATACATCACAAAATATAATTAAGTGGTTAAAATGGTGTATACCTCACGGAAAGAAAAGTTAGACAAGAATCCATTACCATGCATTTCCTTCCAGGTGGACATCCATTAACCTCTTGTATAATGGTTTTAAGAAATTTAATAACTTATAAAAGAAAAATAATTATATTTTTAATATCATATCTTATCTTTTTATCAATTTTTATTACCCATTTGTTAATAATCTTTCATCATTTTCATCATTTCGGGTGTTAATTGCCTAGTTTCTTGAGTGTGCTTTGACTTGTTATTTGATGTTACTATTACTTAGATCATGATTTAATCATATAAATAATTTAAACCATGATTTAATAATCATATATATTCATTATATGTGTATTTTAAATACTCCATAATATTTGTAGATAAGAAATTAAATGCATCGTTCATGGAGATGGTAGGTCGTACGCATGAATGCTAGTTTCATTTCTTTTACATATTAAAAGAGTGAAAAATAAATGATATATATTTATATTATAATTACATTTTCATATATATTTCATATATGTCACATATTTTTATTAAAACCATCTATTATACATTCCATATATAGTGTGAGCGAATCATATTGCTTTAAAGAGGCGGTAGTCCACACGTCCACAAACAGTTTTATCATATTTACACAAAATGGAAAGAATTAGGGTACGTGTTATATAAAAATTAAATAAGAATATATACATTATAAATTTCATATATAAACAATATTTACATCATAATTTCTAACTAAAATAGGTGGTAATGGAAAAAATGAGCAATCATCGTTTCGCAAAGCGGAAGTTCATCATACGCGAATGGAAAGTTTGTTACACATTTGATGGATGTTTGTGTGGGTACAGGTCAAAACCTTAACATAAAAAATATATCAGTATATTTAGGATAATATATTTATTTTATAATCAGGTAATAAGTATAATTTAATCAGTGGATAAAGAAGTAAAGCTAAATTGATCGTTGAAAAAGGTTGCCTCTTTTTTGGGTAACTCATTTTGGTTTTCATCAAAGGACTCCCTTTGATATATTTATGACTAAATTGAAGATTATATTATGAGTTAAATTATTTTTGTATCTTATTTTAGTATATTTTTTTTGATCCAAAGGTCTTGATAGGTGTTAATAAGTGGGAGGGGCGAGTGCCTTTTTATAGTGGAGGAGGAGTGTCATTCTTGTAAATTTCTGAAAAGGAAATTATACCCACATTGTTTCTATGAAAATTAGTTCAGATAAGGGTAAAAATTATATATAATGTATTATAGGGTTTAATATGAATATAAAATGTATTTGTAACAAATTTATATCTCATTTTTTCTTTAAGTTTAAGGTTTAGTACCTTGTTAAGCTAATTTTTTTCTTAATCATTATAATTAATTTTAATTAATTTCACTAATATTTTGGGTCAAAAACTAATTTGACCTTACTAGACATTATAAATTATTATAATTAAAAATATTTAATCCATTATTTAATATTCCAATCACATTAGTGGATGACATTAATTTTAAATTAATCTCATATATGGGACGACAATGCGAGTTTTTAATGTAAAAACGTTCAAAAGATTGCTAAGTTTTTATATCTAATTTCAAAGTGAAATTGATTCCAAAAACATAAATTGGATTATTTGGTATAAAATTGAACTAATTAAAATTTAAAACGAATAAAAATATAATTTAACCTTATAAATAAATTATATGAAAAAGTGGTTTTGAATTAAAATTCAGTACGTTTCACCATTCATCAAAAAATGAAACTGCACAGAAAAATACCAAATATTAACCCTAACCTAATTTTATTATTTTTATTTAAGAAAATTAAGTTTATTTTGGAATATAAATTTTATAAATGTTCCAAATATTCGATTTAAAATAGGTTCTCCATTAAAAGGAAGTAAAAGTGCCTTTAGAAAAATATTGTATTTTATGTGTAATATTGGGTTGGTACTTATCGTATGACTGTAGAATCTATTGGATAAATATAAAAGATATTTTATTGAATATATAAAACACATATTTCAATAATATCTTTCACTAAGTATAATTAATTTAATTTATTAATATAAAACACCTTTTAGATCATAAAAATAAAAATATTTCCATTACATTCAATAGGTTTATATTTTCATTTTAATTAATTGGTAACCAATGAATTGATATTATATTTGTGTAAAACATATATTTTAATAATTTATTCAATACTATTTACAACCTCTAATTTAATGGCTAGGTTATATCTTATTATATTAAATAATAATATTTTAATAATATATTGTTTCTCAGTAAAACTTAGTCTTGTGGGTAACGTAGACCATTGAAGAAACTTATTGTTGTGTGTGATGAAAGATAACTCAGTATAAAATGTATTTCAATCTATATCATAGATTGGTTTTATTTGAAATAGTAAATATATTTTAAATTCTTAGGATATTATATTCCCTTACGTACTTGGTGTTGCGTGTCATACACGCTATCAAATACAATGTTCTTACTTCATAATTTCAGGGCGTTACGCCAATAGAATATGAACTTCACCAAGATGAAAGGGGAAGATAAAGGTGAATTCTTTATCGAGATTAATTTTTAAATATCTACACATTGGTTATTAGATACATCTTTTGGTTCCCACATCTACATCCAAATGTAAGAACCAAGTATATTTCGAAATATTTTGACATGATATGTGGATTTAAGTTCTAATAATGGTGTGAGGATGGCCTCTCTAACCATTGATGACTACCAAATTTCACTAAAAATGGGAATTATTTTGGTTTTAAAAGTTTGTTATTATGTACCAACTATTACCATGAACATAATTTCTTTATCATTCCTAGATACATGTGGGATTATTTTCAAGTTTGCAAATAAAAGTTGTTTATGTTATAAATAAAAAATATGTTTTGGTATAGAACATTTAAATAGTGGTATTTATGTATTAAATTATGAAAACCATGTATTTGTAATTGATAAAAAATCATGTTCACGTGACTCATATAAAACCTAGTTATTGAATCACTATTGTTTTCATGTAAACAGGAAGCATTTGACAAAGCTCTATCAAGATGGTTATTTAGAATCATCTAAGATAAAAACACTTGAAGGATGCCATGCTTGTTTACAAGGAAAATTAAACAAACTGACATTTGGTGGATAGGGTTAAAGGGCCATAGAGCTACTAGAATTGGTACACACTAATGTGTGTGGACCATTTCTAGTAGAATATAGAGGTGGGTGTTCTTACTTCATAACTTTTAATGATGATTTGAGTAGATATGGTTATGTCTACTTGATGAGGTATAAGTATGTGTCCTTTGAGAAATTCAAGGAATTAAAGAATTATTTGGATAATCAACATGGAAAGAAGACAAAGTATCTTATATCAGATTGAGGTAGGTAATATCCAAACCAAGATTTTATAAAATTTATATAAGAGTTTGGGATTCTATCTCAACCCACTCCACCTTACACACTATAGTGGAATGGTATTAGTGAAAGGGGGAAGCATACCCTGTTAGACATGGTAAGGTCAATAATGAGTCATGTTGATCTTCCATTATCCTTTTGGGGATATGCATCACAAACTATGGAATATACATTAAACTGAGTAACAACTAAAGTGAAAAAATGGAATTCCCTTCAAGTTATGGAGTGGAAATAAACCCATTTTGTCGCATACATGTGTGTGGGGTTGCGAGGCATTTGTTAAGTACTTGTCAGGAAAAAAACTAACACCTTAGGGAATAATGTCTATCTTTATAGGGTATCCCAAGGAAATAATGGGGTACTACTTATACAATCCCCCAGACAAGAAAGTTATTATTGCCAGACAAGATATATTTCTTGAGAGTGATCACATCCTTCAAAAGTATAATGGGAGAAATATTGACTTTGATGAAGTTGATACTCAAGATACATAAGATTTGATACAATAACAAGTTATAAATTCCTCATGGAAGAAGTATTTCCTAAAACACATGTACTATATAAGAGCACAAGAGAGGTAAGAGAAACAGAGATATAAGTTTTTCTAGTCACTGAAGATGGTGCCTCAATATTAATTGAAAATAATGAACTTATCTCCTAAAAAGAGGAAGTAGAGAGATATGAAGCTACAAGATGGCAAGAAGTGATGAATTCTAAAATGGATTCCATATATCAGAACCAAGTTTGGGTTTTGGTCGATGTTCTAGTTGATGTAAATCCCATAGGGTGAAAATGGGAATTAAAGAGAAAACTGGACGTTCAAGGTAAAGTAAATACCTATAAATAAATAATTGTGAATAAAGGTTTTAAATAGAATCAATTAATTGACTATGATGGAACCTTTTCACCCATTTCCATGTTTAAATCCATCAGAACTCTACTTTCTTTAGCATCCTACCATGACTATGAGATTTAGAAGATGGATGTCAAAACATCAATCCTTAATGTGAACCTTCAAGAATATGGCTAATAAAAACCAAATTTTATTGAATATTTTGCTGATAATTAATGAAATAACTTCCACACATTATGTTAAATATGTTTAAATATAAAATATTTTGGATTAGATCATTCTTTTGAAAATTTGATGAAAATTCTAGTTTTTTACTTTAAAGTGCACTGTAGTAATTAAGTCATAAATATTTTACTTTGAATTATTTGAACATAAAATTTTTAACACTTGTTTCTTAATCAATGGGATGGAACTTTTATTCAGGACTATAGAGCTAACTCATGCATTTAGTTGGACTAAAAGGTCCATGAAGTCAAATATGTGATGGACTTCCCCGATTGGACATCAGTTCTGTATTTGGCTCATAACTTATACATTTGTGACTGGATTGGGCCCAAATTTTGAGTTGATATCTAAAAAAAATTATCACAAATCCTAATTTTATTAGGATAGTTGGTTCCCAAATTTTTAAGGTCAAGCTGGTGGTGCAACTTGGAATAAAATATTTTGTTGAATTTCCCCATTAACACTTGAAACCACTTGAAACCTAGCCTCACCTACGCTCTATAAATTGGTTTTTTTATAATTTTTATGGTTTGGGACGTTCATTTTTAGATTTAAGGTATAGGATAATTGGTTTCACTCCATTTCTCTAGGAATTGCAATAGGGGGAGCTTTGGAAGCTAGGATCCCTTCACCGGAGCCTTCTTCTTTTTCTTTACTTTGTAATATTGTTTTGCTTTCAATAATCTCTTATTTTATCTTCTATTTCTTATATTATTTTCAATTTTATTCTACTATTAGTCTTCCTCTTTGGTCTGTAAATAAATAGTATAAACAAGATTGGGTTCTACCCTTTCTAAACCATTGCACATGCAAAATGTTTCTACGATGACTACACCACCCATTGAAGAGTAGTTATTTTTAGTAATCACCCTACCTCTTACCCTATTAATTCATTTATTTTGAAACAATGAGATAATTTAATTTAATTAAAATTATATATGAATTTATTTTTTAATTTAATTGAAACTGTGTAAGAAATTGAACGATTCATGTAAAAACACATGAGGTTGAGTAATGTGTAAATTGTGAGAGTGTGACCTTAACTAGTGAAACAAAAGCACACGGTATAAATTTTTATAGTTAAAATATAATACATAAACACAATTAATCATCATTTTCAAGAATCTTTATGTTCCAAAATTTACCATTTACTATAAGATATCTTAGGACATTAATCAAAGCAGGGTTCTACGATTGCATGTTCCAAAACTAACCTAGGGTTTAATTCATTTCATAATTGTTGTTAAGTTAACTCTTGTAGGGTTCTAGGGTTACAAAATTAGGGGATAATAATTAATTGGATGTTAATTTAAATGATAATGGTTAATAAGTAAACGAATAGGAATATTTAGATCTATTATGCCTTCTAAAAATATTTTCTAAAAAAAATATCTTCTTGTTTTGTTTTATTAGTCAAGTTTCATTTCAAAAACAAAAACAAAAAAATTACAATCATCTTTGATCATACTTATTATTATTTTATAAATGATAAACTCCCATAATTTTAAATAGTGTTTTCATTTTATTTTATTTTCTTTTCTTTTATTTTCAAAATATCATCAATATGTTGTTTTAAATTACTTCATCCTTTAAGGGATGACCGTGATCAGTCACTCCGATGCACCTAAATAACCTAAATTCGAACATCATTTGAGAGCACCCACGACATCTCTTATCAAATTGGCGACATTTCTAGGGAGGAAAGTATTTTATTCAACTAATTAGATGTATTTTTTAACTTTTATTTTATCCTTTTTTTATCTTCATTCTTCTTTATTCTTTACCTTTTCTCAATTTTTGTTTATTTATCTCTCTCTTTATTCTTCCTCTCTCTTTTCTTATCTATTAGACCATCAATTGAATCTTATTATCATGATATTATGGTATAATTTTTTCAATTTCTATGATTTATGACATGATCTCATCCCAAGGATCTCTTTGATCTAGACCTCGAGATTGAACACAGCCTTAGGGCTCGAATCAGAAAATCTCGGTCTATGGGAAGTGTCAACATTTACCTAACTAGGGAATTCCACCACTCTAAGAACATTAAAATTGGAAAATCTTCTAAATATAACATAAAATAAGAACCATTTTCTGAAAACAATAACAATGAACTTAATATAACCATTCGAGAATTGGTTGCACCCGATATTAACGATCAACCAAATTGTATTGCATACCCAAATCTCAAATTGGACTTCGAACTAAAATATGGGTTAATTCATCTACTTCAAAAAAATCATGGATTATCCTGTGAGGATACAAACAAAAATTAAAAATAATTAATTGTGGTTTGATTAACCTTAAAACCAAGAAATGTATTTGAACATTAAATAAAACTAAGAGCATTCTCAATCTCAATTGATGGAACTGCAAAGGATTGGATGTATTACTTAAAACCTGAAGATGTAACATGTTGGAATGATTTGAAATGTATTTTCTTGAAAATATTTTTTCTATCATAAAGGACCACTTTCATTTGTAAGGAGATATCAAGGATCAATCAAGCACAAGGGGATTCAATGTATGAGTACTAGGAGTGATTCACGAAGTTGTGTGCACATTGTCCACATCACCAAATCAGTGAGAAACTCATCATCCAATTTTTCTATAAAGGAATCACACCTATGGAGAGGATAGTGGTGGATCACGTAGCTGGAGGAGCATTGGTGGGAAAAAACACTAGTATCTTCACGTGCATTGATCGACAAGATGGCATAAAACTCCCAAAAATTTGGTGATTGAGGTATACCATATGTTAGAGGAGTACATTAGGTAATTCCTTCTTCTCTTGAAAATAATTTGATTAATACTAAGTTGGAAGGATTGACCACTATGGTGAGATAGATTTCTTGGGAACAAAATAAATTCCCACCCTCTCCTATAGGGCCTTGTGGAATTTGTACTGAAACAGACCACCCAAATGGTTGTTTTCCCCAATTACAAGTGACAGAGGATTGCGTGGCGGTATTCCCAAGGAGAACATATCATCATCAACAACAACAACAACCCAGAAAGAAGTATGATTCCATTTCTCCAACATACAACCAAGGGTGTAAGAATCAATCAGATATGAGGTATGGATCTAGACAATAACAAAGGTCCCCTTTTCAAAAAACAACTCCAACAGCCTCCACCTTACCAGCAGGGTTTCTAACAACCCCAAAGGATATTTGAATCCCAAACATAAAAAATTAAACAACAAGGGAATACCCCACCCAAGATAGATTCTAACACTAATGAACTTTTGAAACAAATTATTCTTAATCAATAGAATGATCTGAAGAGTTAGGGTTCGGAGTTGAGAGATTTGAAGACTCAAATGAGCTAGATTTTCACTTCCCTCTATGAAGTGGTAAGTAAAAATTATAGAAATTTACCTTCCCAAAAAACTCTAAATCCCAAGGGGAATTACATTACCATCACATTTAGAAGTAGGAATCAAACAACTGATACAACTGCACCTTTCATTCCATCAAGATTCACCTCAACTTTGGAGAATCCCCATTGAAGAACCACTATTGAGAATCCTAAGGAGAAAGAAAAAGTTAATAGAAAGTTTGATGAAATTCCTCCTAAACATCTTCCATTTACAAACAGAGTTGTACAAATAAAGAATATAGTGGAGAGGATGTGATGAAAAAAGGGGTTTTGGACACATTCAAGCATGTGGGGATAAACATCCCCCTTATTGAATTCATTAATAAAATCCCAAGGTATGACAAATTCTTAAAAGAACATTGTACCAATTAAATAGGGCTCAAGGGAAATGAAACGATCAATCGTGGAAGGAATGTTTCAAAACTCATTACACAAACTATAGTAATTCCAACAAAGTGAAAGGATCAATGGACATTCACCATCCCATGCACCATAGGGGAGTTTCACTTTTCTAATGATCTTTGTGATTTGGGAGTTTCTATAAATGTGACGCCTCACTATGTATTCTATTCTTTATAGGTAGGTGAGTTGAAGCCAATGAGAGTAGGGGGTAGTTGGGGAATAGAGCTACAGAATACTCAGTGGGAGTCCTTGAGGATGTACTTGTTCAGGTAAAAGACATAATCTTTTCATCAGATTTCTATGTGATTTACATAGAGGATGACCAGTTAAGTTCTCATGATCTAATTATCTTAGGAATTCCCTTCCTCAAAACTACAAAAATGATCATAAATTTCCATGATATTACACTTTATATAGAGTTTGGAGATGAATTTGTGATATTTAATATTATGGACTCCATGATCCACCCCTCAGAGGACCACACTTCTTTTTTTTATCTACCATTTTGAACCACTAAATATAAACCCCATGGAATTTTATTTTCCTATTCTTAGGGAGATTTTGATCATTAGTTCTATTTTATTATCTAAGAGCACTTCCACACCGATTTCTAATGCACCAATGTATCTTATATTTGATTTTGAAATGGATTTGTATTCTAATTTGGATCATGTGAAATCTGATTATGACATGATTGTTGAGTATGCTAATGTATTTGATGATTTATTCTTTGATTTTTATGATGTATATTCTAATACTGATGTTCATTGTGCACATATTTTAGTTCCTTAAATTTCTCCATCCATATATCACCCCCACCCCCAACACTAGAACTCAATCCATTTCCACTTAATCTAAAATACTCATACCTGTTGAGTGGTGAGAAATTACCGGTTATCATTGCTAACAATAACCCTTTTAAACATGAAGAAAAACTTTTAAATATTTTGAGGGAGAACATCATGGTAATCGAGTGGAGCTTGGATGACATATCAGGTATTATCCCCTCCATTTTCAGGCAAAGGATTATTTTGGAGGATGGGGATAAACCAGTTAGGCAGCCACAAAGGAGACTCAATCCAACCCTTCTAGAAGTTGTTAAAAAATAGGTTTAAATTTTTCTCAAGGAAATTATAATTTATCCCATTTCAGATTAATAGTGGGTAATTCCTATTCAAGTAGTGCCTAAGAAAATTGGTGTTACTTTTGTTAAAAATTATAAAGATGAGTTAGTTCCAATGAGGGTACAAAATAGTTGGTATGTGTGTATTGATTATAGGAAACTAAATCATTCCACTCACAAGGACCATTTTTCCTCCCATTTATTGACCAAATAGTTGAAAGACTAGTTCCAAAAACAAAATATTGTTTCTTGGATGGATTTTTTGGATATTTTCAGGTTTCTATTGCTTTGGAGGATCAAGAGAAGACAACATTCACTTGTCCATTTGGCACATTTTCCTACCAGAGGATTCCATTTGAACTTTACAATGCCACAGGTACCTTCCAAAGATGCATGGTGAGTATTTTTTAAGATTTCATTGAGACCTGCATGAAGGTATTTATGGTGGACTTTATAGTGTATGGGTATTCATTTGATGAATGTATTTTTAGTTTTGGAAAGGTGTTGAATCATTTTATTGATAGGAATATAGTCTTAAACTTTGAAAAGTTTCATTTCATGGTAGAGTATGGGATTTTCTTAGGGCATGTAGTGTCAAAACATAGGATAGTGGTTGATAGATCTAAGTTAGATATTATTTCATCCTTACTATATCCTTCATGTGTGTGTGATGTTAGATCTTTCCTAGGGTATGCAAGATTTTATCGGCACTTTATCAAAGATTTTATTAATATTTATCTTCCTATGTCGCAATTACATCAAAAGGATTCTGATTTTTTGTTTGATGATTCTTACAGTACCTCCTATGATGAGCTAAATAAGTGTCTGACCACACCACCGATCATACATCCCCCATGGTGGGAGCTTCCTTTTGAGATTATGTGTGACGCCTCCAACTTTTTAATTGGAGTTGTCTTATCTCGTACGATATAGGGGAATTCACATGTGATTTCCTATGCATAGAAGACACTAGATTCATCCCAATCAAACTACAAAACCATGTAAAAAAGTTTCTTTTCGTCACATTTTCTTTAGATAAATTATGTTCATATTTATTGGGCTCTAAAGTAGTTGTTTTTTCTGACCATGTAGCTCTGAGGTACTTCTTGTTGAATCTAGATGTAAAGAATAGACTTATCTGATAGGTGATCCTTGTTCAGGAATTCGATATTGAGATAAAGGATAAGAAGGGGTCATAGAACTTGGTGTAAAACCACATGAGTAGGCTTACTCACACATTAGAGGCTGACACCTTGGACCAAGTACCACTTCCGGACACTTTCCCAGATGAGCATATTTATTATATCGGAGGTACGCATCCTTGGTATTCTAATTTAGTTTAATAACTTGTTGCCTATGAAATTTATACAATTTTAAAGAAACATTATGTCAAAAAGTTAAATATTGAGTCAAAATTTTATGTTTGGGATGATCCATACCTCTGGCGCATGTGTAGTGATCATGTTATTAGTAGGTGTGTTCCTAATCATAAGTTTCAGTCTGTTCTAAATTTACACTATACAATTTCATATGGAAGACTCTTTGGACACCAAAAAATAGTTAGGAATGTCATAGACTCTAGATTATAATATCCTAGCTTATTCCATGATGCTCATTTGTTTTGTAAGTTGTGATCACGTTTCCAACACACTGGGAACATTGAGATGCCCCAAAAACCCATATTATTTTGCGATATTTTTGAAGTATAGGGAATTGATTTTATGGGTTCTTTTCCTATTTCATTTGGTTTTTCTATATTTTGGTTTATGTTGATTATGTGAGTAAATGGGTGGAGGCTAAGGCCACCAGGACTGATGATTCTCATGTTTTAGTGGCCTTTTTCAAGACACATATTTTTTGTAGGTTTGGAGTACAAAAGACCATCAACAGTGACCAAGTGACAAACTACTTGAATCATAATTTGGCTTCCCTCCTTTGGATTTATGGGGTGACACAAAAAACATCAAGACCATACCACCCCCAAACAAATGGTTAGGCTCAGTTTTCAAATCATGAGTTGAAACAAATCTCAAATAAAACTATGCAGCTAAATAAGAAGGATTGAAGAAAGTGTTGGGATGATGTAATTTAGGCTTATAGAACAGTATACAAGACACCCATTTGTATTCCCCCATTTTAGAGTTTTTTGGGAATGCATGTCATCTACTAGTGGAAGGAGAGAATCGAGCATATTGGGCTATAAAGAAATGTAACATGGATTTGGCCCAAGATGGAATTCAAAGGAAGCTGCAAATTCAAGAGCTTTAGGAGATTCAATTGTCATCATATGAGAACTCAAGGCTCTAAAAGGAAAGATAAAAATAATTTCATGACAGAATTATCCAACAAAGGAAGTTTCATGTTGTATAGAAAGTCCTACTCTAAAGTTCATGACTAAATCTGATGCCCAGTAAGTTGTGTTCTAGATAGTTAGGTCCTTATGTTGTATCTAATGTTTATCCTTGTGGTGTAGTGTATATCACATAAGAGGGAACTGAAAGAAGATTTATATTCAATGGTAAATGTTTGAATAAATACATAGAGGGACTTCCTACCGATGTAGTTGATTTCATCACACTACATGACCCCATCATCACTTGAGAATATCATGTTGTTCCTAACCCTTTCACTTTTATATTCTTTGTCCAATTTAAAATTATGAATTTCATGTTCATGTATAATTTCATAAGTTCACATTAATGACAATGCAATATTTTAAGTGTGGGGGAGGGGAAAACATATTTGGGTAGATATTTTGGATTTTCATTTGTGTGTTTTGTGTTTGTTTTGTGTGTGTTTTCTGTTAAGTTTTTTAAAAAAATTTCAAAAAAAGTAAAAACAAAAACCCAAACAAAATATATCATGTAACATGATCATTTAAAATGGAATATATGGAAAATTAATAGATATTTAGGATTTTCATTTATGTGTTTTTTGTGTGTTTTTTGTTAATTTTTTGTTAAAAATTTCAAAAAAACCAAAAAAAAAGAAAAAAATATCATGTAACATGCTCATTTAGATATGGAATATATAGAAAACACTTAATTTAAAAATTCATTAATGGAATGATAATCATGAGTAATATTTCATCATCATGGGTTGATTTTTTAAAAAAAATTAATTCATCGAGGATATGATAAGTTGTGTCATTATAAAACCTTTTAGATTTTGATATCATTATTTATGATTTTTTTCATGGTAAATTGTTTCATTGATTTCTCTAAAAAAAATTCACTCAACCATGACTTGTGAAATTTTTCCTACACAATTTAAGGTATAGTCAAGTTAGGTAAAAAAAATCATTGGTTGATCCATATGTTTGTTTCTCTTTTGATCGGTTTCATTATTGTATCGAATTGACCTATCCGTGTGCACTTGTTATCCGACTGTTGTACTTCCTCAAAAAAACAAAAAAAATATGGGTTGTGTCTTTGGAAGGTAAAAAACCACTCTTCCTCGACCATTGATCTTATAATAACTATTACAATTAGTGTCGTGAGAAGATCAAATATAGGTTGAGAGATGAGTGTGATATTTGTTCCAAGTGAAACTTAACAAAAAAAAATGAGGGGAGTGATGAAATGTATAACATATGGGGATATCTAGGTCGGGAGCTTAAATTTTGACTTTCGAGAATGTTTAAGTGATTGGGTCTTGAAATCTGATTGCAAAAGAATTTTGGAATAGGTTCGGTGAATTAAACCAAGTAAGAAGAATTGTTTTATTTGATCCAAATATACAGAATAAAGGGTGAATATATGATCTTGAAATGGTTGGCACTCACACACGTGGGGAATTAGTGGCATGGTAGACCCTTGACTTAATCCACAGATATTAGTGTTACGAATCTCACTGTATTTTTTTGACACAATTTATGAGAAAATAAATATAAATTTTATTGATATTGACTCTTTATATAATTATTATTTTTCCTATGTTTCTGATGTGGATTGAGAAATATGAACATGCTTATCTTGTCACAATTTTTTTCAAATCCATGATATGAGGTTTTTCCCAGGAGTGAAAAAGGGTAGGTGTGGTGGAGTTCATATACGACAATTTTATTGAATATTTTACTAATAATAAATGAAATAATTTCTCCACAATGTGTTAAATATGTTTATTTATAAAATATTTTGGATTAGATCGATCTTTTGAAACTTTGATGAAAATCTATTTTTACGCTTTAAAGTGAAATGTAGTAATTTAGAAATAAATATTTTACATTGAATTATTTGAATATAAAATTTTGTATACGTGTTCCTAAATCAATGGGATACAACTTTTATTCAGGACTATGGAGCTAACTCTCGCATTGTTTGGAGTAAAAGGGCCATGAAGTCAAAATGGGCTAGACTCTTCAGATTGGACATCAGTTCTATATTTGGGTCATAACTTCTAGATCAGTACTTTTATTGGGCCCAAATTTGTAGAGGTACTCGAGAAAAAAATTTCTCACAAATACACCTTCTATAAGGATAGTTGGTTCATGCATTTTGAAGTCCAAATGGGCGGTGAAACTTGGAATAAAATATTTATCCAAATTTCTCCATTCATATTTGAAACCACTTAAAACCTTGCCTTACCTCTACTATGTAAATTGGTTTTTTCTCATTTTTAGGGATTTTGGCGTGAGTTTAAAGATTTAAGGCATAGGAGAATTTTTTTCACTCCCTTTCTCCAGAGGGGTAGCTTTTGAAGCTATGATCCCTTCATCGAAGCCTTCTTCTACTTCTTCACTTTGTAATATTGTTGTCCTTTCAATAATCTCTTAGTTTCTATTCCACTTCTTCTATTATTTTTAATTTTATTCTTCTCTTAATATTTCTCTTTGGGATGGCAGTCAATATTATATATCATATTGGCTTCTACCCTTTCTAATCCTTTTCACATGCAAAATGTTTCTATGATGACTACACCACCCATGGAAGAGTAGTTCTTTTTAGTAATCATTCTACCTATTACCTTCATCATTAATTTATTTTGATTCAATGAGATAATTTAATTCCCTTAAAATGATATATTTTTTTATTTTTAAATTTAATTTAAACTAAGAAATCAATTCAACAATTCATGCAAAAAACACATGAGGTTGAGTAATGTGTAAATTGTGAGAACACAACCTTAACCGGTGAAAGAAAAGCATACAGGTTAAATTTTTGGAGTTAAAATATAATCCCTAAACACAATTCATCCTCATTTTACTGAATGGATATGTTCCCAAATTTAACACAAACCATAAGCTATACTTAGAACATCAATCAAAGCAGGGTGCTACGATTGCATGTTCCAAAACTAACCTCGGGTTTAATTCATTTCATCTTTGTGGTTAAGTTAACTCTTGTAGCGTTTGAGGGTTAGAAAATTAGGTGATCATAAATAAGTGGATATTAATTTAAATTATAATGATTAATAAGTAAATTAAGAGAAATAGTTATATTGATTAAACCGTCTAAAAATATTTTCTAAAAAAACATTTTCTTGTTGTGTTTTATTAATCAAGTTTCATTTCAAAACAAAAAAAAAGTTACAATATTCTTCCAGAATAATTATTCTTTTATAAATTATAATCCCCCCACCCATACTTTTAAATAGGGTACTAATTTTATTTTATTTTATTTTCAAAATATCTTTAATATGTTGTTTTAAATTACTTACTATTTTGAGAGACGACCTTGGTCACCCACTCTACTACACCTAAATAACCTAAATTCAAAAATCATTTGAGATCAACCATGAAATCACCTTTTAATGTCTATATGAAAAAAATAGAAGGGTTTTAGACTCCAGGGGATTCTAAAAGGATTTTTATGTTATCGAGATCCACTTACAAATTGAAGCAATCATCCAGGTCATGGAACATTTGATTCTATAAAGCTATAGAATAATTTGTTTTCATTAAGAATGATTGTGAGACATGTGTTTATAAGAGGTTTAATTGAAATGTATTCATTATCCTAGTAGTATATATTGATAACATATTACATATTGGAATTGACATTTCAATCCTGCAGTCTGTTAAGAACTGGTTAAACAAATGTTTCTCCATAAAGGAATTATGCAAATAATCCTATATTCTAGGGATCAAGATCCTTAATGATAGATCCAAGAGGAAAATTAGACTAACCCAAAGTACATATATTGACCAGATTCTAAAGATGTTTATTATGGAACAATCCAAGATGGTATTGGTTACAGTGTCACATTGTTTAAAATATTTCTTAAAAATTATGTCCTCAGACACAATAAGAGAAAGAGAGAATAAGTAATATCCCATACACTCCAGTGATAAGATCAATAATCTATTACATGTTATGTATTATACTTCATGTTTCCTATGCATTGAGCATGGTAGGAAGATACCAAGATGATCTAGGAGAACAACAATGGTCTATTGTTAAGGCTATCCTTAAGTATCTGAGAAGAACTAAGGATATGTTCCTATTGTGTGGAGGATATGAGGAGCTAGTCATGAAGGGTTATACTTATTTTAGTTTTTAGAAAGATCGAAATAATTTGAAGTCATAGTTAGGATATTTTTTCTATCTCAGTGGAGGAGCTTTGAGCTGGAAGAGTTAAAAGCAGCCATTTTTTGCTGATTCTATAACGGAATCCGAGTATATAGTGGCCTATGATGTATCCCAGTAATCTATTTAAATACAAATTTTTTTCCATGATCTTGATTTAGTACCTAGAAATAAAGACCCTATCATATTATATTGTGATAATACTAAAGCGGTGGATCTTGAAAAAGATATAAAGTCACACAAACAGAAAAAAAAACATATACTCTGAAAGTATCACCACTTGAGGGATTTTTATCAAATGGGTTATATTGAAGTAAGAAGAGTACCCATAGAATATAAAGTGGTAGAACCCTTGACTAAAGGCCTATCTCAGCAGAAGCATGAGTATCATGTGAGGTTTATTAAAATAATGGTTATTAGCAGTTGGATCTAGTTCAAGTAGGAGTCTGTTGGAGTTAGTGACCAAGAACCAACTTCTACGTACTTGATTATTACTTGTATTCATACTTTTTAATATTAATAAACTTCTCAGGTCATCATGATTTCTATTCTTCATAAGGTAGTATGTGATAATGTTCTAAGAGTATTTTTCACACTAAAAGGTCATAGCAGTTTTCTACTATGATGAGAACCCAAAAGTTCCATGAAAGTGTATTTAACTATATGTTTTATAGTCATATGATATCATTTGAGAGACAAAAATGATACATGATATCATGGGTTGAGACTTGTATGAATTTGAGTTACCTTCTCATGGTGTACTCCATTTGTAATATCTAGTGTAGGATATTATGAGAATGAGACTCACCAATAGAAAACCCACATTTATATATTTCATTGTATTTTCCTATCGGTGGACATGTGTATTGATCCTTAGAATTTAATATTATTATTAAAGAGTATTATAATCCCCATACTTTTATGTATTAACGAAATCTAGTATGATATATATTCGTGGTGAGGTGGGATACGTTGGGTTCATCAAGGGTAATATTGCATTAATAAATAATGAAAGAATGTATTTTACCTTTTGTTCTTTAAAAAAAGTTGATATCTTAGAAAATTTTATGGAAATGATATAGCCTAAATAAATCCATGGAAATGGTGTTCTATAGGAATGTTCGGTTTTTGAGTGTTCAATGAAATAGACATTGAGCACATAGGTTGATGGCACTGTCATGAAACCTACTTGATTAGAGATATCTCGTTAAATGGATTATATTACACATAAACATCTGTATAAGGTATTATGTTATTGCAACATTAACTAATTTCTCTATGGGTTCCTTGGAATGTTTCTAAATGCCAACCTTGGAATTTAGGCTACTTCCCCTAATTCCACTGAGAAAAAGTCCAAGAGAGTCTCACACTGAGTGTATTCATAATATTAGTTAAATAATACATTATTATTTATTAATTAGAAGGTTGAATAATTATTATTCCCACATGTGGTTTAATAATTATTCATGTATGCCTTATCACATATATTTTGACACCAGTTATTTATGAGAATATTATGTGAGTAGAATATTTAATATTTATTTTTTTTCAATTTATTGAATATACTATAATATTTATTTATTTATGAATAATGTGGTGATATTTGTTTATTAAATAAATAGTCATTATTAGAGGTCCAATAAATATTGTAGAGTAATGGTGGACTGAGTTTAATGGTATGGTGATAAATAATATATATTAAATATTATTGGAATAAATAATATTTAATTTTAATTCATAATTTTAGCACATGTCAAGAAATATTATTATTATTATTAAAACGAAATTCTTTGGGGATTGAATGAAAAATAAGTGGCACTTTTTTAATTATTTATTTCTAAATCTAGTAGTATATAAACCTAATTATATTGTTTTTCAATAGAGATAACTTCATTTTTTGTGGTCCACAACAACTGCCAAAGAGAATCCTCTCAATCCCTGGATAGCTCCCTCTCCAAGAACACTCCCATGAATAGAGAGCGATCTTCTTGCACCATACACTCTCAAGTCTAGAGAGATCAAGGATAACTATTTGGAAGAGATTATGATGGGGCTCAAAAGTGAATGATATAAGTGATAAGATATGTCATGCTAGCACCCAAATATTCCTACAGCGATGTTTGGAGATTTGGGAAACACGTATGGATCACTACTATAGGTAATATACTCTTGATTCCTACAATGAAATGATAGAACAACATAGATCTGTTTTTAGATCCATTAATGAAGAAATAATTCTTATAAGGTAATTATTTAATTGATTAAATTAATTACAAAATAAATATGTGATGATCTTGTGATTGTTTTCGTCATTCTATCCCTTGTCTATTTTCTTTGATTCAATTCTATTGATAACAACATTCATCGTTGTGTAAATCTCAAATTGATCATCAATCATGATAAATAAAAAAGTTGGGAATGACCCATAACACACTTTTAATTCACCTAAAACCTACATAATCTATATATTTCATTAAAACCATTAATCAATAGAGATTAATTTAATTAATTAAAATAAAAACATATTGTTGTATGAAAAAAAAATTTGGAAAAAAATGTTTTTAGGAAAAAAGATAAACTTATACCAAAATCAAGTAAAATCATATTTCCTACAAAATTAATTAGATTATTTATAATTAAAGGAGACTTATGTTACTTTATGTTCAACTTCAAAACAAAAAGGGATTTTTACTTGAAAATAAATGACATTTTTTTATAGAAATCAATAATCTTTATTATTCATTGAAAAATAAATCTTTTTTGGAAACTCCTAAAAATAACCCTAATATAATATTAACATGATTATTTCAAACATTATATTCATTAACTCAAATGAAATTTCTAAAAAATGGTATAAATTACTCATTATGTCTATGGGCTAAATGTAATAAAAACCATTTTTGAAGAAAACTTAATTTTGAAGTATAAAATGAATTCTCTAAAAATATAGTTCTTATTTATTAATAATTATTCAATATATTTGTATTTATTAGGACCATTATACATATATTACATAATGTGTTTACTCTTATTAATACCCTCTAATTTAATTTCTATGTTATAATAGTCAAATTTAAATAATAATATTTCTATCATAATTCACTTAAAGCTCTATGTTTCATGTTTAGAAAACTATCAAGATTATTATTCTTTTAAACCATATTTTTAGGGTATTACAAAGATTGATAACAGTTTATGGGAAAAGTTGAATAAAAAGGAACTTAAATCCATGAGGATATCATTTTCATGAAATGTGTCCTTTGACATCCAAGAGAAAAAGACTATATTTGAGTTGATAGAGGGCCTGATAGATATATGAAAAACCAATGACATTAAATAAATTGTTCTTAATGAGAACTTTTTTTGGTTTGAGGTTATTGGAAAGAATATTAATATAATATTACATAAACAACTTTAACATGATCCAGATCTAGCATGAAGCAGTGAAATTCACTTATGTGGATGATGTGTGGGAAATTATATTGCTATCATTTTTACTGGAATCTTTGGATGGTATGGTTATTGTTGTCATTAGTTCCTATGCAAAGAATGATCAAGTGTTTGAAAATGTCTAAAATTTGATCCATTATGAGTAACTCTAAATAATGTAGTTCTAAGCAGCTTTTGATAAGGATATGAATGTTTATGGATGGTGAATTTTACCTTATAGGATAAATCATCGATGATTACAAGATAATTCACGGGAGAGGATCCAGGGAAAGTAGAATAGTACATGTCTCGCTTACTAGTATTGTGGGAAGAATAGACATCTCTAGAGGAATTGAAAAATCATAAGGAAGTTATTGGTAATAAAATTACCAAATGTTAAAATTCCATTAACACAAAAAAATGATAAAAAATTATTTTACTCAGCATCAATGTTTTGGTGGATTCATAGATGGATGACTTCGGTGCATCCTTCCACTCACAAAAAGATCTTGGATGAATATAACATCTTGTTACCTTATTTTAGGTACTTCAAGATTCTTGTTTTGATATCCTCTTGGTTGGGGCTTGTTTTAGGAAGTTCATAGTGAAGTTTGAAATTTTTGGCAGATTAAAGGGTTGTGAAATATTGGTGCACAATTTGAAAAATATATTCAGTTTGGCTTCGGAAACAATGAAGGAATAGATGATCCTCTCGTAGGGGTCGCATAATTTTTTCAAACTATTTGGCCTCTCCCATAAACCATGTGGCTTATAATAGTGGAGATCTTTGTGGTTGGTGCATGGTTAAATTAACCATGAATCCAAGTCGTGATCCCCACATAGAAGCTTAGTAAGGGTGCATGTGTAGGGAACATGGATACTAATAACTGAGTGGCTCATATAGAAAATGGATCACATGGTTTTTAACTACCCAAAATTTTAAATTAAAAATTTTGTGACCCCCGGTTTAACCCATAATCAACCCCACTCGACCCTAAATCGATTTTCATAGCCTCGAAGTCTCCTAATAGGTGATTTTTACTTCTCCAACCCTTTCTCTTGGAGGATTTAAGCACTGGTTATCATGTATGAGCTTCTCCAGTTTTATTTCTTCATCACTTTTGCCTCTATTCTTCATTGGTGTTCCCTTTATGGGTGTTGTTTCACTATGTGATTAAAGTTTGGTGTTTCCATAAATCATTACCCAATAATTGAAACCCTAATTTTATTTATTGATTCAAAATGAGTTTTTAAGTGATTTAAAATCATGGATTTTTTATGATTTGATGGTTGATTTGAAAAGTGAGTGGAAATTTTGAAATTCCACCAATTTTAATAGAATTTAAATTGTTGGGTAGATTTTTGAAAATTGATGAATTAATTTGGAAATTAATTTGATTAAATGATTTGATATTAATCCTTGAGAAAAAGTACTTAAATTTATGGATGATTTTAAAAGTCATAAATTGATGAAAACCTATTATTTGGTTTTGAAATGGAAAGGAATGTTGGAGATGAAAGTGTGAAATCAAAATATTATTTATGATTTTTTTTGAAATGATTAATTTTTCCATGGTTGAATGATTGATTGATTCAGGCATAGGTAAGACTAAATAGTTAGTAGGTTATTAGAATAAGTTTGCTAGTACTGTGACACCCAAGAAACGGATTTATGATGAAAATTCTAATTAAACCATGTTTGGAATGATTTCATGGAATGGGTACCCCAAAAGGGGTGTTGATTTGAGTGTGCACACATATCTTGAGTTGTGTTGATTAATGAGAAGTGTAAGGATCCTATATCTAGAAACTAATATATATCAGGTCTTATGATCATGGTGCTATGTTTTAATAATTTGATCATATATTCCATTGATTATTGAACTTTTTTATTCATTACCATTGATTTATATAAACGTTTTATATAAAATGTTCATTTATGAAATTTTTGAGATATCTTCCACCACTGTTATTTGAAAGAATATTTTATTGAAAATATGTAACTGCCTTTCTATGCCTATTTTTATTTAAATTGAAATCATAAATGGTTTATTGTTATATTTTTGCTTATGGAACACTTGGTGAGACCCTACTAGGTTGTTTAGATCACATCATACCTTTACCTTTGGTCATTTGTAGATTAACTTATCTTAGGTTCAAGTAAAGGGTATGTACCTATTGGAAGTGGTGGGTGTACTTGATTTGTGGAACCTAGGGTGATGGAGGTGACCAGGGGAGATGTGATCCTACTGTTACATGGGTTTTATTATTTTTATGTTGGTAGATTTTGTGTATCTTGATGATGTGTTGTTTTGGGTTTTGTTTATCCATTTAATTCTAGTAATTTATACTTGATGTTTTTTGACATACTGACTTGTATCTTTTATCTTACACTATTTTATGGAAAATTATCCCATATTGTTTCTTTTTATGATTCTAGGTGTTAATCACCAACCTGTGGGGATATAGAATGCCCTTTGGTATATTCCAGGGAAAGATCAAGTCTTAATGTATCAAGGTATTTGAGATGGTTCATCAGCAAATGGTATTATATGTGTGATGTTGTGCATCATTCCTTTATATTGGTATAGATTTTGGGTTGTCTTGGTAGGTAGGAGGAAGGATGTTTGGGACTTAGAATGTAGTTCCAAGAAATTTCTTGTCTATCTCTCATCATAATGAGACTTAAGTCACCATGGGTGTTTGGGAAAAGCATATTGAGGAATGTTTTTATCTGATTCTAGTCTTTTACATTCTTTTTATTTGATTTTGTTTAAATCTCAATATTGAATTCTGGTTTATGGAGTAGATATTCCTTTATCCTTGGTTTTTGTATAAATTTTGATGTTTCAGAATTTTTTATTGATGGTTTGTAGCAGAATTCCTCTTAGAAGATGTTTGAATAAGCCCTGAGAGGAAGCTTTTAGTGAACCACATTGAGTGAATCCTCCAGTGGACTAAAATCTTATTTAGATAGTGGTGCATGCCATTTGTTCTCTGGGATAGGTACCTGTACCCATTCTCATTTAGGATCCAACAGTGGAACCTCAAAGGGATGATTCTCATAATTGGGCTCAAGCGTTTCTTTTCTAGAATTGACCAACTTTTTATGGTCCTAATTATCCTCAGGAGGATACGTATTGGGATAAAACAATATATATTCTTTTTCAGTTCTTGGAAATACCTGACTTGATAAATGTAAAGTGTGTTACCTTCCTGCTGGAAGGTCCTAGTAGAAGATGGTGGGATTCAATGGTGATGGTGAAGAATCATGAATTATTTGAGTGGAAAAATTTTATATTTATTTTCATAGATCAGTTTTATCTAGATTCAATTGTATTGGTGAATCCCATGGATTTTCTTAGCATCTAATATGGTGATAGGACCATGAAAAATTATGAAAACAATTTTTCAAAGCATTATCAGTTGTATCCTTGGGTGATAAATAATGAGAAACTCAAGGATTGAATAATGTATATGGGTATTCATTTTTAAATTTGATCTCAAGTATTAATGTTGAAGATAATATTTTATTCTAGCATACTGGATAGAGCATTGATTACTGATCTTGACTTGGCTAGTAAGTCAGGGTTGACAAGAGTTCAATTTTCTCCCAGTGGTAGTTTTTTTATTTAATTTAAGGGAAATAGAAAGTTTAATGATTCCTATGGTTATTATAGATAGAATAAATCTTATAAACCTCATGTAGTTCCTGGTAGAAGCATGTTGACTTGTTTCTAGTGTGGTAAGGTTCATAATTCGAAATAGGTTTTCATTGAGGTGCCCAAGTTCTTTAGTTCATGTGGCCACTCAGGCCACCTACAAAATTTCCATCATATTTTTCTACTTTTCACAATGAAAAAAGCTCATAAACACCAAAAATTACTATGCTGAAATTATATACTTCAAAAACTAAGGTTTTCCAACTATATACATCTAAAATGAATCTTCTTTACACAGTGTAGAAGTCTCTCGATGAAGAAGATATGGGTCCAGAGACCAAGAGAGATTCCATAACTATATCTTCATCCTTATTGACTTATTTTTTTATACTCATGAATCTCACTCATTTTTATCAACTCATATCATGAATTTGTTAAATATTATTATGGATCATTCATCTTATGTGATGGATATTTCTATGACCCTCAGAATGAAGAGAGATAAGGGTCTTCAAGGTCCGTCTTGTGTTTATCTCTATCAGAATTTGAGCTCATGATGAAATTTTTGAATCTTGATATAAAACCTCTTGATTTCATTCATGGGATGGATTTGGTAGTTTCTAATAATTCCTGAATTTACTTCTTCATTTGGTGTGTCTCTAATACTATTCTTGATGGGGTGTGTCATATGTTTTTAGGGAGAATGGGACCTGAGGTCAAGTATAGCTGGAACATCTTTTTTGAAGCTAGAGAATGTAATATCGGTGTTCTATTTTGACTTGGAGCAAGAATCTTTGAGTGATGATCTCCCTCTAGTCATCATTTATTTTACCAATGTGCTCCCTTCAGACTTTTCTGGTTTTCCATTGGTATGAGAGGTAGATCTCTCTATTTATTTAGTACCCAATACTCAACAGGTATCTATTCTTTCTTATCATATAGAACCATATGATTTGAAAGATTTGAAATATCAGTTGGATGATCTTCTTGAGAAAGGATTTATAAACCCCAATTTATCAACTTGGGTGTCACTTATTCTCTTTTCAAAGAAAGCTAATGGAACACTTCACCCTTGTGTTTATTACCAAAAACTCAATCAAGTTATGGTCAAGAAAAGGTATATATTTCCATGGATTGATGATATGCTTGACCAATTTAAAGGGGAAAAGTGGTTCTCTAATATTGATCTTCAATCTGGTAATCACTAGTTGAGAATCAAATAATTTTACATCTCAAAGATGAACCTTTTAAGCAAGTATGGCAACAATGAGTACCTTGTTTTGAATTTTGGTTGAACCAATTCTCATACAGTCTTCATGGACTCAATGAATAGAATATTATAAGAGTACCTTGATACATTTGTGGTGGTTCTTTGGATGAAATTTTGGTTTACTCTAAAATTGAGGAGGATCATAAGCATTATTTTAGAACAGTTCTAGAAATATTAAGAAATCATAGAATTTATATGAATCTATCAAAATATAATTTTTGGATACAAGAAGTAAAGTTCGTGGGACATGTGGTCTTGGAACATGGTATTTTTAGTTGACCTAGAAAAGGTAAACATTTTTATAACATGGGAAAAATCACGTAACTTTTTTTAGATTTAGAGCTTCTTGGGATTAGTTGGATATTACCATAGAATTGTTAAATATTTATTGAATATGGCTTCTCCAATGACCACTCTCACTCAGAAGGGATTGATGTTTTTGTGGGATGTGAAATTTCAAAGTTCTTTTATAAGATAAACCATATATTGACTTAATCACCGGTGTTGAATCTTCCAAAGGCAAGGTAGGGATGTGGTATTTTTGGATGCATTATGTTCGGGATTGGGTTGTGTTCATATATATGGTGATCATGTGGTAGCCTATGGTTCTAGAAAACTCAGGATGTGTGAGAATAATTATCTAAACCGTGATCTTGAACTCACTACCATGATACATGATCTTAAGAGTTTTTGGTATTTTCTTTTTAGATAAAGGTTTACCATTTATTCCAACCACAAAATCTTGAGCTATACCTTCTCTTATGAATATATTAATCTATGACAAAGGCATTGGGTGGAATACCTGCAGTATTTTTATTTTGATATTTTCTATACCCCTGATAATGGGAATTCCATTGCTGATGAATTCAGTAAGAAGCATCAAAACCATGCCATGAAATAATCATCAGAAGAGTGGAATCTAATATCTCTCTATGCTCAGTTGCATTTCGGGTTCTAGGAAGATGTGACTGAGGTTTTTTTGACAAATGTTCACTTTAATTCCTCTCTTCTCGAGATGATTCTTCAATAGTAGAAGCTTGATGATTAAGTATATGAAATTGAAGATTCTCTTTATGTTGGGGAGACCATCAGTGAGTGGTAATTCTATTTAGAGAGTATCATAGGATTTTCAAATCGGTTTTTTTACCTTTTCCAATGAAAAAATATATGATGGGGTATTTTTATAACTCTCAATGGGCAGTGTAATCAGGTACCATAAAGATGTTCGATAACATATATTAAGGATTATGGTATCTAGGTATGAGATGAGACATTTTTTGCATTGCTTCTCATTGTTAAACCTGCCAACAAGTCAAAGTCGATAACTAGATACCTTTAGGTTTTCTTCATCCACTTTCAGTGTTGACTTGGAAGAGGGATGAGATATCTATGGACTTTTTGGTTAGGTTTCCACATACCCCATAAGAGAGTAATGTGATATGGGTTTTGATCAATAGGCTAACCAAATTAGATCACTTTATACCTATTCAATATACAATAAAAGTTTAGTAATGGGGACATCACTCTGTATAGGATATTATTATATTGCATGAAGTTCCATATACTATAGTCTTTGATAGGAATCCTCATTTTACTTCTTATTTCTAGAGAGTAATAAATGAAAAACGAGGATCATAGGTTTGATTGAGTATGGTATATCATATTAAAATAGGCTTCCAGACATAATAAACTATACAGATACTTAAGGACATGCTTTGTTCTTGTGTTCTTAACTTTAGTGGAGCTTGGGACTGGTTGAATTTTCTTACAATAACAGTTATCAATCCACAATTCAGATGGATCCTTTTGGGGCCTTATATGGTCGACCATGAAAATATCCATTATGTTAGTCAAAGATTAGTGAAGCTTCCTTTGTTGGACTAAGTGTGGTCCAAGAGACCATGGTGAAGATTCAGTTGATTCGTCAAAGAATGGTTATGAAACAAAGCTAGTAAAAATCCTATGTTGATCATCATCAAAGGCTATTATATTTTTTAGTTGGAGACCATGTATTCTTGAAATTTTCACCTCGATTGATTCATTGAAATCTTGGAAAACAAGGAAATATTATGCCAAGTTTTTTGGGTCCTTTTGAAATTGTTTAGAATGTGGGGAAAGTGTCTTACCATTTAGCACTTCCATCATAGTTGACTTTGATCCATAGAATTTTCATGTATCACACCTCAAGAAGTATCTTTTTGACCCTTATCATGTCCTAACTAGGAATATATTGATGTTTATATTGACTTATCCATGACTGAGCACCTAGTCAGGACTGTTGATTTTGATAAAAGGTTTCTTTTGGGAAAATAATACCTTCAGACTATTTTGTAAGAACTTAGTATTAAACATTACATATTCAAGTATATTTAGACTAGAATTCACTATTTTTCAATCATGAGGATCTTTTTAGGTTCCTATTTTTATATAATTAGGTCATAATTCATACATAAAAAATCTTATATTATAAAGTGGACACTTCCACAAAATATCCATTTTTCACAATATATAACTTTAAAAAAGAAACATGTTTTCTTTTCATGACACATCTTCCCAAATTTAATATTGACATCTTCATTTTCCTTAAACATCCTTAAAACCCTTTAAAAACATTTTAAAATGTGGTATGAGTATAAAAATATTTATAAGGGATATAAAATAAAAGAAATAAAATCATTAATCCATGGATGATTATAAAAAGTTTCCTTTTCATAGAAAGCTTTGAGCTTAAAATAGACATTTTATTACACAAGAAATCACTTTATCTGCCCTCATATTTTTGAAAAACGTTTCATAAGAAAACATAAAGGAAAATAACCTCATGGAGTTTCTTTTGAAATCATTAAAAACACATGAAACCTTTTTAAAAAGGTTATACTTTTTCCATTAAGAGGTATCATATACTTTATTTGAAAAATAAACTCATTTCTTAGCTATTTTCAATCATAATATTTCTATAAAAACAGATAAAAATCAATAATAAATCATATAGGTAACTTGAGGAATCACTTTCATATCACCCTTACAAATTTAATACCCTTCACAGTTTCATTTAGAATAACCATCAAGGTTACACATAAAATAGCATACATAGTTACACATAAAATATAATGGTTATAATTAGAATAAACATCATAGTATATTCCTATAATATCTTAGTAGAAACTTAATTGTTCAAATTCATCCCATATTTGGAGTAACCATCATATTATATTCCCATGATCTCTTAGAAAAAAATCTAATCAGTTAACTATGTCCCTTTACCCAATGCATTGGAGAGCTATAATGGGCTCACCCATCCTTGGTTTATAACAGATCCACTCATCATCATAAATATTTTCCAAGTTTTGTAACATAATATATAAATTATTACATCATAAAAACATTCTTTTCACCCATAATATAACATTTTTAGATATTGATATATCCCTTTCCTTTAAAACCCATTTTCGAAACTAAAATTACTAGAACAAAGAGAACCAGGATTTTTCTTTGAAGAAAACAATCAATATTATAAACTAATCCAGTTACCATATAACAATTATGGTGGAGGGACAATTAGTTGTAACCGTATAAATTAAAATAGAACATTAATTTTTTATTTTTATTAAGAAATTCAAAACGTTCCGTAAAAATATTCCTTTGGAAAATCATTGAAATAAATTAAAAAGATACATTAAATTTCCTTTATAATAATTTTATACCAATATAAATACATCCATAAAATAATTTTAAGAATATATATTTGGAATAAAAGGGATTACAAAATAAATCTTTAAAACATTTTAAAACAAGGATTTCCAAGTAAAGTGTACCATATATAAAACACAAAAAAGATTCCTTCTTTTTAAAAAAACATTTCAAAGTCAAATATGGTTAAAAATGACTTTATCATCCATTGAATCAAAAATAATAATTTTCTTGAAATTTTTAAAAGAAAATAGAATAAGCATATTTAGAAAATAAATCTTTAAAATTTTTAAAATGTGTTTTTATGTAAAAGAGTCTCTTACCTTGATTCTGATTCATCACGTACATTATTTATCTTCTTCTTCTTCGGACTACCACTTTACAATTATACCTAAATATTTTCTATATTAGTTTTTTGATAAAAAAAAGACCTATAGGAAATGGGTATGAAAGATAGGAATGGATTCAGTTAGGTATTGGTTGAATAAAAAGTTTTTTGAAGTGTGAAGAAGATAGGAGATGGGATGGCCTTTTATATTTGGGGGAGAGTACATGCTTAGAATTTTTTAAAATAAAATGTTATACCTGTGTTTCACACATTCCAAAAGGCTCAAAAATGGACCATTATTGAGACTTGTATGATAAAAGGTCAAAATATGGCTAGAAAATATAATTTATAAAACCTTTTAGGTCATTTTAACACATATTTGTTTATTATTTTAACCCCTAGTAAACATGTTTTCACCTTAACCACGGTAATGTTTTTTCTATCTTCACTATTCATTATAAAAAAATTAAGTTAACATTATTATAAAATATAAATTAATCTGATTCCAAATATTTAATATATTTTACCAAATTCAATTCATATAATTGGAATAATTTAATTTAAAATTAAACCCACAAATGTAGTGAAAATTCCATTTTTCAAGAAATGGATTTTTCAAGCATAAGGTGATTTTATATTAACTATATAACTAGTAATAATCATTATATGTTTTTAAATTAATATGTATCAATATATAATATATATATTTCATTTAAATAATTCCTCATTAATTTTTACTTTAATTAATTAAAAATTAGAAACATTATGCACATTAAAATAGTTAAGAGAAAATAGTATTTTGGAATCTAAAAATTAAATTATACTAAAATTAAATATAAAGATGATTAAAATGTAATTAATTGGAATAAATATAACTAAATAATATTAATTTTTCTAGAAATAAAATTCAAATCATAATGGGTGTTTTAAATTACTTAATTCATTTAATATATATAGTAGTTTTATAAAATCGGTATTTTTTAATACTCACTAAAAAAATCAATATTTTCAAAAAAAATCACCCGAAGTTAATTTTGATATTCTGGTTTAAAAAATTAAATTCATTTTTCAAATTCAAATTCTATAATTTATAAATTAAACTTTTAAATAAAAACATTATAAGCAGAGAGTTTAATTAAAATTATTTTCTTTTTGATTTAAAAATTACTAAATATTATTATAATGAATATTTCTGTCTAATTCATATTAATAAATATGAAAATAATTTATTCTATCTTTTATTAGTTTTTTACATTTTCCCCCTTTTTTAAATTATACCCTCACAATTTTATTCACTTGTTAAACAAGTGGGGATATCTTTCTCTCCTAGAATTTTTATATTCTCATGTTGCTTCTTCAACAATATGGTTTTTCTATAAAACCATAACTTGATAAATTACCTTATTCCCCCAACACTTTATCTCTAAGTGAAAGAATATATACAGGTTATTACTCATAAGAAATGTTCTCTTCCAACTAAACTGATTTAGGGATCAAAACATGAGATGATTTCGGTGCAAACTTCTTTGACATTGAAACAGGAAATATGTTGCGTACCTATGATCAAATCAAAGAAAAATCTGATTGATCATCAACTAATCCAAATTTTTTTATTATTTCATACAGTCCAATAAACAATGGACTTAGCTTCCCCTTTTTACCAAAACACATAATAGTTTTCCTTGGAGATACTTTGATAAAAACATAATCACCCACCTTAAAAAAATATCTTTCCTCTCGTTATCCACATAAATTTCCTGCCTACTCTGAGCCATCCTCGTATGTTTCAAAATCCTCTTCACCTTCTCATCAATTTACTCTAACAATTATGGTCACATCAACTTCCTTTCTCCTACTACATCCCAAAATTCCAACATCCAACAACACTTTCCATATAATTCCTCAAAATGTTCCTTCTGTATAATATAATGAAAACTATTGTTATAATAAAACTCAAACAAAGAAATATGATGATCCTAACTTCCGTGGTAATCCATTGAAAAAAAATGAATCATATCTTTTAAGGTATTAATCATTCTCTTAGACTTTCCATAAGATTGATAATAAAAATATATACTTAAATTTAATTTAGTACCTAACGACTTCTCCTGTACTTTCCAAAAATTAGAAGTAAATCTAGCATCATGGTTAGAGTAAATAGAGAGAGGAACTCCATATAACCAAACTATCTCCTTGATGTATAGTTAATAATTTTGATCTAAATACATATTATCTCAAATAAGAAGAAAATGTGATGATTTATTCAGTCAGTCAACAATAACCCAAATTGCATCATTAGCTAGAGATGTATTTGTTAATCTCACCATGTAATCCATGGATACATATTCCTATTTATACTTTGGCATTAGAAAAGGATAAAGCATTCCCTTTAGTAATTTTCATTCAGTATTAAATTTTTAACAATTCAAATATTTCATGGTAAATTCAATAGTATCTCTTTTCTTTCCATCTCACCATTAATACTCCGGAAGGTCTCTATACATCTTAGTTCTTCCAGGGTAAATAGAACATAGATAACTATTAGCTTCAATCAACAAATCTATCATCGACTGGAAATAAAAAGAAACACATAATATTTTTACAAATATGATAACACCTTCTTCATCAATATTAAACTCAAGAAACATGACCTTCATAATGGATTCTTCCTTTTCCTATAAAACATGGTCCTCTTTCTAAGATTTCATAATTCTTTCTAAAACCTTTTTCTAAACTAAAACCTAAAACAAAACATAGGATATCGCTAAATGCACAATTTCTAACCCAAAATTTATCAAATAATTAACCAAAGGGTGATGTTCCAAACATAACATGATTAATGTTGTGTTATTATTATAAATCAAAGCATCAACTACTTTATTTTCATTTTTATGATGATAAAGAATTTTAAAATCATAATCCTTGATCAGTTACAGAAATCTTCTCTATATCATGTTAAATAATTTTTGAGTAAATATATACTTCAAACTTTTGTGAGCGGTATATATCTCACACTTTACTACATAAAAATGATACCTCCAAATTTTTAAATCAAAAACAAGAGAATCTAATTCTAGATCATTGGTAGGATAATTTAAATCGTGAGGTTTCATTTTTCATGAAGCATAAAAAATTACATGATCATTATACATCAGGAAAAAACCAATTCCTTCTAAAGACATATAATTATAGATGAAAATTTACCAATTTCTAGAGGGAAAGGCCAAAGTTGTAGAATTAACCAATCCTATTTTCAGTTCTAAAAATAATAATTACATGCATTCCTCCATATGAACTTAAATCCCTTTCATGTCAACTTAGTTAGTGGGATAGATAACCAAGAAAACATTTCAACAAACCACTGGTAATAGCCTACTAATCCAAGAAAACTATGAATATTAATAACATTTATAGGCCTTTCCATTCATAAACCATTTTAATTTTTTTTGGAATCGGTAGTTATACCATCTTTATTTACAATATGTCCAAGGAATGAAATTTTTTATAACAAAAAATCACATTTTCTAAATTTTCCATACAACTTCTTTTATTTTAGGGTTTTCATAACAATACTTAGATGTTTTTCATAATCCTCATAACTTTTTTGATAAATCATGATATTATCAATAAAAAACACAAAATTATCCAAATATTCATGGAATAATCTATTCATAATATCCATAAATATAGATGGGGAATTTTTTACCCCAAAGGGAATAACTAAGAACTCATAATGCTTGTATTTGGTCCTAAATACTATTTTTTGAATTTCATCATCTTTGACATTTGGGTGATGGTACCTAGACCTTAGGTCAACCTTCAAAAAATAATGATCTCCCTAGATCTGATCAAACAAACCATTGATATGCGGCATCAAATAATTATTATTAATAATAATGTTATTTAATTCTCTATAATCAATACAAATCCTTATGGAACCATCTTTCTTTTTAATAAACAAAATAGGAGCACCCTATGATTAAGTGCTATGAAAAATGAAACCTTTATTAAGTAATTCCTATAAATTCATTTTCAATTCCAAAAGATTTTTTTGAGCCATTCACTAAGGGTGTTTTGAAATTAGCTTAGCATTAGGAACTGATTCAATAGTAAATTAAACTTCTCAATCAAGGAAAACACCAAGAAACTCATCATTAAAAACATCGAGGTATTATTTCACTACTAGAACATCATTAATCTAAGCAGTTCTCTTATCTTCAAAAATATAATAGAGATAACATTCATTTATGTATTTTAATAGTTTCTCGGCTTCTTGATATGTTATCAAAGGTATGATTTCATTATTTTATACAAACTATTATTTTTCTGAAAAACAACTTCTTTATCTCTACAATCTATCTCATCATGGTAAAAAAAGAGTTAATACATACCCAGGATAACATTATAACTCTACTATGGGAAAGACAACATAGTTTGTAGGTAAATTATTTACATAGACAGTAATAAAAATATTCTTATAATTTATTATTTCCATAATTTCACCCATAGGTTTTTTTACCATGAGTTCTAGATTCCTTTCATAAGGATACATTTCTAATTTATAAGAAAATTTCTCATAAATGAAAGAATTTGTAGACCCAAAATCAAATAATACATTAGAAATATATAAATAAACAAGAAATGTATCTATTTACACTTCATTTGATGGCCCAACATCTATTGAAGTAGTTACAAAGGATTTCACCACACCCTTATACTTATAATTTGGTTACTTCTCATCATTCATTATCTTCTTCATAAAATCATGTGCATAATGACCCATATCATTAAATTTAAAACACTTCACTACCTATTTATAAGAATTTGTATTACCACTATCTTGATATTTTTCATTCCAATCATGATATGTATGCCCAAACTTACCACATCAGAATAATATTCCAAATTTATTAAGGAATTCCCCCAAGTACTTTACTCTAAAACTATAAAAAACTGAAAAATTGATTTGCTTGCCTCGATATTTCTTTGATTCGTTCCTCCCATTTTCCTACCACTTGGATCTCTTTTTCTTCTTGTTATCCTAGAACACCTGATCATTTACAATATCAAAATTCTACCTTCTTAGCACACTAAACAAGTTCCTAATAACTTTTTAATTCACAGGAAGTTAAAAACCTTTGGTATCTTAGTTTCAAACCCCAACTAAAACTGATTAATCTTACTATCAATATCCTAGATAAATTCGGGTACATACCTAACCAATCTTATAAAATTTCCTTCTTACGAAAAGAAAAAATATTCATCTTTTTGCTTCAATTCCAAGAATTGTTTCTCTATCCTTTGTCAAAAAACATTAGGAAATTTTTCTCATGGAAAAATATCTTAAATATATCTCATTCAATGGCATTTGGATCGTATTTATCTCTAGTATTATTAACCAAATGCCACCGTCAATTAGCTTCACCTTCAAAATGATAAATTTAAAGGGTTAAATTTTAACTATCCTATCCTCCCATGACTCCAAATATATTTTTCAAAGAATTGATACATCCTCTAGTTACCACAGGGTCAGATGATCCACTGAATGATGGGGATGTTGTCTCCTAAAATTCTCCACTATTGAAATGTTCCTCTATGGTAGATCTAGCTGCTTCCTAGCATATATTCCACCACCATTAATATCCTGTGTCGATTGATCCCTCACAAAAAAAATGCTCAGTTCCAATTACAACCATATTGAGATGCTAATTAGAAAGGATATTTTCCTCACGGTTCCTTCATGCTAACCGTTTTCCTATTTCCTCTATAGATAACCATTCTAAATAGACATTTTTTATATAAAGAAACATGGTATTCTTTAAATGGAATATTATTTTAACTTAACCATAAGGTAAAATATTTTAAGGGTATTTTATTAACATTATCATTTCCCCTAAAGTTATCTAAAACTTTCCTCTAATACAAACTATAAGGACACAACCATAAACATTACATATTATAGTGTCTTTATAATAGAAGTCACTCTTTTACAATCCTAATTATCTTTTTAGGTTTAGATTTTTAGATAAGTAGGTCACAACTCAATCATAACAACTCATATATTACAAAGAGTACACTTCCACTCGATATCCACTTTTCACAAAAGATAATTTTTTAAAAAAAATAAATAAGTTTTCTTTTCATTACACATCTTCAAAATTTTAATCTTGACATATTTATTATCCTTACTCATCCTTAGAACCCTGTGAAAAATATTTTAAAAAATGGTATAAGCATAAAAAGGTTAGTAAATGACATTAAAAAAGAAATAGACATGTTAGATCATGAATACTTATAAAAAATCCTTTTTGATGTAATATTTAGGATCAAAATAAACATTTTCTTACCTAATAAATCGCTTTATCTGCCCAAATATTTTCATAAAACATTTCACAAGACAAATAATATGGAATATAAAATCATGAAGGTTTCTTTTGAAATAATAAAACAAATAAGAAAAAAAATTCACAAATTTATACTTTTTGCCTTTAAGAAGTAGCATATACTTTATTTGGAAACTAAACTCATTTATTAACTTTTCTGAATCATAATATTTCCATAAAAACTCCAAAAAAGAATAATAAATCATATAGGTAACTTGAGTGATCACTTTTATATCGCCTTCACAAATGGATTAACCTTCATTGTTTCACATAGAATATATAAAAACCCATAATTTAAATACATTGATATTACTTTAGAATTCAAGTATATTTATTACAACATATAAAAAAATCATAATAGGACCATATAGGTATAGTGTCTTTAGAAACCGGGAAACATAAAAAACTGGTTCATAAAACATCTACATTGTCTCTCATTTATTTCATCATAACTAGACTCCTTTTTGGAATATCATACTTAATAACCTTCTTCCTGACCAGGGGAAAAGAAACATACGAAAGGGTGATATCAAATGCTCAGAAAGGGTAAACAAAGGAAATATCAATCATATATAACATTTGAAAATATTATCTTGCATATAAGAGATCAAAATATTATTTCATGGGGTAAAATCATTGAAATGAAATTTTATCCAAATAATCATAACATAAGACAAGAAACTTTGTGTCATACACACATAAGCATAGAAAATCATTTCATATTAGTCAAGACTAATTTCCAAGACCATCATAGTGGACAAAGTCCATTACTTAACTGAGTTCACTCCCCATTCCAACTCTGTATTACTGAACTGAATTTACTTTTTGTTCCATCCATGCCTATCTCATGAGATATACACTAATGGAAATTTAGGCTATATCCATGGTTTGAAATCGTGGCTATAAGCCCAAAAACCATGGCTATAGGTTATAGCCACATTTCAATAAACCGTGGCAGGTATTGGCATGGCTATAGACCAAGTCCTATAGACACGGTTTCAAACTGTGGCTAAAGCCTTATAGCCACGGTTTAAACCGGGTGGCTAAAGCCCTATAGCCACAGTTTCAAACCGTGGATAAAGCCTTATAGCCACTGTTGGAAACCGTGGAAGAAGGTAAAACATAAACAGGCCTTATAGCCATGGTTAGAAACTGTGGATATAGATTAAAGTTCAATAAAAAAACATAGTAGGCTTACAAGCCTACCTTCTACCCCCTGCCCCTACTAGTCCCCCTACCTTCCACCCACCTTCTATTCCCCCCCCCACCCCCACCCTGAATGTGTCCCCCCTATTTTCCATCCGGCTCTACCCCCTACCAGTCCCCCTACCTTTTTACCCCTAGTTCCCCACCCCCTGCCAGTCCCCCCCTGTCTGTCACCCCCCTGGACACACCCCCAACCCCCTCCCCTGTACAGACACCCCCCCACCCAGGAAAGACACCCCCTGGACAGACAGACAACGCTGGACACCCCCATCCCATGGACAGACCCCCCCGGACAGACCCCCTGGACAAACACCCCCCCCCCACCATGGACAAACACCCACCCTGGACAGACACCCCCCACCCTGGACAGACCCCCTAGATAGACAACCCTGGACACCCCCCCCCCTCCCCTGGACAAATAACCCTGGACACCCCCCCCCCTCCCTTGGACAAACAACCCTGGACACCCCCCCCCCGGATAGACCCCCCTGGACGGACACCCCCCCCACCTTGGATAGACAACCCTGAACATCCCCCTCCCCTGGAAAGACCCCCCCCCCTGACAGACACCCCTGGACACCGCCCCTCCCCCTGGGACAGACACCCCCCCCCTCCCAGGACAGATACCCCTGGACACCCCCCCCCCCGGATAGATACCCCCTGGACCCCCTCCCTTGACAGACACCCCCCCTGGATACCCCCCTCCCCTAGACAGACACCCCCCCTAGACCACCCCCCTTGGACACTCACCTCACTCCTGGACACCCCCCTCCCCTGGACAGACACCCCCTGGAATGCTAATACAGTTGGCCATGCAATTTGAAATCAAAGACAAAAAACAGAATACATTGCAAAGCCCCCCCCCCCTCCAGGTCACTCTCCCTCCCCTCCTGGACACCCCTCCCTCCCCCCCCCCTCCCCTAGAAAAACACCCCCCTGGTGACTCCCTCTCCCTCCTGGACACCCCCCTCCCTTAAACAGACACCCCACTTGAACCCCCCTAGACACTCACCCTCCCCCTCCCTCCTGGACACCCCCTCCCCTTGACAAACCCCCCACTTTGACCCCCCTCGAAAGTCCCCCTCCCCCCTCCCTCCTGGACACTCCCTCCCCTTGACAAACACTCCCTGGAATTCTAATAAAGTTTGCAATGCAATTTGAAATCAAAGACAAAAACTAAAACAGAATACATTACAAAGCCCCCCCCTCCTAGACACCCCTCCATCTTCAAATCCCTAGAAACCCCCCCTGGAATGCTAATACAGTACACCATGAAATTTGAAATCAATGAAAAAGACTAAAACAGAACACAATGCAACCCCCCCCCCCCACCACACCCCTGGACAGACACCCCCCTTGGAATACTAATACAGTTGGCCATGCAATTTGAAATCAAAGACAAAAAATAAAACAGAACACATTGCAACCCCCCTCCCCCTATGTTAATCATTATATCATTTTTAAGGACAATAAATTCTTAACGGGTTCACCAATCCATGAAGTTGATGCCCAATGATACTCATCCTCTATATGTTGAAGGAGAATGAATTCATCCCAATTTCATAAATTTTTTTCTGTAGGTTTACTTCAAGACCATTGTGTTAGACTACACTAGGATGGTCATGATCCTTGTCTCACATGCCTAATTTTTTAAGTCAATCATCATGTCACCACAAGAGTGATGATGATGGAACCTTTCATTGAAATTGGAGGATTGGAGTTTAAAACATATCTTTATGATTTTCATTTCCCAGTCCATATTTCTGTTGCGTAATCATCGGGAGGTGCAATGGCAGAAATGAGAAACGAAAGAGGAATGCAAAAAGAAAGTAGAAACGGGACACACAAATTTACGTGGTTCGGGAATAACCCTACATCCATGGAGAGGCAGAACTTCACTAATTTAGGAGCACAAATTACTGGGGTTTTCAGCTCCACTACAGTGGTCAGAGATGCTACAGTGCCAAAAAATTGGGTCGGGCACCTTCGGTCCCCGGACCCCCGGAGCAAGGGCGTGTTTCCCCATATAACCCCCAACGAGCTCACCGCGGAGCTCGACCCGTGATAGTTGCAGGCCACTAGCATTCGTCCCAACTGGATCGAGCAACAGCAATCTAATAATTTCTCTTATATAATTAACAGATGCCCATGAATCTTGTTCTTGATTCCATCTCCATGTGGGCATCAATTAATAATGTCACTTTATTCCTTATCAAGGTGACAACCTAATGATCAAAGTTGACTAGAATTTCAATTACATTGTATATTTAGAAAAATCCCATAAATATCTTTCTCATTTCTGGAAGTGAGGGAATCTTATGCTTTTCGCATATAAGTAAAGGATGGATCTTCAGTTATGATCTGGGCAAAAAGGTTGTTATATATTCTTTTGTCAATCCATATAGACATCTTAGGAATACGCAGTCAGTGGACTACTTTGGAAGTTGTTTGTGAGTACCCAATCAAGGAGAGAGACAACTGTGAGACCTTTGTTTGCTGTTGGACAACACCATCACAGCTGTGACGCGATCGTAGCTGGAAAAAGCGAGCGCTAGAGGATAGTGCATGCATTATTTATGACAATTCCGACAATGTTCTCTGCTTTTCAAATACCCATGAACATAAAAAAACTCCTCTTCCAATTTCATAAAAAAAACCAGGCCCCCCTGGACAGCAGCCACCCCCCCCCCCACACACACACACACATCCCTTGGACCCCTTGCCCCCACCCCTGCTGGACCCCCTTGGACAGCATCCCCCCTACTGGACCCCCGGGAAAGCAGCCCCCCACTGATGGACCCCCCTGGACAGCAAGAGCCCCCTGCTGGACCCCCCTACACAGCAGCCCCCCTGCTGGACCCCCTGGACATAAGCCCCCTTCCACTGCTGGACCCCCCTTGCACCACCCCTACTAGCAGAAATTGTGATTAGTCGGTCTCAACATTGATCACAAGATTCATTGAATACTATCACTGTGAACCATCGCGGGGTGTCATCCTGGAGTAAGCCAAATCACGGCATGACCGCGGCGTGACCGCGGCCTGATCGCGGCCTGACCGCATCGTGATTACGGCGTGACCGCGTCTTGACCGTAGCGTGACCACATCATGACCGCGTCGTGACCGCAGTGTCACTGTGTCGTGACCGCGGCATCACCGCGTCGTGACCGTGGCTTGATCGCGTCGTGTTGGCCTGGTCCAGTGACATCCCCAGGGCAGCATCTTCCGTCCAGGAGCGAAGGGAGCGGGAGGAGGTGGGGCAACATTCTGGATGTCGCCCCGCCGATAGAAATTGTGATTAGTCAGTCTCAACATTGATCACAAGACTCATGGAATACTATCACTTCAAACTGTCACGGGGTGTCCTCCTAGAGTAGGGCCAAATCGCGGCGTGACCCCGGCGTGACCGTGGCGTGACTACAGAGTGATCGTTCCATGACTGCGACATGTTGGCCTAGTCCAGCGACATCCGCGGGGCAGCATCTTTCATCCAGGAGTGAATGGAGCGGGAGGAGGCGGGGAAACATTCCAGTCGTCGTCCCGCCGGCTGAAATTGTGATTAGTCAGTCTCAACATTGATCACAAGACTCATGGAATACTATCACTGCGAACCGCCACTGGGTGTCATCCTAAAGCAAGGCCAAATCACGTCTTTACCGTGGAATGACCACGGCATGACCATGGCGTGACTGCGGCGTGACCGTGGCATGTTGGCCCGTTCCAGTGACATCTGCGGGGCAGCATCTTCCGGCCATGAGCAAAGGGAGCGGGAGGAGGCGGGGCAACATTCTGGTCATCGTCCCACCAGCCGAAATAGTGATTAGTCAGTCTCAGCGTTGATCACAAGACTCTTGGAATAATATCACTGCAAACTACCACAGGGTGTCGTTTAGGAGCAGGGCCAAATCATGGTGTGACCGTGGCACGACCGCGGCGTGACCGCGGTGTTGGCCCTGTCCAGCAACATCTGCAGGGCAGCATCTTCTGGCCAGGAGTGAAGGGAGCGGGAGGAGGTGTGGAAACATTCCGGTCGTCGTCCCGCAAGTAGAAATTGTGATTAGTCAGTCTCAACATTAATCACAAGACTCATGGAATACTATCACTGTGAACCGCCGCAGGGTGTCGTCCTGGAGTAGGGTAAAATAACAGCTTTACTGCGGCATGACTGCAGCGTGACTGCGGCGTGTTGGCCTGGTGCAGCGACATCTGCGGGGAAGCATCTTCCGGACATGAGTGAAGGGAGCGGTAGGAGGTGGGGAAACATTCTGGTCATCGCCCCGCCGGAAGAAATAGTGATTAGTCAGTCTAAACATTGATCAAAAAACTCATGGAATACTATCATTGTGAACTGCCACAGGGTGTCATTCTGGAGCAGGGCCAAATCACGGTGTGACCGCGGCGTGACCCCGGGATGATCGTAGCGTGACCGCGGCGTGACTGTGGCGTGACCGCGGCATGAGCGTGGCGTGACCGCGTCATGACCGCGACATGACCGTGACGTGTTGGCTCGGTCAAGACACATCCTCGGGGCATCATCTTTCGGCCAGGAGCGAAGGAAGCGGGAGGAGGAGGGGAAACATTTTGGTCATTGCCCCACCGATAGAAGTTGTGATTAGTCAGACTCCACATTGACCACAAGAATCATGGAATACTATCACTGAAAACTGCCGCATGGTGTCGTTCTGGAGCAGGTCCAAATCGCGGTGTGACCGCGGCGTGACCGTGGTGTGACTGTGGCATGACCACGACGTGTTGGCCTAGTCCAGGGACATCCACGGGGCAGCATCTTCCAACCAGGAGTGAAGGGAGTGGGAGGAGGCCGGGCGACATTCCAGTCATTGTCCCGCCAATAGAAATTGTGATTAGTCTGTCTCAACATTGATCAAATGACTCATGGAATACTATTACTGCGAACCACCACGGTGTGTCATCCTTGA